>OAMR01000908.1:294089-374644 GCA_900205405.1 Echinochloa crus-galli
CAAAATAACACTCATCCTTGTGGCGGCGGCGGGCGCGTCCCCCCGAGTCGCCGCCTGGGGGCGACGTGAGAGCCCTCTTTTTAACTGCCGATTATATTAAAAAGGTGATAAAGTTCAGATTGAAAAAAAAACTCAACAAATTAAAAAAACGGTGATCAACTTGCGGTGACAGCAAGTCAACTTAGCTAGGTCAGATTGGGATATCGAGACTCGTGCCTCTATTCGGTCGGATTGGGACATCAACATAGCACAATAACTCCTCGCCATTAGATGTGACACCCATCAACATACAAACCCAAACAATCATCGAGAACCTGCAAACGTGACCCTGTGTCGATAGCAAACCGACAGAAACAGACTGCACCACACCGAGAAAGCCACCGCCATGCGAGACCCTCCGCCGTAGTGCCGTTGCAACACCACACTTCACGGGTGATACCATCGAATCCGGACCTCTCGCAGACCGCCTCGTAGTCGCCACCACGAAACACAACGTGTGGGGCCTTGCTGCATCCGCCATTGGACTCCACCTCTCTCGTCGCTTCGAGGAAACTCCGCACGCGGGTCCACGCCACGCCTGACTCGGACTCATCCCGGATTTGTTTCTTAAATCGCCGTCAGGGTGTTGAACGAAGTTTCCCCGCCTCTCCGGATCTCCATCGTACCACCAAGCCATCGCTGCAAGCTGACCTCACATCCTTGCTTCACCCCCGCACATAGCCTCCGTTGTCGTGCCAGCAAACCGAAGAAGTCGCTTGCGCCATCTTTGGACGATGTGCCGCACCGGATAGTCCAGCTAAGCTGAACAATCCGCCGCAACCCGCTGCTAAGCCAAGTCATCTCACGATGCCGATGCGAAGCCCTCTCCTTACTCCTTCCCCCTCCTTTGACAGTTTGACTGTCCAAGGCTCCAGGCGGAAAAAAGTTTACTCCGGCGGTCCAGCCTCCAGGCTCCAGGAAGGAGCACGGTGGAAATAGTGTTCTAATCGCGACGGAATCCAACGCCCAAGTTTGACTCTGTTTCTCTGCAACTCATTCTTCAGAGCAGTCGTAAGTCTGCTTCTAGAAGATTTCAAGTGGGAATTTGAATACTCGTTTACTAAATCTATATGCAGATTTCATATGAAAGTATCGTTCGTCGACAACGAAGAAGCTAACTTTTGCGTCTGTCTCTTTCCGAATACATGCTGCCCCGTCCGTGATCGCTGCAGAGTCATGGTAGTTGCATCAGCCTTGCATTCGGGCGCAAGCGAACCTGCGCTCCGGAAGCAAAAGCAACTGACGTGGGAGTCTGAATTGTAGCGCAAGTGAGCCTGACATCTCCCTGCTCGTCGCAAAAGTCTGAATCCGTTCAGGACCGTACAGGCGACCGTAGAAGTTTGAAAGAACAGAGCCGAAAGCAGAATTTACAATGTCAGTGCGAGCATGGAAACTCATTTCGGAGGCCTTTTCTCAACATTATGTGATGCAGCCCTCGATGAAACATCTGATCTAATAACCCTATAATTACATGGCAGATTTCGGTTGCGCTATCTCAGCTCATCCACATGCAAAGTCACATCATGCCATCGTACACATGTATTTCGCCAGGCTACATGATCACAACAGGCATTCATTGGGACAGAGAGAGGAAACGAAAAAGAAGAGAGAAAAACGAAGACGATTAGATGATCAGAACGCCTACTCGATCGATCGGGCTCACGGATCAGAGGAAGGTGATCAGAACAGCCAATGGGGCGTCTTCTTGGGCGCCACGCGCTCCTCGATGGTCCGCAGGCTCGGCTTCCACCCCCTGCTCGACAGCTCCCGGCTCAGGAACTCCGGCCGGTGCTCCTCGAACCCGTCCGGCCTCGCCTCCTCCTCCTCCTCCTCCGGGGGCTCCGCCGCCGCCTCGCGCCGCGCCGCCGGCACGTCGGGGGCAGCCTCCTCGCGGCCCTTCTTGGACGACAGCTTCCGCCTCAGGCCGGGCATCGACCGCGACCGCGCCAGGGACCGCGCCGCCGACAGCGCGCGCCGCGCCTCCTCGGCCGACACCTTGCCGCGCGTGGCCGGCAGCAGGACGTAGAGCCCGCCGGCGCCCAGCACGTGGTCGGCCGGCAGCGGCGCGACCTTGGCCGCGCCGCCGCCGCCGCCCTGCTGCTGCTGCTGATGCTGCTCCCGCCGCCCCAGCTCCTTGAGCACGCGCGCGTCGACGACGAAGTGGCGCGGGTGGTCCATCATGAGCTCCGCCACGGACACGGGCTCGCTGAGCGCCCGCACGCTCCCGTCCGCCATCACCACCTTCCCTCCGCCGCTCACCGCCGCGGCCCCGGCCGACACCAGGTTGCCCATTACTCGATCACGGTAGCAGCTGAGCCAAGCGAAGCGACAGCCACCACAGGTGCTAATGGCGCGCCGGGGGCAGGACAGGGGGCGGAGGAGGGTATTAAAACGGTTGGCGGGAGCTAGCGGAGAATTTGTCACGGGTGGGGTGACTGACTCGTCGAGAGGTTTAGTTGGTGTGGAACGGATGGGCTGGGCAGGCAGGCAGCCGGCAGGAGATGGCGGGTTCGGTTTGAGCCGGCCCGCCGCTCCCGCGGTGAGGTCGTTGCCGCGTTGACTCGTCGCCCACACGCACCGCGCGTCCGCGCAGCACCGTCACCGGGACCGGGGGCTGTGGCTCCCGGCTCGCTCCGTGCCCCGCGGCGCGGTGGCGCGACGCTGTTGTGAACGCATTCAACTCGCAGAGAAATCAACCGCTGTGGTTAGACCTTAGACCTAGTTCCTCTCTGTTGGATTCTTCCTAATTTTCTCGGCGGATTCATGAACGTAGGACAGAGCCGGGGGTGTGTACGCGAGGAGATTTCCAGGCGTAACAGGCGGGGTGATAGATACTAGCATAGCATAGAGCAGGGGAAAAGGGAATTGGAAAGATGAAAGAAAATTACAGATAAAATAGCTGCTGGATAGACAGCTGATTAAAGAAAGTGCGGTGGTCGATTTGGTTGGCAACTGTAGTGAGTTCGGTCGAGCTGGATGCAAGCGTACTTCTCTGTCTCAGCGGCGAAGGTGACGCGCGACCACTTTGCCGTTGGGGCTCCACCTCTCCCTCTTTGTTTTCAGCTCTGGGATTAGGCTACTTGGCCTTAGCTCCTTATGAAATTGCTTGGAGGAGAATCGAAGTCTCCGTTGTGGCATGGTTGTTGTTTTTTTTATAAGGGAGTATTAGTTGACGGCTAGAATAAAATTTGGTGCCTGTCCGCGTTCCGCAGCGGGCGTGATCTTTGTGTGCGTGCTCTCATGATTTGTGTTTCGATAATTAATAAAAAATAGTACTAATATAATAGCTGGGGTGAGCTAAGCTGGTTTCGTAGGCTGTCTGGCGGTTCTGTGGCTTGGTTAAACGAATGCGAGGCATGTCCGATGACCTTTTTTTTTCAGGGATGTCCAATATGTTTATGAGATACCAAAATATTGCTCAATCCATCTCGAGATATCAAAAACAATCCTGAGGTCAACCAACTGATGCAGGCCAACACCGGACATAATTTGGACATGTATGGACAAAATTTGGCAAATGCTGGTCCTACAACCGTATTGGTGGGTTAAGTACTTTTGTCTCCGACGGCACTGGTGCCTAATTGCCATGCTGCTACTTGCAAACATCATTGCTGCAAGGTACAGTTTTTGCGCGCCAAACATGCTTTGTGTGAAGCTTACTCCTGAGCTTCCAGCCCTAAACAGTCTTTGAATACTGCTTGGACATTCATACAAACCATGTGAAAGGGATACATCAAGTCATCGCTCCATCTAAACGAATCGTATGCTTTGCTTCCGAGAAACTACCTTGCCTATTTAATTAATTTCTTGATGATCATGCCGTCTTTTAATCTACAATATGACAATTTGTAACAGTTTTTTAGTAATATTCCCTGCTTAGAACAAGTGTCTCACGGAAGAGTCTGGAACCTATTTTACTTCAATCATCTAAAAAAATGCAGGAATATTATTTTTAAAAGAACAAATCTCCCACCGTACGATTGCAACTGTGCCTACTACCTTCATTAGAACATTGTTTTAACAATCTTTGGCCGCATGTCCAACAATCCAACAAGTTATCACAAAATTATGCCTAGTTTCTACCTCTTCTAATTTTGTACCTCTATATAAATAAAAACAGTAAAAACTCATTTTGGAAATGTAGACGACCAACAGAAATCTCACCTTTCAAGAGTAAAACGGGTACAATAAAACATTCCAAGAGATTAGAGGAGTAGGGTGTGTGCTTTGGCCAGCTGCTCCTCTAAGACTTTGCAATGCAGGGAGTTTTTTTAAGCTAAGTTCAAGGAATTTGTTTATTTCGGCTTAAAACCGACAATTTGTAGGTGCCATACTGAAACTGTGAAGCCAACAGGTCTTGACAATCATTAACCAACCTTATTCAAATTGGGATGGAATGCCTAGCGCTGTTACTATCCAACAATACACATCACCATAACCTAAAAACCTAAAAATACAATCCAAGCAGTGGCGGAGCCAAGAGAGGAAGGTAGGGGCAAAATAAAGGTAAGAAATTTGTTAGAATTAAGGTAAGAAATTTGTAATCTCTAAGTAATATAAGTAATCATTACATGCCAAATTATCATTATCTGGACAATTAGAGACAAAATTAGCTCAAAAAGAAAGTGATTAAACAAATCGAGGATTTTGCTAACCTAAAAAAATGGAATAACTTATATACAATGAAATATGCGAACAGATTCCAAAGAGGTACATCTAAAAACTAAAAAAAACATCAACTGTGCTTGGGTGAATCTATCAATCCTTTCTTCGCATATACATACAATAATAAATTTGAAATTATATGTTTAGGACTACTTTATAATCTATACTATCATATATTGGTCTTGTTTGATGCCACGCGCCTATGGCATGTATGGCGAGACGCACCAGCTGTGCCAAACAGTCCTCGTCAGATGCACGTGAAAGGTCCGTGGTTTTAAACCCCTTTCTTGCTTAAACACGGTATCAAAAAGAAAAATTTCTTCTTTATTGGCCCCCTATACGTAATTCTTGGCTCCGCTACTGCTGCTCCCAGGTACTCACGCCTTTGCATAGGAGGTCCGAGACACCCAACTATAGACCAAAGAAACACGGGATGGCGTACGAGTTGAGCCTGGCCAAACAGCTGCCCGTAGTGACGGTCGATGGAATGATGATTTTCGGCTGATCGGAGAGGGATGTGTACCAACCAAACCCAGACAGAAAGCGTCGAATGGTCGCCGGGAGCCATACCAAAATCCAATCCACGGCTAGCTTGTCTTCTCCAATCCATCTGGACCGGACCCCTGCCGCCTGCCAGAGCTTCTAATCCAATCCAGCCCCCGTAGACGAAAGACCTGCCGTTGCCAATTCGTCAGTCGGACCAACCCAACCCAACACCACTCCCGGGTTGGTCTGAAGCCAATTGAAATCGGCCCTGTTTTCTTCCTCGATCGATCTGAAAAGGACGGCTCGCTTGCTGCTCAAGCGATGCCGTTGTGTTGCATGCATTAGTTGGGGCGTCAAGGTAGAAGATACTGCAGACAAATCTATGGAAAATTTGAGTAATCTTTAGTCGTAGAGCGACAAGGCCGCAAAGATTCCTGCGTTGGTTCCAACACTACGGGAAACCCGGAGTTTGCCGAGTGCCCAGGCACTCGGCAAACCCCGAAATACACTCGGCAAAGGCTTTGCCGAGTGTAACACTCGGGAAAGGGGTTACGGCATAGCTCGTGTCGGCAAACAGGCCCTTTGCCGAGTGTCTTCTGTCGGACACTCGGCAAAGGCTTTGCCGAGCGCAAAGCCAGCACTCGGTAAAATAAAGCACTAACAGACGGTCCGGCGCCGTCTGTGGACGGCTGTTAGGGCTAACGGAGCCTTTGTCGAGTGTCACACTCGGCAAAGACACCAGCCTTTGCCGAGTGTTGGACACCGACGCTCGGCAAAGGCTGGTTAGGGGGCAGGCCCTGGACAACCCTTTGCCGAGTGTAAGGGCTTTAACACTCGGCAAAGGCTGTTCCAGAAACGAGTGTAAAGGCCAACACACTCGGCAAAGCATGAACACTCGGCAAAGGCTGTTCCAGAAAATGACAGAAACAGCCTTTGCCGAGTGTTAAAGCCAATACACTCGGCAAACCACCTCTTTGCCGAGTGTAACACTCGGCAAAGGCTCAAATTTTTTCCTGTTTTTATTAATTTTTTGCGTTAAAAGGACCCCTCAACAAAAACATCACATGCAGTTTATAATAGGCATCACAGGCAATTCATATATATCTATATATAGCCACTAAACCATCAAACAACCATAAACAAACACATATAAGTCACTAAACCATCCAACATCATAGAAATGTCACAAATTCAATATCCAAACATCCAACATCCATCATTCATATGTTACAAAGTCCAACATCCATCACTCACGGAAGAGGGGGTCCGAACAACGATCTAACCGCCCGCGCCGCAAGGTCTTCGTCTTGAGGGCCGTCATTCGACGCGGCCGAGCCAGGAGCCTGCCCAAAAGAGATTAGTGGTGTGTGTTACAAGATTTTGGACAGAAATGAGTTGTGAAATGAAATCATAGGGTTCTCAAGTGACTCACGGGAGAAATAGGAGCACGTGGTGGTGGAGGCGGTGGTGGCATCGGCGGCGGCGGACCTTCACCCACGCGCTGGCCAATGCTCTGCAGGTAGGCAAATACCTGCTCCTGCCACACTCGGTTCGCCCGCTCGGCCTCCTCCTTCTGCCTGTCTTTCTCGGCCTCCGCCTCCCGTATCTGCTGCACCTCCAACTCCAGCTGCCTCCGTCTCTCCGTCTCTTCATCCAACCGGGCCTGCAATATTCAATCACATTGTTATAATACATTATAAACGTAAGCAAACTTCACGTACAAAGATAGAAATAGAAATAACCTGGAGTGCCTGCATCCCGAAAGGAAGAGGCTGGCGGATAGCCGCTGAAGAGCTCGTGCTCCTGGCTCGAATCTGGGAGAGTGTGGGGGTAGAGGCCGTGTCGATGGTGTTGTTGGCGATCAAGTACCGCCCGTGCTTCTTGCCTCCTCCCGCCCTCATGACCACTTCTCCATCAATGTCGTGGGCGGTCGGATCCCAGTCTGGCCCGTGGACCTCCTTCGCGACCTCTTGATATGCTGTGAGGCGACTGTGGACGCTGGCGTTGCTGTATGCTGCGGGCCCGTCCTCCGGGTTGTACCGGACGTCGGAGGTCGCCTTGCCCTTGTGGGCCATAGCAAAAGCCTCGAGCTGTGAGCAAGGCGCACCACCATGTGACGCCGACTGAAAAAACAAACAATATGAATTAGTAATTACACAGAATAGAGTGAGCGAATATAGAAATGACTCGGCGTACCCATTTGGCCCTGTACTCCTCGAGGCTAAGGCTGCCCTGATGGTGTGAGACACCGGGCATCAGCAAACGCCGCTCCCGGCAAAGGTCGTGCTGAGCGGCCCACTCGGCGCTGCACCACTTGTCGACTATCACCTCCCAGCACGTGGGATGCGGGGCGCACCACCACGGAATCGCCTACAAGACATCAAGTGTACGACATATAACAAGATCGTATTTAGAGTACTTAATCTTAGAATAAAACAGTATCGATTTACATACCGCCAGATACTGCTCCTTGGTCAACTTCATGTTTCTTGCCTCCCTTTTCTTCATGGAGATCTTGAGTGCCGCGAAATAATCAATTACGGCCTGCACGCGCGCCTCGTAGTGCAGGTCCTTGACAAGCTTCCAGCAGGCTGCGTGTGCCACAGCATCCGCCGAAGCCTCCTCTCCCGGGGCGCATCTGTAAAAGTCCTGCGCACATATACATGATGAATGTTGCATTATTTGTAGATTGTTCAATGAAAGTGTTGTGTTGAGCAGTGTACTGCAACGAATACTTACCCAAAGCTCTCCCTTTACCCGCTCGGCCTTGTTGTTGAAGATCCTGCGCTCCCGGTCCTCCTGATCGCCAGCGGCGACGTAGTGGTCAAAGGTGTAGGCCGGCTCCTCCCTGCCGCCAATGGTCACCAGACCCGGAAACAGCTCCCTGCAAAGAAGACCCAGGATGCCGTTGACTCTGCGGGCGTGACCAGCGCCTGGGGTGACCATCACCCAATTCCTGCCCAAGTGATTAAGATAAATTGTTAGTCCATCTTGTGATTTCCAACATATGAATATGAAACGAGAAGGTCTGTGTAACATCTAAAATTACTTACCTTGGAGGGCTGGGTGCGATCACGGGGCGACGCTCCATGGGTATCGGGCGCTTCGGGAGTTGCGAGGGGCCTCGCTGCCAAAGGGCCAAGTTCTCAGAGCAGGTGGACCCCTCGGCGTCCTCGCCCTCGGGGTCCTCGGCCCCGTGCTCCTCGGCCCCGTGCTCCTCGGCCACGTGCTCCACTGCCTCGTGCTCCACGTCCTCGCGGTCCTCGTGCTCCGCGGCCCGAGTGTCCGCCGCCGAAGGAACAAAGTCCTCGTCGGACGAAGACGACGAAGGTACGGGGGTCCGCTCTCGCCTCTTGCCCCTGCCTCGCCCCCCGCCTGCGGCCTTCTTCTTTCGCCCCTTGGCACCAGACGACCCAGCTGCCTCGGACCCCCCATCTTTAAACTTCCGGTACAACGACATGACGTTCCTCATCGCACCGCCACGACCCACCATATTGGTCCAATCACCTGCGATCAACAAAAACATACATTTATTAGATTTCACATATAAACATAAATAATTAGAAAAACGTGTAATATATAAGAAATATGACCCAACATAAACTATTAGACAGAGATGATGTAATATATAAACGTACTTTTATTAGAAATAATCATCCGGATCAGGATTATCTGGATCAACGGTCGCATCATCACTATCGTACATTTCGAGATGTTCATGGTCGTCCTCCAAAGGCGGAGAAATGTCGTCGTCTTCGTCATTGCCTAATTGTAATCGCTCTAGTAACTCTACCTCCTTAGCATTATGAACCACATCTCCAGTGTCCTCGTCAACAAACATTTCTGAGTCTAAATCCATTCCGACCGCTTGGGTTAAGTCTATCTCAAAAGACCCTTCTAGCCCATTTTCTTGGAAGAACTCTCCATCATAGGTGTTTGGATCTATGTTATAATCTTCATTGTTTGGGACTGGTAGTTTACCGCGTGGCGACACTTTGTATACAACGTCCCAACCCTCAAGCCTTTTGTCCTTTTTGCACGGGTATGACAAATAATACACCTGGGTGGCTTGTTGAGACACTATATAGACATCATCTCCAGGTAAGACAGATGATTGTCGAATTTCGACTAGCCCAAGACTAGGGGTTCGTCTCACCACTGAAGGATCAAACCAATGACATTTGAAGATAACAGGAGAAAGAGGTTTGCTTCCACCAAAATTAAGCTCGTATATTTCTTCAAGTCTCCCATAGTAATCGACCCCATCAGAGCCTGGAGTATAGACTCCGGTACTTGTAGTCCTTCGATTGGGCATCCTCTGCTCATGACTTGTTGTGCGAAAACGATAACCATTCACGTCATATCCGGTAAATGACTTGACCTTATACGCACAACCATCGGCGATTTGTCTCAACTCGACACTCATAGACCCATCGGATTGACCCTGCGAGTTCGACCAGGCATGTTTGTACCTTCCGTTACTCATAGACTCAGTAACGTCGAATTTAGGACAAGACTGAAATTAAGTGTACCTTCCGTTTGAACCAAGAAATAAAATCTGGGTTTCCATGTTTAAGAAGGTCATCAACTTCGTGTGGGGTAGGAGCCCTCCTATTACGCCAGAATTGATCAAGAAATTCCCTGTATGAACGAGAAACAAGAGTGTTGGATGCAGAATAGTGGCTAGGTACTTGAAAACAAGATCGTTCTGAACTTACCGCATGTATGGCTCAACTTCGGATAGATTGGTGAGCACATAGAGCATGATAGCGCGCCACTCTACATTTGTCAAATTTTTGTTGGTGCCTTCACTTGCACTTCCTAGTTGCCCTCGGAAAAGGCTGAGGTTCGATTCAACTTCGTCAACATTATAACGAGGCGGTGGATTGTGCACGTTAGGAAGGTTGTCAGCATAATACTTCGTCGTGAAGTTTGACACCTCCTCGAGAATGTATGCCTCTGCAATAGATGCTTCAATCTTGCATTTATTTTTGCATTTAGTTCGAAGAACCTTCTGACATCTTTCAATTGGATAGCACCACCGGTTCTGCACAGGCCCTCCCATTCGTGCCTCATACGGAAGGTGCAGAATCATATGCTGCATCGGGTTGAAAAAGCCCGGTGGAAATATCTTCTCCAACTTGCATAGCAACACGGGAGCAAGCTTTTCCATTTCTGCAAGCATGGGCTTCGATACTTCCTTAGCACACAGCTGACGGAAGAAATTGCTCAACTCCGCCAGCACTTGCCAGACATGCTCGGGGACATAGCCTCGAACCATCACCGGAAGAAGCCGCTCAAGCCATATGTGGTAGTCATGACTCTTGAGCCCGTTGATCCTTAGAGTAGTTAAGTTCACTCCCCTCTTCAAATTCGCTGCATACCCATCAGGAAATTTCAATGTTTGGAACCAACTTAGCACTTCCCTCTTTTGGTCATTATCGAGAACGAAATCGGCCTTAGGTTTTTTCCATGTTTTGCCGTCCCTGGGAGGTGGTATATTTAGCTTCGGTCTATTGCATAACCGCTGCTGATCCACTCTAGCCTTGGTATTGTCTTTGGTTTTATCAGGAATGTTCATGATTGTACCCCAAAGTGCCTCGGCAAGATTCTTTTCAGTGTGCATCATATCAATATTATGTGGAAGCAGAAGGTCTGCCATGTACGGGAGCATCCATAGGCCCAACTTATGAGTCCAGGCATGTTGCTCGCCATATCCCACAAAACGGCCATCCTCCCCGACCTCGAGAGCGTCTAACTCTGCACGAACATCCGCACCTGTCATCATGTGTGGTGCAGGGTCTAGAACCCTTACACCTTTCGTGAAGTTCTTAATATCTTGTCTGAATTCGTGTTCAAGAGGGAGAAATTGACGATGTTTGTCGAAGCATGAATATTTTCCACCCTTGGTCAACCAGATGAACTTCAGAGATGCCTTGCATATTGGACATGGGAACTTCCCGTGGACACACCAGCCGCAGAATATCCCATACGCCGGATGGTCATGCAGGGAGTACTGGTAGAAGACATGCATTTTAAAGTTTGTTTTTGTAGCTCGATCATATGTCCATACACCTTCCTCCCAAGCACGGTCCAAATCATCAACAAGAGGCTCCATATACACGCTCATATTTTTCCCCGGGTAATTAGGAATAATTAACGACAAAAAGATGTTCTGCCGTTGAAATAGGACACCGGGGGGGAGATTGAGTGGGATCACAAACATTGGCCAACAAGAGTATGGGGCAGCCGTCATTCCATACGGGTTGAACCCATCTGTTGCCAACGCAACACGCACATTCCGAGCCTCTCTAGCCTTGTCATGATGAATCCCATCAAAGTGCTTCCATGCTTCACCATCGGATGGATGTACGAGCTTATCAGGATTGTATCGCACTCCACTTTTGTGCCATGTCATCTGTTTCGCGGAGTCCTCGGTCATGTAAAGCCGTTGGATCCTCGGTATAGGTGGAAGGTACCGTAGGATATTCACGGGTATTTTGCTTTGCTTCTTCTTACCATCAGCACCGACTATCTCCACGAATCTAGAAGCCTTGCACTTCGGACATTGCTTTGCGTCCGCAAATTCTTTCCTAAATAAGATGCATCCATTCGGACAAGCATGTATCTTCTGATACGGCATCTTAAGTGCATTTAGAAGTTTCTGTGCCGCGTACATGTTCTTTGGCAAGCCGTGACCTTCCGGAAGGAGGCCACCCAAAATTGTCAGGATGTGGTCAAAGGCGTCTCGACCCAAGCTAAACTGGGACTTGACGGCCAACAGACGTGCAACGGCATCCAATTGAGAAACCTTAGTGTGCGAGTGAAGTGGTTGTTGTGCCGCTGACAACATGTCATAATAAGCCTTTGCAGTGGCCTCCGGCTCCTCCTCCCTAGGTCCATCATTGAAGTGTGCTTCGTCGTAGTCATGCAACATGTCCCCTACCCCTGCCTCATCATCAAACTCCTCGATGCGCTGCCTCACGGCCTCGTCTCTCCCACGATCAACGGCTTCACCATGGCGTGTCCACCGAGTATAGTTCTCCGTAAATCCATTCCTGACGAGATGTTTACCCATGACAACTTCTGTTTGGCGTTTACGATTGTCGCAAACCGCGCATGGACAGAAAGTAGTTGGCACCCCTTTCGCATTGGCAAAAGCTTGCTTCAAGAACGCATCAGTCTTGGCAATCCATTCATCTGTACATTCACCTTTACTTGAGCGGCCAGTGTACATCCACTCACGGTCATCCATCCCTTTACATGTCACCGAGCAATAAATTTCTTCCATACCAAATTTATAATAATAAATGCATCTACCGGATGCTAGCTTTATGTCTAATAGGTAAAGATAGGTCCTAATCCCACCCGAGGATGTGTAGACGGGTAGTTTCCATGCTCTACTCGTATCCAAGACGGAATTTCGGCAGCACCTCCCCGCTGTTCTCCAAATACACGTCCAATTACGGAGATTGTGTATTCGGAGAACAACAGGGAGATGATGCCGAAACTCAGCCTCGGTACGAGTAGAGCATGGAAACTACCCATCTACACATCCTCGAGCTGTCCAAAAACGTGGACAATTCGAAACAGATACGGTTAGACATATGCAAAGATTCACATATTCACAACCGTATCTCTTTCGAACGGGAGACGTCTAACTAGGTTACGTGACACAGTTGTGCACAATCTTGGCCTGCTGTATTTAACTGTACGGTATGAAGGCGGTACAGATAAATACAAGAGACGAAGAAGGTACACAACTTAAATATGAATCTACGAATTAAATACCGAGGGCGTATGGTTTTGCATGTGCTCACCTACGGGCTCGACGGCGGGCGAGTCGGTGACGCTCGTGTCGGTGCAGACGACGGGGAACGACGTGCGGCGTCGGGGTCCAAGTCGAAGATGGTGCAACCTCTCCCTGAAATAAAAACAATTTTTTGTCAAATAAAAAATTCGGCAGCACCTCCCCTACACGGGGAGGTTTCTGAAACCATACATCCTGCAAAAAAACACGGCACGAAGGCCGACAACCACGTACACAAGGATATCCACGGCACGAAGGCCGACAACCACATACACAAGGATAATGAGGAATCAAATTTGACATGCATTTGATATTAGCATCAACCCAACCTACCAAACATTCACAAGAAAAAGAAAACATTCACCTAGCATTCAAATCATCTATCTTCAAGCATTCCTCTAAATTTGGCATGCATGACACGAGCATTCCTATAAATCCAAACCACTGCTACACGAGCATTCAAAATTGACATGCATTTGAATCATGAATACGCTACACGAGCATTCAAAATTGACATGCATTTGAATCATGAATACGCTACACGAGCATTCAAAATTGACATGCATTTGAATCATGAATACGCTACACGAGCATTCAAAATTGACATGCATTTGAATCATGAATACGCTACACGAGCATTCAAAATTGACATGCATTTGAATCATGAATACGCTACACGAGCATTCAAAATTGACATGCATTTGAATCATGAATACGCTACACGAGCATTCAAAATTGACATGCATTTGAATCATGAATACGCTACACGAGCATTCAAAATTGACATGCATTTGAATCATGAATACGCTACACGAGCATTCAAAATTGACATGCATTTGAATAAGCAGAAGGTCTGCCATGTACGGGAGCATCCATAGGCCCAACTTATGAGTCCAGGCATGTTGCTCGCCATATCCCACAAAACGGCCATCCTCCCCGACCACGAGAGCGTCTAACTCTGCACGAACATCCGCACCTGTCATCATGTGTGGTGCAGGGTCTAGAACCCTTACACCTTTCGTGAAGTTCTTAATATCTTGTCTGAATTCGTGTTCAAGAGGGAGAAATTGACGATGTTTGTCGAAGCATGAATATTTTCCACCCTTGGTCAACCAGATGAACTTCAGAGATGCCTTGCATATTGGACATGGGAACTTCCCGTGGACACACCAGCCGCAGAATATCCCATACGCCGGATGGTCATGCAGGGAGTACTGGTAGAAGACATGCATTTTAAAGTTTGTTTTTGTAGCTCGATCATATGTCCATACACCTTCCTCCCAAGCACGGTCCAAATCATCAACAAGAGGCTCCATATACACGCTCATATTTTTCCCCGGGTAATTAGGAATAATTAACGACAAAAAGATGTTCTGCCGTTGAAATAGGACACCGGGGGGGAGATTGAGTGGGATCACAAACATTGGCCAACAAGAGTATGGGGCAGCCGTCATTCCATACGGGTTGAACCCATCTGTTGCCAACGCAACACGCACATTCCGAGCCTCTCTAGCCTTGTCATGATGAATCCCATCAAAGTGCTTCCATGCTTCACCATCGGATGGATGTACGAGCTTATCAGGATTGTATCGCACTCCACTTTTGTGCCATGTCATCTGTTTCGCGGAGTCCTCGGTCATGTAAAGCCGTTGGATCCTCGGTATAGGTGGAAGGTACCGTAGGATATTCACGGGTATTTTGCTTTGCTTCTTCTTACCATCAGCACCGACTATCTCCACGAATCTAGAAGCCTTGCACTTCGGACATTGCTTTGCGTCCGCAAATTCTTTCCTAAATAAGATGCATCCATTCGGACAAGCATGTATCTTCTGATACGGCATCTTAAGTGCATTTAGAAGTTTCTGTGCCGCGTACATGTTCTTTGGCAAGCCGTGACCTTCCGGAAGGAGGCCACCCAAAATTGTCAGGATGTGGTCAAAGGCGTCTCGACCCAAGCTAAACTGGGACTTGACGGCCAACAGACGTGCAACGGCATCCAATTGAGAAACCTTAGTGTGCGAGTGAAGTGGTTGTTGTGCCGCTGACAACATGTCATAATAAGCCTTTGCAGTGGCCTCCGGCTCCTCCTCCCTAGGTCCATCATTGAAGTGTGCTTCGTCGTAGTCATGCAACATGTCCCCTACCCCTGCCTCATCATCAAACTCCTCGATGCGCTGCCTCACGGCCTCGTCTCTCACACGATCAACCTGTCTCTTGGATAGCACCAGCAACCCTGCACAGGCCCTCCCATTCGTGCCTCATACGGAAGGTGCAGAATCATATGCTGCATCGGGTTGAAAAAGCCCGGTGGAAATATCTTCTCCAACTTGCATAGCAACACGGGAGCAAGCTTTTCCATTTCTGCAAGCATGGGCTTCGATACTTCCTTAGCACACAGCTGGCGGAAGAAATTGCTCAACTCCGCCAGCACTTGCCAGACATGCTCGGGGACATAGCCTCGAACCATCACCGGAAGAAGCCGCTCAAGCCATATGTGGTAGTCATGACTCTTGAGCCCGTTGATCCTTAGAGTAGTTAAGTTCACTCCCCTCTTCAAATTCGCTGCATACCCATCAGGAAATTTCAATGTTTGGAACCAACTTAGCACTTCCCTCTTTTGGTCATTATCGAGAACGAAATCGGCCTTAGGTTTTTTCCATGTTTTGCCGTCCCTGGGAGGTGGTATATTTAGCTTCGGTCTATTGCATAACCGCTGCTGATCCACTCTAGCCTTGGTATTGTCTTTGGTTTTATCAGGAATGTTCATGATTGTACCCCAAAGTGCCTCGGCAAGATTCTTTTCAGTGTGCATCATATCAATATTATGTGGAAGCAGAAGGTCTGCCATGTACGGGAGCATCCATAGGCCCAACTTATGAGTCCAGGCATGTTGCTCGCCATATCCCACAAAACGGCCATCCTCCCCGACCTCGAGAGCGTCTAACTCTGCACGAACATCCGCACCTGTCATCATGTGTGGTGCAGGGTCTAGAACCCTTACACCTTTCGTGAAGTTCTTAATATCTTGTCTGAATTCGTGTTCAAGAGGGAGAAATTGACGATGTTTGTCGAAGCATGAATATTTTCCACCCTTGGTCAACCAGATGAACTTCAGAGATGCCTTGCATATTGGACATGGGAACTTCCCGTGGACACACCAGCCGCAGAATATCCCATACGCCGGATGGTCATGCAGGGAGTACTGGTAGAAGACATGCATTTTAAAGTTTGTTTTTGTAGCTCGATCATATGTCCATACACCTTCCTCCCAAGCACGGTCCAAATCATCAACAAGAGGCTCCATATACACGCTCATATTTTTCCCCGGGTAATTAGGAATAATTAACGACAAAAAGATGTTCTGCCGTTGAAATAGGACACCGGGGGGGAGATTGAGTGGGATCACAAACATTGGCCAACAAGAGTATGGGGCAGCCGTCATTCCATACGGGTTGAACCCATCTGTTGCCAACGCAACACGCACATTCCGAGCCTCTCTAGCCTTGTCATGATGAATCCCATCAAAGTGCTTCCATGCTTCACCATCGGATGGATGTACGAGCTTATCAGGATTGTATCGCACTCCACTTTTGTGCCATGTCATCTGTTTACATATGTGTATCTCCACTTGTCACACATGCATATGCTTCTTCACCATGGATTCACGGTTATCTTGAAAAGGTCGTGCATTGCTCTTCTTTTTGAGAGTTGTCAAGTTCTTTGAGAGTCTTTCCACCTCTTTCTTGAGTTCTTCATTTTCTTGTGCAAGGAGGTCATCACAAGACTCTACACACACTTCATCATACCAAGATTGTTTTGCTTGAGAGCAACATGGGTTAGCACATGATAAATTATATTGAATTTGAGAGCATGTGCATACGTGAGGTTGGGACTCAAATAGTTTTACCGATGTTACCACAACCTCGTGAGCAACCTCTAGCATCACATGAGATTCTACGAGCTTGTCATGAGAACACTTAAGTTCGTCATGCTTTGCTTGTAGCATCTCAAGCTCACTAGTCACCATACCAAGTTTTTGCTTGAGCACTTGGTTTTCTTTCTCCACGGAGGCTACACATGAGATAGAGTCAATAGCACAAGCATAATCATCAACTATAGCCTCATACTTACAAACCAAGGAAGCGTTGATGAGTTTGACTCTCTCAAGCTCTTCGGTGAGAGCTTGGATAGTCGCTTCGTTTGACGCTTCGGCTTCCTTGTCGTTTGTGGCTATGAAGCACTGAGACATCTCATCAACAGAGGATGTCAATGCCTTTGTGCTTGAGACTTTGCTTGCGCGGCGACGTCCACCTTTCTTGCTGCCAGCTGCAGCCTTTCTGCCCAAACCGGTCCGACCGGTTTGGGAAACCGGTCGGACCGGTTTCTGCAGAGAGGGTGCAGCTGAGCATTCTTGCTCTTGTTGCACCTCGGTGGTGGTCACATGAGGTTTGATGCTTGGATTTGCTGATGTAGAGCACTCGAGCACTCCTCATGAGACCTATCTCTTGTATCCACTTGCTTGCCGCTCTTGTTGTTGACACATAGTTTCCCAATTCGAGTCCACACGAGATGGGCATCGAATAGAGTTGCTTGATCATCTAGGATAATTTCTTTAATTTCCTTGCCCACAACATCAAACAAGAAGTTAGCGACACGAGCATTGAGTTGAAGGCAATTCATCTCATCTTCGGTTGGATTGAACACATTCCAATCAACACTCGGATGATCAATGCCTTAAACTACAACACGCTCAAGAATAGGACTTAAAGCCCTAAGATTATTAAGTACATGAGCTGACCAAGTGGAATAGTTTGAGCCGTCACTAGCTAGTGGCTCAAAGGTTACCTCACACAAAGTAGACATCTTTCCTCACGGCGGTTAAGCTTGGATGTGAGGCCAAGCTCTGATACCAATTGAAAGGACCGTGATGTCACCTAGAGGGGGGGTGAATAGGTGAATCTGCAAATTACAAACTTTTTCACACAATCAGTACAACAGAAACCGGTCAGACCGGTTTCAAAAACCGGTCAGACCGCTTAAAGCGGTCAGACCGCTTTGGAGAAGCGGTCAGACCGGTTTTCAACAGAGAAAACCGATTATGTGAATTAACCCCCTCTACGAGTTCTAGCACAAACCAAACTTGATGATGGGCTCTTGTAGATGATATCAAGCAGGTCCACTAAGTCCCTGCACACAATTAGAGCACACCCAAGTAGATCGAAGCGGAAGCGAATGTATATGCTAGAAATGAACTTGTGAAGGTAAACAAGAGACAAAGATATGTTTTCCCGAAGTTCGGACCTCACCGCTGCCACTAAGGCTGTCACAAAGACACGATGAGTCCTAGTCTCCGTTGAGGGCCTACGAAAGGCGGGCTTATCCACTCCAAGCCACTTTCCTCGGTATCACTAGCTTTTGACCCTTTTCCACGAAGGAGGCAAGGCCAGCCTTTACAACCAATCCGTGGCTTACCACACACAAAGGTAGCTCACCGGCGACGCCTAGCCGTCTAGGAGGATCACCTCCAAGAGTAACAAATGCTCCAATGGATGCTTGGCTTCACCGGAAGTGCTCAACACTAAGGATATGCTCACTATAGCTGATATGAACTATCAATTGCTATCTATTGCTCACAACCCATACATCCCTCAACCCAAATCCAATGATATGATCAAAATCAATCAACTCTCACAAAGAGAGGCTTGGGGAGAGCTTGCTGGTGCTTGGAACTGCCCTAGGCGAGTTAGAATGGAATGGCAACCAGCACCCCTCAAAGGAGAGGGGTATGGGGTATAAATACCCCACACAACCAAAACTAGCCGTTATAGCCGTTGGAAACCGGTCAGACCGGATTCCCAAACCGGTCAGACCGGTTTACGAACTATACTAGCCGTTACACATGTCAGGGCCCCAAACCGGTCAGACCGGTTTCCCAAACCGGTCAGACCGGTTTGGGTCCACTCAGCACCACAAACCCAAAAGCGGTCAGACCGCTTTCCCAAACCGGTCAGACCGGTTTGGGGTCTTTCAGCACACTAAATTCCCAAGAGTATATCTCTCAAGGCTATCTCACATGGGTTGATCTAATGAGCACTTTTTGGTGTATGCCAAGACAACTAATGTTGCATCCCTCTTGATAGTACGGCATTCCTAAACTCAAGATTAAAACAATAAATAGAATCTACCACTTAAGCTTTTATATCTTCATTGATGCCATACTTGATCATTCTCAACTTTGAGGGCTTCAACACTTCATGTCTTGATGAGCAAATCCAATGTTGAGCTAATGACTTAGAATTTCCATTGCATGGATCAATTCATAAGCCATTCCAATATATATGATCAAACAAAGATAAGATGCTTCGCATTGCTTCACTTGATATGACTTGATTGATGTATAGAAACCCAAACTATAATGCTAGACCTTTCCACCAAACAAGGTACCTCGGCTACAAAACCAATTTGCCCTTCACCTTGCTAGGAACGTCACTCGCATCTAGCTTGATCCCTTCCATCCTCTCTTGCCAAATTAAGCTTTGCTTTGCATTGCATCATCATGAAATCCACATTGAAATCCATGTCTTGAATGTTGTTCTTTGGTAGATAACTTGTCCATAAACATCAATGCACTTGAGACCATATACTATCCATAGAATCATGTCTCATTTTGAATGTAACCATTGCTATGGAACAAGCCCAAAGAAACTTCAAATTTCTTCACATGTTCTATCCCAAAACCTTTGACAAGTATCTTATTAAGTGAGACCAACTAAACATGCTTGAGCCCTTGTCTCACTTGTCATTTCCAATCACTTGTCATTTTATGACTTCACATAAACAACCACATATATACATCAAAATTCTATCATCCATATCCACATAAATATATATGTTTCTATCCTATGTATGAAAAACAACAACTACCACATCCATTCATATATATTTTTCACAAACAGCAACTAAGTTGACATGTATTTTCACAACAACTTTTTCAAAATAAATTACCTTCAGGGAGGCCGGCGTGGAGGCCGAACCATCTTGGTTCAATCACCTGCAATCAACAAAAACATGCATTTATTAGATTTCACATATAAACATAAATAATTAGAAAAACGTGTAATATATAAGAAATATGACCCAACATAAACTATTAGACAGAGATGATGTAATATATAAACGTACTTTTATTAGAAATAATCATCCGGATCAGGATTATCTGGATCAACGGTCGCATCATCACTATCGTACATTTCGAGATGTTCATGGTCGTCCTCCAAAGGCGGAGAAATGTCGTCGTCTTCGTCATTGCCTAATTGTAATCGCTCTAGTAACTCTACCTCCTTAGCATTATGAACCACATCTCCAGTGTCCTCGTCAACAAACATTTCTGAGTCTAAATCCATTCCGACCGCTTGGGTTAAGTCTATCTCAAAAGACCCTTCTAGCCCATTTTCTTGGAAGAACTCTCCATCATAGGTGTTTGGATCTATGTTATAATCTTCATTGTTTGGGACTGGTAGTTTACCGCGTGGCGACACTTTGTATACAACGTCCCAACCCTCAAGCCTTTTGTCCTTTTTGCACGGGTATGACAAATAATACACCTGGGTGGCTTGTTGAGACACTATATAGACATCATCTCCAGGTAAGACAGATGATTGTCGAATTTCGACTAGCCCAAGACTAGGGGTTCGTCTCACCACTGAAGGATCAAACCAATGACATTTGAAGATAACAGGAGAAAGAGGTTTGCTTCCACCAAAATTAAGCTCGTATATTTCTTCAAGTCTCCCATAGTAATCGACCCCATCAGAGCCTGGAGTATAGACTCCGGTACTTGTAGTCCTTCGATTGGGCATCCTCTGCTCATGACTTGTTGTGCGAAAACGATAACCATTCACGTCATATCCGGTAAATGACTTGACCTTATACGCACAACCATCGGCGATTTGTCTCAACTCGACACTCATAGACCCATCGGATTGACCCTGCGAGTTCGACCAGGCATGTTTGTACCTTCCGTTACTCATAGACTCAGTAACGTCGAATTTAGGACAAGACTGAAATTAAGTGTACCTTCCGTTTGAACCAAGAAATAAAATCTGGGTTTCCATGTTTAAGAAGGTCATCAACTTCGTGTGGGGTAGGAGCCCTCCTATTACGCCAGAATTGATCAAGAAATTCCCTGTATGAACGAGAAACAAGAGTGTTGGATGCAGAATAGTGGCTAGGTACTTGAAAACAAGATCGTTCTGAACTTACCGCATGTATGGCTCAACTTCGGATAGATTGGTGAGCACATAGAGCATGATAGCGCGCCACTCTACATTTGTCAAATTTTTGTTGGTGCCTTCACTTGCACTTCCTAGTTGCCCTCGGAAAAGGCTGAGGTTCGATTCAACTTCGTCAACATTATAACGAGGCGGTGGATTGTGCACGTTAGGAAGGTTGTCAGCATAATACTTCGTCGTGAAGTTTGACACCTCCTCGAGAATGTATGCCTCTGCAATAGATGCTTCAATCTTGCATTTATTTTTGCATTTAGTTCGAAGAACCTTCTGACATCTTTCAATTGGATAGCACCACCGGTTCTGCACAGGCCCTCCCATTCGTGCCTCATACGGAAGGTGCAGAATCATATGCTGCATCGGGTTGAAAAAGCCCGGTGGAAATATCTTCTCCAACTTGCATAGCAACACGGGAGCAAGCTTTTCCATTTCTGCAAGCATGGGCTTCGATACTTCCTTAGCACACAGCTGACGGAAGAAATTGCTCAACTCCGCCAGCACTTGCCAGACATGCTCGGGGACATAGCCTCGAACCATCACCGGAAGAAGCCGCTCAAGCCATATGTGGTAGTCATGACTCTTGAGCCCGTTGATCCTTAGAGTAGTTAAGTTCACTCCCCTCTTCAAATTCGCTGCATACCCATCAGGAAATTTCAATGTTTGGAACCAACTTAGCACTTCCCTCTTTTGGTCATTATCGAGAACGAAATCGGCCTTAGGTTTTTTCCATGTTTTGCCGTCCCTGGGAGGTGGTATATTTAGCTTCGGTCTATTGCATAACCGCTGCTGATCCACTCTAGCCTTGGTATTGTCTTTGGTTTTATCAGGAATGTTCATGATTGTACCCCAAAGTGCCTCGGCAAGATTCTTTTCAGTGTGCATCATATCAATATTATGTGGAAGCAGAAGGTCTGCCATGTACGGGAGCATCCATAGGCCCAACTTATGAGTCCAGGCATGTTGCTCGCCATATCCCACAAAACGGCCATCCTCCCCGACCTCGAGAGCGTCTAACTCTGCACGAACATCCGCACCTGTCATCATGTGTGGTGCAGGGTCTAGAACCCTTACACCTTTCGTGAAGTTCTTAATATCTTGTCTGAATTCGTGTTCAAGAGGGAGAAATTGACGATGTTTGTCGAAGCATGAATATTTTCCACCCTTGGTCAACCAGATGAACTTCATAGCTGTCTTGCATACTGGACATGGGAACTTGCCGTGGACACACCAGCCGCAGAATATCCCATACGCCGGATGGTCATGCAGGGAGTACTGGTAGAAGACATGCATTTTAAAGTTTGTTTTTGTAGCAGAAATGTCGTCGTCTTCGTCATTGCCTAATTGTAATCGCTCTAGTAACTCTACCTCCTTAGCATTATGAACCACATCTCCAGTGTCCTCGTCAACAAACATTTCTGAGTCTAAATCCATTCCGACCGCTTGGGTTAAGTCTATCTCAAAAGACCCTTCTAGCCCATTTTCTTGGAAGAACTCTCCATCATAGGTGTTTGGATCTATGTTATAATCTTCATTGTTTGGGACTGGTAGTTTACCGCGTGGCGACACTTTGTATACAACGTCCCAACCCTCAAGCCTTTTGTCCTTTTTGCACGGGTATGGCAAATAATACACCTGGGTGGCTTGTTGAGACACTATATAGACATCATCTCCAGGTAAGACAGATGATTGTCGAATTTCGACTAGCCCAAGACTAGGGGTTCGTCTCACTACTGAAGGATCAAACCAATGACATTTGAAGATAATAGGAGAAAGAGGTTTGCTTCCACCAAAATTAAGCTCGTATATTTCTTCAAGTCTCCCATAGTAATCGACCCCATCAGAGCCTGGAGTATAGACTCCGGTATTTGTAGTCCTTCGATTGGGCATCCTCTGCTCATGACTTGTTGTGCGAAAACGATAACCATTCACGTCATATCCGGTAAATGACTTGACCTCTCCCTGAAATAAAAACAATTTTTTGCCAAATAAAAAATTCGGCAGCACCTCCCCTACACGGGGAGGTTTCTGAAACCATACATCCTGCAAAAAAACACGGCACGAAGGCCGACAACCACATACACAAGGATAATGAGGAATCAAATTTGACATGCATTTGATATTAGCATCAACCCAACCTACCAAACATTCACAAGAAAAAGAAAACATTCACCTAGCATTCAAATCATCTATCTTCAAGCATTCCTCTAAATTTGGCATGCATGACACGAGCATTCCTATAAATCCAAACCACTGCTACACGAGCATTCAAAATTGACATGCATTTGAATCATGAATACGCCGCAACTAGCTTCGGAATAAAAGAACAGAGGATGGGGAGGGGAAGAAGGTCACCTGGCAGAGGCAGGTGGCTAGGGTGACGGCCTTCTTGGCCGCGATGAGCTCGGCCGCGTCAGGGCGGCGGCGACCGGGCGAGGTGGCCGGCCGGGACGGCAGCCCGGCGCGCGGTCACAGGCGCGGCCGGGACGGCAGCCCGGCGCGCGGTCACAGGCGCGGCCGGGACGGCAGCCCGGCGCGCGGTCACAGGCGCGGCCGGGACGGCAGCCCGGCGCGCGGTCACAGGCGCGGCCGG
Source organism: Echinochloa crus-galli (assembly GCA_900205405.1). Lineage (NCBI taxonomy): Eukaryota > Viridiplantae > Streptophyta > Magnoliopsida > Poales > Poaceae > Echinochloa > Echinochloa crus-galli. Next base: position 317,968 of record OAMR01000908.1, read on the forward strand.
GACGGCAGCCCGGCGCGCGGTCACAGGCGCGGCCGGGACGGCAGCCCGGCGCGCGGTCACAGGCGCGGCCGGGACGGCAGCCCGGCGCGCGGTCACAGGCGCGGCCGGGACGGCAGCCCGGCGCGCGGTCACAGGCGCGGCCGGGACGGCAGCCCGGCGCGCGGTCACAGGCGCGGCCGGGACGGCAGCCCGGCGCGCGGTCACAGGCGCGGCCGGGACGGCAGCCCGGCGCGCGGTCACAGGCGCGGCCGGGACGGCAGCCCGGCGCGCGGTCACAGGCGCGGCCGGGACGGCAGCCCGGCGCGCGGTCACAGGCGCGGCCGGGACGGCAGCCCGGCGCGCGGTCACAGGCGCGGCCGGGACGGCAGCCCGGCGCGCGGTCACAGGCGCGGCCGGGACGGCAGCCCGGCGCGCGGTCACAGGCGCGGCCGGGACGGCAGCCCGGCGCGCGGTCACAGGCGCGGCCGGGACGGCAGCCCGGCGCGCGGTCACAGGCGCGGCCGGGACGGCAGCCCGGCGCGCGGTCACAGGCGCGGCCGGGACGGCAGCCCGGCGCGCGGTCACAGGCGCGGCCGGGACGGCAGCCCGGCGCGCGGTCACAGGCGCGGCCGGGACGGCAGCCCGGCGCGCGGTCACAGGCGCGGCCGGGACGGCAGCCCGGCGCGCGGTCACAGGCGCGGCCGGGACGGCAGCCCGGCGCGCGGTCACAGGCGCGGCCGGGACGGCAGCCCGGCGCGCGGTCACAGGCGCGGCCGGGACGGCAGCCCGGCGCGCGGTCACAGGCGCGGCCGGGACGGCAGCCCGGCGCGCGGTCACAGGCGCGGCCGGGACGGCAGCCCGGCGCGCGGTCACAGGCGCGGCCGGGACGGCAGCCCGGCGCGCGGTCACAGGCGCGGCCGGGACGGCAGCCCGGCGCGCGGTCACAGGCGCGGCCGGGACGGCAGCCCGGCGCGCGGTCACAGGCGCGGCCGGGACGGCAGCCCGGCGCGCGGTCACAGGCGCGGCCGGGACGGCAGCCCGGCGCGCGGTCACAGGCGCGGCCGGGACGGCAGCCCGGCGCGCGGTCACAGGCGCGGCCGGGACGGCAGCCCGGCGCGCGGTCACAGGCGCGGCCGGGACGGCAGCCCGGCGCGCGGTCACAGGCGCGGCCGGGACGGCAGCCCGGCGCGCGGTCACAGGCGCGGCCGGGATAAAAACATAAGTTTAAATAAACAGGGCCAAACTTTGCCGAGTGTTTTTTAGAAAACACTCGGCAAAGAGGTGGTTTGCCGAGTGCCCCGCCGAAGCACTCGGCAAAACTACCAATCCAGCCGGCCAAAAACTCTTATATTTAAAATGTTCAAATTTTTTGAGTTTGAAAGATCCTGTTTGCCGAGTGTCTCTTTTCTGACACTCGGCAAAGATCCTGTTTGCCGAGTGTCTCTTTTCTGACACTCGGCAAAGATCCTGTTTGTCGAGTGTCTCTTTTCTGACACTCGGCAAAGATCCTGTTTGTCGAGTGTCTCTTTTCTGACACTCGGCAAAGATCCTGTTTGTCGAGTGTCTCTTTTCTGACACTCGGCAAAGATCCTGTTTGTCGAGTGTCTCTTTTCTGACACTCGGCAAAGATCCTGTTTGTCGAGTGTCTCTTTTCTGACACTCGGCAAAGATCCTGTTTGCCGAGTGTCTCTTTTCTGACACTCGGCAAAGATCCTGTTTGCCGAGTGTCGCCTCTTTGCCGAGTGCCGTTGTCTGGGCACTCGGCACAGCCAGTCTTTGCCGAGTGCCCGACAGAAAGCACTCGGCAAAGAGGAAAGCACTCGGCATACGTCGGGTTTCCCGTAGTGCAACCATACGAGTACCACGAAAAAGGAGTTGCTAGGGCTCGTCGTGCGTGGCTTTGTTATTCGATTGCAGTGCTCTGTGGGTCAACACGTCTCTGTTTTGATAAGGCCTTGGTACGCACAACATTGATCTCGGAGTGGTTGCGGCCTTGTGGTTGGGTTGGTTCGATGTGCTCGATGCCTCGATCTGAACTGGATGGAGACACCGTTTGGAATGTCCTGGTTCCGCTTGCGTTGGAGATGGAGCTTCAGCTTGAAGCTGTTTTGCAGGTGCTGGTGAAATGTACGTCTAAACCTAATAAATTCGTACGTACGCTGACGGCTGACGAGATACGCAAAACCCAGCTTTCACAAGGAAAAGGGGCCGTACACGGTATCCCACCGGGAAAAAGAGAAGGGCCGGGAAAAGACACGCCTCTAGGTCGCGTAAGCATCATGAGACTAGGAGTTGACGACGGGAGAGTTTGCATTCATGGAACAGTAGCCAACACTTGGATTGCAACATTCACCGACGCTTCATGTACTTAAAAAGGGCTAATTATCCGCTGAAAAGTAGTAAGTACTACTTTGATCTTCAAAGCATCAGGAAAATTTGGATCCCAGTGTACTTTGAGGTTTGAAGCGAGTGGTGACTCGGAGAACCTGAGGATGTCATTCATGACGATTTTCACCTGCTGGCCGTAGAATGCTTCGCACTGTACTGTCTCTAGAACAGAACGGCGTGCCTTTGGTAACTCGGTACACTTCTTGTTCGTGTTCTTCTTTAATGATTAATAATAAATCCAATAAACCACATTTCCTGCCCCATGATCAAAACATATACACGCCAACTAATGTTACTCATTCAGGTGCCTCAAGATAAAAAGAACCAGTCGACATCTGTAGCCACGTGATCTGAGATCGAACAGTTTGCTGTTTTATCTAGAAAAGAACCCTATCTTCCAAGCTAATCTTTCCATTTTTCGTGTAAAAAAAATCTTTCCATTTTTGCGATACCGCACGGTCAACAGAACCCACTTGCCGTTCTACGCCACCCGCAGCCGATGGCGCCCATCTCATCAATATCTGAACCGTGTAGCACACTGGTACTAATAGATCCAAACAACATCGAAGTACATGATTTGCAACAATATGAATTGGAAGGATTCTATTCTCGGAACAAAGCAACACCTTCCAACCTTTTTTTCCTTTTTGAAATTTTAAAAGAAAACCATGCGATCGAATTTATCAAGCAAATCGTTCATAACGTTTCACCTATAAGCGAGAATGCTTCACCTTAAAAAAAAAGGAACGGCTGCCTCTGGCTAGTACGTAGTACATCAACTTTTGGGAGGAATTTTACAATGATTGAGATTAATTAGAGCCATCCGTTCCGAGAAATCGGATGGTGGAAACAAATGAAGTACCCAGAGGTACCTAAATAGAGGTACACGGAGGTACCCAGAGGTATCAAATTCGTAGGACCAGCTACCAAAAATGTAGGGCCCACTATTGATTTAATATTTTTTTGAAATTAAAAAAGGGCATAAGGGTAATTTCCCGTGGGTAACATTGTTGATGGTTTTTTTTCAATGTTGATTTCCCGTACGTGGGTAACATTATAGTCTTTTTTTTAGAAAGGACTTGCGGAAATGTTGATGTTGCTAATTTAATCTAATATATAGGAGACATAAGCAGTAATATCAGTGTAAATATAAAAATGATCCTACCAGTTACAAGAAAAATGGTCTAAAACATAACAATGCTTGTGCGGTACACACATGTTGATACGATATTTTCAGTTAAGCAACATTACATAATGCTCTTTTTCTATTTAATTTAGTTTTTATTAAAAGAGGAATTTTACAATAACTGGGATTAATTAGAGCCATCCGTTCTGAGAAATCGGATGGTGGAAACAAAGAAGTACCCAGAGGTATCCAGAGGTACCAAATTCGTGGGACCAGCTACCAAAAATGGTGGGACCCACTATTGATTTAATATTTTTTTCAAAATTAAAAAAAGAGAGCATAAGGGTAATTTCTCGTGGGTAACATTGTTGATAGTTTTTTTTCACTGTTGATTTCCCGTACGTAACATTGTCGTCGTTTTTTTTTAGAAATAACTTGCGAAAATGTTGGTGTTGCTAATTTAATCCAACATATAGGAGACATAGGTAGTAATATCTGTGTAAATATTCGGTCAAAAAAATATCTATGTAAATATAAAAAATGATCCTATCAGCTACAAGAAAAATGATCTCAAACATAACAATGCTTGTGCAGCGCACACATGCTGATATGATATTTTCAATTAAGCAACGTTACCATAATACCCTTTTTTCTATTTAATTTAATTTTTTACTAAAAAATAATAGGTACTTTCAGTTACCTCTCCCTGTAAAACAACTCGAACTTTTGGATGCCTAAAGTTCCAAAAAAGAACTTTTGGATGCATAATGGCATACAGTTAGGTTTGAAATGCCTAGCTTTTGCTTTGTTCCATTTTTTTTTACGTTTTTGCTCTGATCCAGTTAAGCTGCAACTAGCCAGAGCCCAGTTTCCATCCATTTTTAGTGCCATACGGTAGAGGAGGAAACATAACACAACTCTGAATGATTAAAAAGTTAAGCCTAGGCCTTTCAGCCCAAGATGGACAGAACATTGAGCCCATTTCAGCAGTTACTTGATTATAAGTTGAAAAAAAAAAGTTCATAACACGCTCGTACTAGCACTATATGTACAGGTTGCTGAGTAAACTTCAGTCGCCGGTCACCACTACACATACATTTGACGTAAACAAAGCTAACTCAGAAAAAAAAAACAGCGAAAAGCGAAATTGCAGACACAAGCTTGGGCAATGGGCATCATGTCTGAATTCTGATCCGTTCTTGAACACTCGGTTCCTTCGTGTTAAGACTTCACGATTAGGACGGGACAGCCCGCGTTCTTGAGACAGTAATCACTGACACTCCCAAGCAGAGCCCTGCAAAACCAACGGCCAGCCAACACCACACAATTAAGCACCATCCCAAAGTGCTAGCGCAAGCAAAGGAAGCATGCAACCTAAATCTGTTTAACAAAGCAGTTGATCTCACTGCTCGCGTGGGAAAGAAACAGAGAAAGGAGCAAATCATTGTTAGTACCTCTTGAAGAAGCCGTAGCCATGGCTCCCCATGACCAGGAGGTCAGCCCCGAGCTTGTCCGCCATCTGGCAGATGACGGTCCGGGCGTCCCCGACGGCCACCTTCACCTCAACCTTCAGCTCATCGCTACTCTCACTCTCCCTTTCACCCTCCTCCTGCAGCCAAATCGCCATCCTATCAACAGTCAGATGCGAAATTCGCTAGCTGGCCGCAATAGCAGAACTGAAACGTCTGCGTATTCAGTTTGCGCACCTTGCTGTAGAGCGTGCAGAGCTTCTGCGCCTTCTCCACCACCGCGTCCGCCACCTCCCGGCTGTACCTGTCGATGGCGGCGGTCACCTCCTCCGCGAACAGGTAGCCTACCGCGGCTCACAGCACAGGACTGTCAGCTAGGTTCTCGTTGCCATAACTGAATGAAACACAGAGAGCCAGCCAAGTCGGGCACGAGTGGTGAAACGAAGAAGCAGAGGAGGCGCGTACCGGAGGCGTCGAGCACGGAGTAGGTGGGCGGCGGCGGGCGGGCGTAGAGGAGGATGACGGTGTCCCCGCGCGCGGCCGCGGCGAAGTTGCCGAGGCACCAGCGCAGCGCCTGCACGCTCTCGTCGCCCTCGTCCACCGCCACCAGGATCCGCCGCCCCGGGCCCGGCGCCGCCGCCGCCGCCTCGCCGCTCATGCTTATCCCTGTGCACACGTGTCACGCGACCGGATCGATCTCGAGCGAACAGTCACTGGTCACTGGAAGCTGCGACTCGTGGATGGATGGGGACGGGTGAGAGAGAGAGAGAATCCGGGCCCGGCTTTTATGTTGGGAGCGGCGGCGGGTGGCTCGCGGTTTGCGCAACGGTGGCTGGGCGGGTTCCGCGGTATCTTTGGGCGTCCTGCCTGCCGCACCGGGTTAGATTTGCGGGCCGTGGTTTTCCTGGTCGTGCCCTGGGTTTGTTTGGGTCCTCGGCGAGACGACGACATGTATGGGTCTCGCATGAGTTCCTCATTCGCGTGTGTGGATGTGGCCGTGCCCTGTGGGGGTCTGATTTGTAGGGGCCGGCCTGCGAGTCTTGTGCTTCTCCCCCGTTACATGTGCTCGTTTGGGGTGGGCTGACAATTCATTTCGGTGTGCCCGGACTCGGGCCGCGCAAGCGCGAGGGAGCCGGGGCGGGTTTAGATGGGCCGCCGCATCGTGTGAGCTTTTTTAGGACATAACTGCGCGCCCGACAAGCCTACAGCTTTGCAAGTCCGAGAGCTCGTTGAACACAAAGGCGCCAAAAAAAAAACAGATATCCTCGTAATGTACAAGACGTCCTTAGTTTGCGGTCGACCGCAAATTTCCTTCCGTGCGGTCGTTCGGACCGGTTGCCTTTTCTTCTCGGGCCCTGTTTGGATCCACATGAGTGTTGCTTTGGTGTTAATTGGAACTAACACCCCAAAAAAAGTAACCCCTCCAAGAGGTGGTAATGGATGTTAGTTTGGTGGGGCCCACGCTCTTTACTCCACTTTTCCCCTTCTCTATCCACACGGGATCCCTCCGCCCGGGCCAGGCGAAGCTGCCTGCCGGCCGACCGCGCACGCTCCCAACGCCTGCCCCATCCGCCACCGCCGTTCTTGCCTCCTCTGCGCCGCCGAGTCTCCGCCGCTCTGCTCTGCTCCCCGTCGGCGCCCTTGCCTCCCCCGCGGAGGTGGCGCGCGTGGCGGAGCGGCCGGACGAAGGTAGTGGAGCAGAGCCGGAGAGCAGCAGCCATGCCGCGGGCGGCGAATCGAGCTCCCATCTCGCGGCGGCGGAGAATCGAGCAGCGGCGGCGGCGGCAACCATGGCGCTGCTGGATCGAGTGACGGCAGGGTCTGGGTCACGTGCGTCAGGATCGAGTGGCCATGCCGAAGGAGGCTAGCCGTCGACGTGCTCCGGTGCACATCCAAGGCGGGCGGCGGCGCACCTAAGGCCTCGTCGCCGGCGCGCGGCGGCCGCAGGCAGGCTGCACGCGGGCGACGCCCCTCCCCTGCCCCCTTCCCGGCCCTCTTCCCTGCGCGCGTGGAGCTCCTCTTCCCCTCCACCGGCGAGCGCCTCCTCCTCCTGCTTGGGCCGCTCGCCCACTCGCCCATCCTCCGCCGCAGCTAGTAGATGCAACAAGCAATAGCAGTAGCGCAATAGCAATAGCAGCGGGGGAGATAGATGATATGAGCAGTGGCAGCAACTCGTGGCCACAGATAGGGCAACATGGCCATGTGCAGCCCAAATCGTTCACCTGAATGCTCTAATGATTGTAAAAGTTGCATTCAATGTAAACTAACACAAGGATCCAAGCATAATTGATATTAGTTTTTTACGTGTTAGTTGAGGGTGTTAAAAACTCTCACTGCCACTGACACCATGGATCCAAACACGGTCTACGTGTTAGTTGAGGGTGTTAAAAACTCTCACTGCCACTGACACCATGGATCCAAACACGGCCTCGGTGTCGGTAGTGTCGTACTTGTGCCAGTCCACTCACGTTCACTTCTTCATTCGTTCCACATCACCGTGGTCCCCTCAACACCCATACCCTCCTGCTCCGTACACATTATAGCACTGACCGGCATATGTCGTCCCCAAATCAAAAATAAAAAACTAAAAAAGAAAAAAATTAGGAAAAAAATATTTCCATGAAAAACTTTTGAAAATATAAAAGATTCCAAAACAACAAATAGTTGACAAACAAAATGTTCAAACAAAAAACTCAGAAACAAGAAACAGACGCAAAAATTAAAAAAAAATGTTTGGGGGCAAACATTAAAAAAACTTATGCACAAAATATTTGAAAATTAGAGAACCACAAGTTTTTCGAAAGAAAAGTTCACGGAAAAACACAGCCAAAAATTTTGAAACTAAATATTTGAAACAAAATTTATAAAAAACAAAATTCGAGAAAAACATTTCCAAAAAACTTTCGAAATGAATATTTTAATACAAAACATACTTTACAAAAAAAATTTCAAACAAAATGTAAAAAAACATAAAAGAAATAAAAAATTCAACAAAAAGTACAAAAACATTGTACAAAAAGAAATCAGAAAAAAGTTTGAAAAAACCTTCTGAAGGAAAATGTTTTGCACAAAAATCTGTAATCCAAAAACGATTGAACATAAAAATTCACACACAAAATTCTAAAAGACAAAAAATTATACACAAAATATTATGAAAAAAATATAGAAAAAAGAGCTGATGCGCATGGTGGAGCCCTGACGCCGCCGGTCGGGCGCGGGGGAAGTTCCTCCGCCGCCGTCTTGCGCGCCTAGGGGAGCTTCCCCACTGTCGGTCCTGCATGTCGGGGGGAGCTACGCCGCCGCCGCCGGCCGCGCGCGCCTGGTCGAGCTCCGCCACCGCTGGCCGCGCGTCGGGAGGGGCGCGCCGCCAAGGGCCGGGCGCCTGGGCGAGCTCCTCCACCGCCGGCCGCGCGCTGGGAGGGGAGCTCTGCCGCCGCCTGTTGCGCACCATGAGGAGCTCCGCCGGAGGAGTCGGTATTGGGGATCCGGATCTGAGAGGGAGATGGAGACGTGAGGAAAGAGAAGGAAAGAAAATGAAGCAGTAATCGTAGGGCCCGCGCACATGGGTGTTGCAGAAGGGGACACGTCTTACGTAGGAAAATTGACCGCACAGTAGTGAACGTACGGTCGACTGCAAAAACAATACTTGCGCAAGTCGAATATACGTGCACGCACGTTGTCTAGAATAACACTAGTTAAATTCTAGAATAAACCAGTAAAAATGCGAAACTAGCGTTAAGTCATGTATTCAAGTTCCACTTTAAGAAATTTTACCAACTAACAGTCAGTTCGCCTAATTTGACTGCCTTTATCACATATCATCAACATTTTGATTCGTACGTTATGATATCCAATTTGAAAGGCGCCTTTTGATCACATATCATCGACATTTTGATTCGTACAGTATCAGTATGATATATCCAATTTGAAAGGCCGCAACAGCAGTTAACATAATTAATGACCATCGTGCTGCCCAATCAAGCGCCAAGTTCGCCAACGAGCTCGCCACACAGCAGACACTTGCTCCGCGCACCGTCGTCACGACTGGCTCGCCACCATGATCCGCCATAGTGCCCCGCACGTACACCATGCACGCGTAACAGAATATCCGGCTCAAACCTACAACTCCCCGAACAACACCGGGGACACGCACGGCACAACTCCGGCCGCCCGGTCTGTTCCCATTGAACGCCGCCGCGCCGACGCCCTACACCCCAAGACCCGTCCAGCCAGCAGCCATGCCGGCGACCCCTCGCGGCCGGTCGTCGTCGCGCCGCCGGACACGGTGCAAGTGCTTAGGCGGCAGCGGCAAAGGGGACCGCGCCACGCCGTGCTGCTCCTTCAACCCGCTGAGGTCCCTCTTCCGGTGCCCCGGCGGCGGCCGCGGACGCAGCCGCAGCCGCGGCAAGCATCGGCAGCGGACGCCCTCCAGGGTGCGTGACGCGCCGCCGGCGGCCGGTGGCGGCGTCCAGCTGCAGCAGGGCCAGGAGGAGGAGCCTTCTTTCTTCGTGTACGCCATGCCGAACCAGGGCGGCTTCGGCAGCGGCGGCGCCGGCGCCGGCGCCGGGCACAAGAAAAAGAAGCACAAGAAGCCGCGCATGCCATCCTTCGGCTCGTGCTTCCGCAGGAAGAAGAACAAGGAGCGGAAGCATGCCAAGGCCACCGCGGCCACCGTGACGACCGCCCCGCGCCCGGCGCTCACGCCAGCGTCGTCTTTGCTGACGCATCCGCCAGGCTCCCCCTCGCCGGACAAGACCCAAGCTACGACGACCCCGTCGATGACGCAGCCGCCTTCTCCTGCCCCTACCGAGAACGGCAGCACCGTCAACTCGCCGGCGCCGCCTGGCCGGCAGCTCGCCACACCGAGACCGGACATGCCGTCGACGGACTCGGCGCGGTCACCGCTCGCGCCGCAGACGCAGCGGCCGAGGCAGGTTGAGGGGCTGGAGATCGTCGAGGTGGCCACGGGCGAGCGGCTGTCGGCGCACGAACTCAGCCTCATCGAGATGGTTGGCAGCTCCGCGGAGTCGTCGGTGAAGTCGTCACTGGAGTACGTCAACGAGCCACCGCCTACGCAGCCACCGGCGAAACGGACGGTGGTGGAGAGGGAGGCGGAGGTGGTGAAGGTTCATGAGGTCCCGAAGCTGTGGCTCAACGGCAAGTCGGCGGAGTCCCGAGCAAGGGAGCGCTTCGCCAAGCCTCTCGTGCCGGCGGAGGCCGAGGAGCTGTGGGCGCACGACGTCGCGTGCAGCCGCGTTCATGCGACGATGCTCGCCGAGACGGTAAGGTCTTCGAACCTGTTGGTGGTGGTTTACGCGGAATTGAACTGTGTTTGCGAACGTGATTACTCGAAGTTGTTGCCGCATTTTATATCCATTTTTCTTGGCATTCTAGTCCAACCAAACGATGCATTTTTTTTCTTTTTTCTTTTGTTTGAACTGAGCTTCAATTTCATAGCAATAGCAACCTTTGTAACAATCATGTCCGTTTCTCAGGTCTCTTTTGTAACGGGAGAGAAACATAGAACTCCAAACCATTTCCCGATTAAAACACAAACAAAACTTGACCTAGGCCAAAAGTTTTTTTAAGCACAAACACAGATACCCCCACACATATATATTTACCCCTATAAAAGCATGCAGATGTCGAGATCGACAAAGTCACCGTAGGAGGCTTACTGTCGACAAGCGCATCACTGGAAAAATAGTCAGTTAAATCATAGAATAAATCCAAAAACTGTAACACCCATGCTAAGTCAAGGACTCAAATTTTACCAACTGACATACGATATACAATTAGTTCACGACATGTACCAAAAGTTAAGCATATTCTACCAAAACACGTGCATTTATACCTTCACAAAATAGCATGTTCTTTGAACAAGGATTTTAGTGGGTGTTCTACCTCTTAGAACAAGTGTAACACGTTTGAACCATGTAAGTGGAGATGAGAAAAAAGTTTTCCGATGCAAAAAGCGTTGAAGAGCTTGAAAACAAAGAGTGAAGGATAGCCTTTTGCTTTTCCTAAAGGAGTATTTGAGCTGATTTGACTTGCTAAAAAGTTATGCACCCTAGTACCCAAGTGACATAAACGGCATTGCCGGTTGCTCAAGTGCGATTGCTGAAAAAAGTTTTCTTACTAAAACATGACCAAGTTAGCTGTTTTTTCACGCTAGATGAACATTTTGCATCCAGCGGGATCAAAAGGCATTGCCAAGACAGGCCATTGATTCTGTTGCCCAATTGTGTAGCGTGAAGCGACAAATGGATGAATTATATTCGTGCTTTTCATCTTATTAGCAACATTTCAACAACTCCTAAAATCACTACTCTCTAGTTCAAACACTTCTTTTTAGAGTTGTGCACAAAAGGTTAAGAAATGCCATCAAATAATTGTTACCCTTTTATTTGTGCTACATTGAAAAGAGAGACACTTGTTAATAAGAGGGATATCATTTATTTGGCCATGACAGTAAACGATGAAAATAGGGGAGAAAATCCTTAGCTCCAAAATGATATGCATTTGGATAAAAAGTTTTAAAAGCTAAACAAGAAGTATTTTGAATGTGAGGGAGTTTTAATTTAGCATGTATTCGTATCTCTTTAAACTATTACTCCCTCCATTTTAGTTTATAAGACGCGATTTAATTTATCCTAAATTATATTTTATTTGTTTGTTTTATCTTATACTCGGTATTATTTATAATTTTACATTTATATTTACTAGAGAATACATTTAATTATAAATCAAATCATATCAACTTTGTATATAAAGGTTAAAAATTATTAATTAAATGATTATTTAAAAATTTAAAAGTTAAAGTTTTATGTTCATGCGTGATTTGAAGTAAAAACCGAGGGAGAAGCGTATCCATGCAATGCAGTGTGCCGTGCTCACTTCGTTGACATCAAGGATCTACCACATCCTACTAATACAAACAAATAACACATCTTTAGGCCATTTTCGATTCAGATTATAACAAATATAGATTGCATAACTAGATTATAATCTAAAGATAGTACGGTAAAAGTCTATTTAGAATCACAAATAATCTGAAATAAGCTACACATTGGTAGATTAATTTAGATTATTTATGGTCTCATGGTGATATTTTTACTATAGTATTTATTTTTTTTTTGAGAATTTAGTATTTATAGTTTATAATTCAGATTATATAATTTGCATGTCAAACAAACGGGCCTTAGTTTTAACAGAGGATAAGCATTCGATTTGGCAACTAGTGAAACAATGCAGCAATGGGGAATTTTTTTTGGCCAACCCTAGTGGCCACTAGTGTGCACCTTCCCTGTGACCGTGGTTGTCCGCAACACACAACCCAGCACCCAGCACCCACCACCCCGGCGCGCCGCCGCGTCAAACAACGACGCGACGCCTCCTATGGCCTTCACCTCCCAATCCCTAGTCTTCCGGGCACCCGCATCCCTCCCGTGCGGCCGCCTCGCCTCCCCCGCCGCCGGTCGCGTCGCCCTCCGGGGCCGCGGCGCCGCCTTCCCTTCCGTCGCGGCCGCATCCACGTCGATGGCGTACTCGGATGGCGGCGAGCAGAAGGAGACTAAGCTGTGGGGCGGGCGTTTTGAGGAGGGCGTCACTGACGCCGTGGAGCGCTTCACGGAGTCCATCTCCTACGACTGGCAGCTCTACAAGTACGACATCATGGGCAGCAAGGCTCACGCCACCATGCTCGCCTCACAGGTAGCAAACGCGCGTTCTACTGAAGCAACTACATGCTCGCTGTTTCGTTGTGGTGGTCTAGTGTGGTTTGGCCGCCTAGATGTTGGACAGATTATTAGCGTTATCTGGATGGAGCCACGGCGAATCAATTTGGGGGTTGTTGGTCTGCGTCTGTTAACCACTGTGGTCGCGTTGTGTTCGAGAAAATGCAGCTTATTTGTTCTGCTTGTGGTGTGACACACAAGAGTTGAAAACTGCTAGCTTCCTGTAAAGTAGCATTGGTTAGGTTTAGTCTGCGTGCACTCTGGGTTTTCTAGCAGTGTTGTTCGTCATATTTTTGTCAGATGCCCTATCGATGCCCCCTTAACACTCTTGCTGGATGCTGCTTATAACGAATGATCACTATATGTGAGTAGTGTTCCTGAATCGTTTGCAATGCAGGGTTTGATAACTGCTGGCGATAGGGACATCATCTTAGAGGGGCTGGATCAGATTGAGAGGCTGATTCAAGAAGGCAAGTTTGAGTGGAGAAAAGATCGGGAGGATGTGCATATGAATATTGAAGCAGCTCTGATTGAGAGGGTTGGTGAGCCGGCCAAGAAGCTGCACACTGCTAGGAGCCGCAATGACCAAATTGTGACGGATCTAAGGCTATGGTGCCGTGATGCTATTGACAAGATTTTGATTCGTATCAAGCAGTTTCAGGTTTGCTCCTGATTTTACTGTCGGCTATGAAGTCCTACTATAATCACGTGTGCATTTCTTGGCTATCTGTCACTGTTTGCTGGTGCAACATTGTTCAGATTTGTGCTCAATTGACACACACCATTCGAACTATTAAGAAAAGCTTGTACTGCTGAAGTTTCAAAGCTATGTTTTGTTGATTCATCATGTAATTCTCAACTTGTGTCAGCAACTTTAGTGCAAAACTTCTGTTTAATTTTTCCTACTTTTGTACACAGCATTAAGAAAAGTTGATTGAGTACCTGATTGCTGATGTTGTGCACTCTCATAGAAATTCTACTCTGCAAACGCTAACAAACGATTTCTACTATTTTCATAGAACTGTATATCCGGGTGGAAGTTTCACCTTTCTAATGTTAGCATGGTTCTTGATGTTTCAGGTGTCTTTGGTTATGTTAGCTTCAAAATATGTTGACTTGATAGTCCCTGGTTATACTCATCTGCAAAGGGCACAGCCTGTTTTGCTGCCACATCTTCTCTTATCATATGTTGAACAGGTGATTTATATTTCTGGCCTTTGTTGACATCTTGCAACATAAGTAGTTTCAATTTACTTTGTGGGGCAAGAACTTTAGTTTATGAATGTGAATGTCATGTGTAATTGATAAATGCCCTAAATTGATCTTTGTGGGTACTGTACAAATAAATCCTTGAATGACCAAACTAGTGTGCTCTTATCTAATCAAGTTAAATAGAAAAATATGTTTATGTTCGTATATTCATGATTAATTGGATGGTTTACCAGGTTCGTTTTCAGTTTTTAGCTGTAAAACTTGAAAATATGAGGAACTGCCGTGCATAAAATAGAACATTATGTATTTTTAGGATTATTTGGCACCTCTATGTATGTAGACATCCCAATGCAACACCAAATGTTGACTCGTTGCATATGGTGTTCCAAATGATACCAAGGCCTCTCGTGGCCACAATCCAGATTCACCTGCTCCCTACGTATCACCGATACGTCCAGCAGGTCGCCGTTCCCGTATCCGATACGGCGATACGCGTCCGATACTCGTCCGATAGACGTATCGGAAAAATACGATTAAAAATTAAATCAAATAATTCCTGATACGCTTCCGATACTTGCCGATACTTCCTTCCGATACTTTGGGGGTGTTGTTAAATACTAACCGCTAGCCGGAGACGGTGAGGCTGCGCAGGGAGAGGACACGCCTGCGACCTAGAAGAAAAAATAACGGTGGCGGCAGCTCATGTATCGTTGCTTGCGTGAGGAGGATAGGTAAAATAGGGTAAGCAATGTTTTTAGGTGGGCTGAGTTGGCCGATAGCCCATCACATAAGAGTCCATATAATTCTTTTTTCTTTGTTTTGCTTTATTTATTTATTTTTTGACGTATCGGCGTATCCTTGTTTTTTGGAAATCACCGTATCGCCGTACCTGTACCGGTATCGGCGTATGACGTATCGGTGATACGTAGCCTGCTCCTACTATCTAATACGGAAAATTCTGAATTTTATTCTATGAACTTGTAAAGAAAATGGCCCATGCTTAAGTGTTTCATTTTCTTGCACCATGTATCCTTCAATCTATAATCTGCTGAGCCATTAGCTGTCTGAATAATGCACAATATAGCTGTCTGAATAATGCACTGTATAGCTGTCATACCAAGGCCCGCTTGACTTGCTATGCATAACTTACAATTAACCAAATCTCTGATGTGAGGCTCCAGACACTTTACTGATAATCTTTTAGGATGAACCATGATGGGATTTCTGATGACCTTGATGGTATTCTGATCTATAATTTGCACAGTTGGAGCGCGATGCTGGTCGGCTGGTCAACTGCAGGGAGCGAGTGAATTTCTGCCCTCTTGGTGCTTGTGCTTTGGCTGGAACTGGACTTCCCATCGACAGGTTTCAGACCGCTAAAGATTTGAAGTTTACAGCTCCGATGAAGAACAGGCAAGTTGTTGATTTCTTGTAGTAGTATCATCTTAAGGCTCCAAGCATGGCTTGCTATTCTGTTATATTACTTGATTCAACTATGATCAAGCTAGGCTCCAAGCATGGCTTGCTATTCTCTACATCATTTACATCTGCTGTCTGTCTGTGTCTGTCTGTCTTGAGTCTTTTCATTTGAAATTCATCAAATACTCATTATTTTTTTCAGAGCTTGATAAGTTGATGACACTGAAATAAAGCTAGATGAAAATTTCAGACCTAATTATTTGATCCCCGTTGTCTTCCTTTCACAAACACCCGAATAAGCAAGAACTTGTTAATTGGTTTGTATAGCTGGCATATTTTTGTTACTCTTTAACCTGCACCGCTTAAAGTGGGTGTGTGCGCGTGTGTTTTTGGGTCTATGTATGACTCCTCTATCTACTATTAATACAATGACATGCAGTTAACCTGCGTGTTTGAGAAAAAAAAAGGAAAAAAAAACCTGCACCGCTATCCTAGAATTATGGGTCATGCTCTTGTATACGTTACTCATTGTGCTAGAAACACAGTGAATGCCAATTGTTCATTTTTACTTTTGAACACTTCTCAATTAAACTGGAAGCTTTTTTTTTTGTCATCAGCATTGATGCAGTATCAGACCGTGACTTTGTATTGGAGTTTCTTGCTGCCAATTCAATCGCTGCTATTCATCTTTCCCGAATTGGTGAAGAATGGGTTCTGTGGGCATCAGAGGAGTTTGGGTTCCTGACACCAAGTGACAAAGTTTCAACAGGAAGCAGCATTATGCCACAGAAGAAAAATCCGGATCCAATGGAGCTTGTTCGTGGGAAGTCTGCTAGGGTGGTTGGAGATCTCATGACCGTCCTAACCCTCTGCAAGGGTCTTCCACAGGCCTATAACCGTGATCTTCAGGTGGGCCTAATTCTCATAAGTATATCTATGCTTATATGAGTGCATATTCTTAAATTTTTCTTTTTTGAGCAGGAAGACAAGGAACCATTGTTTGATAGCGTGAAGGCCGTACTAGGAATGCTTGAAGTTTGTACGGAGTTTGCTCAAAATATTTCTTTTAACTCAAAAAGAATACAAAATTCCTTGCCAGCTGGTTATCTGGACGCAACAACATTAGCAGATTATCTTGTGAAAAAGGTAAACTCCTTTTGCTCATGACTATAGGATGGATAGTTGCTTAACATAATTGGTTCTATTGATGCTTTGTCATTCACTTTAGTTGGATGGGATTGTTGCAGCTAATTGTTTCTTATCTCTGCTCTTTTCAGGGAGTTCCATTTAGAACTTCTCATGAGATAGTCGGAAGGTCTGTTGCTCTATGCGTCTCCAAGAACTGTCAACTAGCTGAACTTCAACTCGATGACCTAAAAGCCGTTCATCCAGTGTTTGAGGCCGACGTGTACGAGTACTTGGGGGTTGAAAATGCTGTAAACAAGTTCATATCTTATGGCTCCACTGGTTCAAATCAAGTCAAGAAGCAGCTCGAGGATTGGCGCATCCAGCTCGGTATCAGCTCATAAGGATTGGTATGAACAGAGAAATAAGCTCGCAAATCAGTGCCTGCAATTTTTGAATGTGTCTGAATGTCATGAACTTTCTTCCCTGCGTATCGTTCCGTGGGAAATGGAACGAGTGATGCAATTGTGTCGGGTACCCCGATTCCATTTACCATTGCAGGTAGTAGCTTTGTTTTTCAGCAGAGTAATCTGATTATGTTCCGTGATACCATGTTGTGAACGAAGGGGATTATCATATGCCTCGTGCTCTCATCTGTCTCTAATCGCCAGTCCAGTAATGCTTGCCACACTCTCACAGCTATTGAAGAAATTCAGTCCATACTGTTCCCTTTAACAAAAAAGATCACTTAAATCACGAATCAAGGGCAGCAAACGATATTTTTCCCTAAGGTGGTGTTTAGATGTTGAATATGGGAGGGTGAATTTGGGAGTATGATGTCACTTTGTAATCATTGCGTCACTGTAGCATTTCGTTTGTATTTGTGAAAAATTGTTCAAAAATTGATTAATTAGGCTAAATGTTCGTCTCGCATAGCACAACAAAACTGTGCAATTAGTTTTGATTTCATCTATATTTAGTACTCCATGCATGTTATGATATTTTGATGTGATAGAAAATCTTCTTTTTACATAGTAAATTTGGGAGCGGAATTTTGGAACTAGACAGGGCCTAAGAAAGACCAGCCTTTTCTGTCTGCTGTTGGTTTGTTGGGAGCTGCAAAGCAGGCCAGCACACAGATTCTGCCGGATCTCGCGAGCCACGCGAGCGCCGTGCGAGTTCCAGAAGAGTGCCACGAGTTGCACCCCCGCCGGCACGTGTCCGTGGAGCGGTCGTACGTGTCGCCCAGTTCTTCCCCAGGACCAGTAGGACGTCGTCGATCTGTCGTGTGGTGACTGGCGCCGCCTCGGCCTCCAGTCTCCACTCCGCTCACCGCTTCGGCCTTTTCCGTAGCGCCCAAAGCTTATCTACGCAACCAACAGTCATTACTGCAACTGCAAGTGTGCGCTGCCATCTGCATTCGTGCTCGACTCTACCCGGGCAACTTCGGCAGCTCGGCGAGCAAGAGGGAGAGGCAGAGGGGAGAGGAGAGGAAGCATGAGCAGCAGCAGCATGGAGACGCAGGTGCGGGCGTTCGCGGACGAGGTGCGCGGCGGCCTGGAGAAGAACTGGATGCTGGACCTTGGCCACCCGCTCCTCAACCGCATCGCCGAGAGCTTCGTCAAGGCCGCCGGGGTAAGCACGCCGCGCGACTCTGTCCGCTCCGTCATCGACCAAAACCGATTATCTTTTTTCTTCTCCCTTCTCTCCTCAGCTCGGTTAAGTTAAACACTGCTTCTGCTGTGTGTTTGTGTAGATCGGTGCAGTCCAGGCGGTCGCGAGGGAGTCGTACTTCATGGCAACCGAAGGTAACAAAACCTTCTTCTTGTTGCTGCCTGTAGAATAAGCTGTTCGGTTACTTGCTCTGTTTCAGTCCCTTTCGGAGTTTTTGGTGCGATGTGTTGCATTCACTGACTGACTGACTGCAGGCGAGGGAGGATCGGTGTCCGGCGCCACCGGCTCGAGGAAACGGTCGTTCCCGGAACTCAATGGTAACGACTCTGATTTTTCAGTCGACTAGTAGTGCTTTGCTGGTAGCCATCAGCTTATGCTTAGCAGTAACCATGAGTGGGTGGGTGACATCGTTGACCTTGTGGTGGCAAATTGGGCAGGGAAGAGCAGCGGAAGCAATTCGGCTGAGGCCATGGTAAGCCACCAACAAGATTAGCCGAGTTCTGCTAGTTCTAGATTAGAAATTTCGATATTTGACATCGAATTTATAATTTTTTTCCCATTTTCCTCAGGTGAAAAACGTGAGCAAGGAGTCGTTACAGTGGGGTAATACTTCTACACTTGTTTTTTCCATTTTACAAACAAGCATTTGTTGTCTAGTACTACTCGCTGTTTCTTGATCTGATTTTTTGATGATACCGGTCTTGGTCTGATTTGAACGTCTTTTGCAGGGCTTGCAGCTGGTGTGCACTCCGGCCTGACCTACGGCTTAACGGAGGTGCGCGGGACGCACGACTGGAGGAACAGCGCCGTGGCCGGCGCCATCACCGGCGCCGCGGTCGCTCTCACGTCGGACCACGCCTCGCACGAGCAGATCGTGCAGTGCGCCATCGTCGGGGCCGCGCTCTCCACGGCCGCCAACGTGCTCTCCGGCATATTCTGATATCCGAGCTCGCCCGCCGGCCGAAGCGCAGGCGTGCCGTGGCGCTCCATCCCGGTGGCTAGTTTTGTCGCGCGGGTCGCCACTCTTGTTGCGAGTTCTACCATCCTCTAGTACTCCGTAAACATTATTTGGGGCGTTGTATCCACACTTTCAGCTGTCTTGTAAGCGGACCGACCGGACACGGGATGATGTGATACTAGAGTCTGTGGCGCGCCAAGCCCTTTTTCGTGACCAACTAATTTTTGTGCAGGGATATGTACGGACAGTACATTATGCAGACATTGAGGCGTTAGAGCGTACCCCATTTTTTACTTGCAGGAAGAGCAGAAATCGTCAGACCATTTGGGATCTGATGAACAGCAAGCCACATGAGTTGTCCAGAGATATTATAGTCTGTATCTTCCTCTTCTACATTTCTTACAGACCAATAAATAAAATTAGTTGTCTATCGTTTTGTTGCCTAGTCGACCCTCTTTCTGCCTTGAATATCGGTCATATTGCTCATGGTACAGAAGACTGAAGAAGCGGTTGCATACTTGCAGTCACGTGTTTACTCAGACAGCTATAGAGTTTCAGCAGGATACCTGATTTTTCTAAGATGTCTTAGTGCGGTTGTGCTATTTGGGCTGCAGTTCTGGTTTACCTCTTATCTGGAACATCTCTTGCTTTGGTTTATTTTCTGTACTACCAGCCTCTGTCTCAATTCTATTTAGGAAAAAATACCAAATAACCTTTCTCTCACTTTTTTAGGCAAAAATTTTACTAACCAGTCTATTTCTTAATTTTTTTGGGGGAAAGAACCAACTTCTTTACAAGTGAGTTGAGTAATATAACCATTATTTTCCCCAAAATTTGAAAGACTCAACGACAATAGGTTTGATTGCTATGGAAATGCTATGTAAAGGGTTGTTGGAGAGTATCACAGATCTGATTATGAAAAGACGTCCAGAACCAGCAACCAAGCAAAATGTCACAAGTGTCATGCCTTCATTTTTTTTTTCACAACCGGCAGCTGTCCTGCCACATCGTTTCAAAACATGCTGTATGTTTTTTTAATCCATATTTGATTAAGGAATTACAACAGCAAGTAAAAAATGAGTATGAAATGTAAGCCTCGGTTGCTTACTGAGTTGTAGTGTTGTACTGTACCCGTACAGTGTGGATAGTTTACATTAAGGCCAAGAAGGAACATAAATTTCTGATGAATACAGTTGACAGATCAAACTGTGCTTGACTCTGAAGCGTACAATGCTTTGATCTCCTCAACATCATCGTAGCTCCCCAGGAATATTGGGGATCTGTCATGAAGCTTAGTAGGAGCAAGTTCAAGGGCCTGCATTGTAAATTTAGCAGCAGCATCTTTAGTTACAGCATGTCAACTGTTGGTAAAAATGTGGCCATACTGCCATAGTGCCCTCTATCTGTAAGTTCTACACTTCTACTTGTAGGTCAAAATGCACCGTCACAAAGATCTGAGAAAAAGATCTGAAACACACCCGTTGTTTGCCTGTGAAAGCCTGACCTCCAGCTTGTTCCATCAGGAATGACATCGGAAAGACTTCGTACAGAACACTGCCATCCCACAGAACCAATTTCTTTAGAAGCAGTTGAACTATCCAGATATATATACAAAAAGATTGTTAACTTTGGTATACCGTAGTTTTCCATTTGGGCTCTTCTGGTCTGCTGGGTACAGAAATATGCCACCATATAGCAAGGTACGGTGGACATCAGCAACCATACTGTGAAGCATTCAAAAGGACCATAATGAAAGTGGATTATAATTCAATGATCAAGGTGATCATCTCATACGTGCAGATATATAAAACTGAAGAGTTCTGGACCTAGACAAACCCAAGTGGGGCAACTTAGTCCTAAACAACTACGTCTGAAACATAACATCATAATTCAATCATTGTGGTTCAAAAAAAAGAGCAATCGGATTCAAATAACTTCAGACACATGCAGTTCATACCAAAATAAGGTAAGCTGTGCAATACTGATATGCATTGGTAAAAAGTGAGTCACCTTCCAATATATCTCAGTGATTTAGGCGATGAACCATCCTGAGGAAGCTTGCATTTCTCCACGTACCTTCAATTTTAGCCGGAATTTTAGCTAAGCTCTTAAGAAACTACAATATTTGTAAACAAAAATGAGCTCTACATACTACGCTGTAGGCACATCCCAGTTTTTGGCATTCCCTTCATTGACAATAAATTTTCCCTTTCTTTGGCATCTGCACAAGAAAAGAAGCATAAAGCACAGGTGCAAAAATATTGATACCTAATGTACAGATTGGCATTCCTCAGGCCTAATCTCAATCCCTGCAATGAAATAAAGAATTGGATGTTAGAAGCAGACAATCAGATAATAAATCAGGTAAAGGAATTAGCATAATGTAACAGCAGTACAGCACCATCTGCTCAAGTTAGCTTTAGAATCACCTTCCCATGTCTCAACTCTCAGTGTTAGAGACCCATCAATAGGCACAGATACAACACTGCACCAAAAGCTCAAACGATCCGTCATCTCTGATATTCATCAGAGTGCAGATGCTTCACTATCAAAGAGTGCAATCCCTTCTGAAATGTCGGCAATGAATGCAGTGACTTTTCCATAAAGAGATAAAACCCCTTCCCTATGAGGAGAACCTTCACTTGCTTTGATCTGAATGCTGGCTTCAACTGCCCTTTGAACTGGTGCATACATCAACTCTACATTACTCACTTCAGTTGCAAGCTCATTTGTGAGAACACAGGATCTATGTTTGACAAGCCAGGAGCTATTCGAGACATTGCTATAATGCATGCTCCCTTGGCTGACATCCATGCCATCCACTTCTTGGTAACCCCTCATCTTGAGGTCAATCTCAAAGAAGAGGTTATCAAATACAACCAATCCACGAGATAGACCTGTCAAAGCCAATGTTTCGTCCTACAAAGGGTGTTTAAAAAAATACGTAAGCAGTTGAAGTACCAACAATGAAAACTGCATCTCATCCATATGACCATATCACGAAAAAGAGTACCCAAAAATTTCAGAGATCAGAATGGTTGCGGTTGAAATACCAAACCATAGCAACAATGAGTCCAGTTTTAATACACAACAGAAATCAACTTATATAACTATGTCCACACAAAGATTTATACAGATCTAACCAATAACATATTTATGCTCTGTATAACCCATCTATTATTTTTTATACACAGACTATCAGCTAAGAGAAATCAACACAACGCAGCAAACTGAACTACCAAATCACCTGCAAGGTAGGAGGCAAAGGATGGAACGGAGGATCCACGGTGAAGTCGGCAGGCCAACACCAGCTCCCATGCCCAAACCCTAGATCAGGAATCAAATCAGCTCGGGAAAAATCAGAGAGGATGACCAGATCAATGATGGCCGACGGCAAAAGGAGTGCAGGCTGTTGTGCAACACCGTAGCCCCTACACGCGCAGCAGGGCGAGTGTGGTGGATGACGGCTGCTGGTTGTACACAGGGGGATCGAGCAGCAGCACCGGCCCCCTCACAACCCTCGCCGGAAACCACCGTGGCCGCCACAACCAAGGTAGCCAATGGCGCCGTGCCAACCGAGGTGCTGGAGAACGCGGCTGCCATCGCGCCTCACCGCTGCAGCCGCCGTCATCACGCGAGGGCCACGAGCGCCGCGCACAACGCCTCATGAGGCCATGAGCGCCCCATCGTCGTGCATTTTCCGCCAGTACCGACCTCCTGTGGCATCCCGCCCAGGTAGGGTTAGGGTTTCGAGTGGCCGGTCCATGGTGCGGAACGAGCTGCGAGGGGACCTATAGACGAGGGGAGCGAGCTGCGACCTCCGGGGAAGAGGACGGGAGGGAGACGACGACGGGAGCGGCGGCGGCGGCGGTGCTGCAGGGAGCGAGCGATGTGGAAGAGATGGATGAGAGAAGAGAAGAGTCGGGGCCGGGCGAACGGAGGCGCGCGGGCCTGGGCGGCGGGGGGCTCGACGCAAAGTTGCCTGCGGGCGGTTATTCCTAAAAACGACGCGAAATCGGAATTTTCTCTTCTTCGCATTGAAATATTTTTTATTCTAAGGGTAAAACAGCAAAAAAAACGATCTCTATTACTGTTCATGAGGGGTTCCCTGTACCGCGGGTTGATTTCTTTAAAGTTGAAGGGCTTTTTTGCAAAAAAGCAGACATGCGTGGCGGATGCGGAGCGGCTGGATTAGGGCCAATCGAACGGCAGGGAGGTGGGGCCCACCTGGGACCGCTGTGGGGGCGCCGATCTGCGCCGGAATAAGGGGTTGGATGTCGTTACACGCATCGCCGTCGCCCGTTGTATCTGTTGCCGCGGCTACTGTGCTTTCATGAAAAATGATGACTAGCTTCAGTTTACTGAAAGGTGATGTGTGTAGTTCTTTTGACAAACTAGGATGGAAGGTTTCGTCCCTGATTTTTGAATTTTGGGGATGAAATCGTCGTAGTTAGATCTTGCTAGATGGAGTAGGACGAGTGAGTTTAGATCTTGTTGGATTAGATGGAGTGGGACGACACGAGTCTGCTCTAGTTTTGATCTTGTTAGATGGAGTAGGGCGAGTTGGCTCTAGCTAGTTTTATGTTCATTGGTGGGTTTTTCTTCGTTATTTTTCATCATCTCCCATGCGCTTGCCGTCGTCGCACGGCACTTGATGCGGCTCGCGCTCGCCGAGCTTTGGTCATCGATGACCCTCCCTTTGAGATCTTGATCGTCGAGCTCTGCACGGCTACAACTCAATCTCCACCTTGCCTGAATTCAGAGTCTAAATCTAGGGGATTTATCTTCTCCTTTTCTTTCTCCTTGGGGTACGGAGCTGGCTTGGATACACCTGCCGCCATCTGTAATATGCTCCATGCAACTTCGCTCGTGCTCCATCTCGTGCACGCAACACCGTTCCTGGGACGTGCTCACCGTTCCTGAGACAAAGAGCATCTACCGGAGAAAAGCCAAATCGTTTTATAAAGTTAAATTTAAAGTTAAATTTAGATTGTTAGAGAAAAAAACATTTTCAACGGACTATGTAAATGATTCTCTAAATTCAATGCATCTTCATCCCACCTCATTGTCTAGCTATTATTAGCTAACCTACCCCACTAGCCATCTTTACCTAATCTATTGGATTACTCTATTATTTATTAGTCAAATCTATTTTTGAGAGTAGCTAAATCAGTAAATTTGAGTAGTTTTTTAGCTAATCTCTTAGAGATGCTCTTACGACAGGTTTCCTTATGAGGGCTAGGGCCAGCTTTGATTTCAAGTCTAGAGAAAATATTCTAGTGTAGAAGTAGGTTTCCTTACGAGGGCTAGGGTCAGCTTTGATTTTAAGTCTAGAGAAAATATTCTAGTGTAGAGGTACAGTGTGGTTGATATAAAATTTACAGGCTAGAACAACAGTGGCCAATGTGATATAAAATTTACGGGCCAATTAAAATTTTACGGTTCAGGCTGCTAACCTCAGACCAATAATTATTTTATGTAGTTATAGTCTACCTACTTGTATAAGAATTATTTATTTTTATTAAAATTTATCTTCCACCTGATGCATTGAATACATATTTTAGTGAGTATTTTTGCATTACATTAGCCGAGAGCGTGGTTGTTTCTATAAATTTCTATGCTGAACAACCTGGTATGAACATAGAGAGATAAAGTGGACGTTGAACTTCAAATGACACAAAGGCTTAGACATGACCTAAGGCCAAGCTCAACGCAAGTAACAAATTGCAGCGGCCTAGACTAAAAGTTATAGATCATATAACTCAAAATAAAAGACAGAGCACGTTTTTCAAAACGTAGCTTTAGCTTTGTCCCCTTTGGCAGGTGATAAACGAGAGACTGAGTCTCCCATTCGCTACCAATGCTTCCTCCACTAGTGGTTTATACTTTTTATTAGCTTGATGCTTCTGATCTCTATAATTAGTTCTGACATACTACAAGGCTACTATTTGTTATGATATGGATATAAAGTGCAAACATGGTAGGTTAAGATACTACACAACATTGGAGCGTTGGGCTTGGCCTAAGAGCAAGGTTAATGGAGCAACCAGCTGCTAGTGGTAAAAAAATAATACAAAGTAATTTAGCTGGACAGTAAAGCGGCAACGGTAGAAGTGGAGCTCACGCCATCATTTAGTGCTTACGATGATGCAATAGCCGTATGAAGTTAATCAGGTTGTTAGACAGTGTTGACTGTTGCAGTGCTCGGCTCCAGCTGCAGTAGCCGCTACAGCTTCTGCAGCCTGTCACCAGCACAAATAGTCACCCTATAAGTAAAAAAAAGCAGTCAACCAAATAAAATTGCATGCAACCAAACGATGAGCTGTACAGCTGCGGTAGAAGCGTTGAGGAAAATCAGAAGCGAACAGTCCTAATAAGAATTAAAAGAGAGGTGGTGGCGATCCCACGAACTCACTGAAGCCGATGTTTCACGAGTCATCTATCTTCTTCTCTTTTGTTCTCTTTCTGGTAGCAATTTTTTCCTGATGCATATAGCATGAAGCTAACCTAATTGCAGTACTATCCTAACTCTAAGGTCAGGACCAACGCGCCATGTTGGTCGGTAGCCTCAACGTCCACGCATGCTTTAGAGGTCCAAATCACCGATGTTGGTGGCTCTACAGAGGCAAAGAGGAGCCTGCAGAGGATTGCCTCTGCAGAGGAAGCAACGGTTTCGTCTGACAAAAGTTCGAAGCACCCGGTGAAGCAGCTCGTTGAGATGGATGGACAGTTAAGATCTTCTCACAAAGTTTAAAATTAAAGTAAATACAAAAGTAAGTAATAGGACCATGGCAAGCTGCAGATGTTAGCCTGGGTTGGAAACTTAGTAGCCCGGAAACTCGCTTGCATAAATAGCAGATCATTTTTTCTTGAGGCCAACGCTTTTATCCCTCGGGTTGAGCTTGCCCTAAGTAGGAAAACACAGATCTTTTGAATACGCTTTCAAAGCATCAACACGTAGTTCTGAAACCTTGCGTCGTTGCCGCTTTGCCACGCTTCCCCTCACCGGCGTCGACGGGTCGAACCGTCCACACTCCGCACTTCCGCAGCCGACGAAAATGGCTTCCCGCCTCCTAACCAGATCAGCGGCGGCGCACCTCCTCTCCCACCTCCACAGCAGGACGCAAGGCCCTACCCATCGCCTCCTCGCCCATGGCGCGGCTTTGGCGCCCCTCCTGGGGCCCACCGGTGGCCTCCCCGCCGCCGCCGACTCAGCCCTCCTTCGTTACCCGGCGCGGTGGTTCTCCTCTTCGTCCACAGCGGCGGTGACGGAGGCACCGATGACGGCGGACGGCCTGACGGTGGACTCGATTGCCGGCAAAGCGTGGACGATCCTCCCAGAGGCCGAGAGCGACTGGCGCAGCCACGCCGCCGCCGTTGCGCAGTCCATCAAGCTCATTAAGAAGCGCCTCAAGGTCCAATTCACACGACACCCCGTTTTTGTGCTTTTCCGTAGGCTGAAGTGGTGAATTGCCTAGTATTGTTGCCAGGGGATGTGCTTGGTTCTTTCAGGCATATGCACGAACATCTTAGGTGCGGTTTGTATGAATTCTCTCTTAACTGGGAATTTTATCCTGTTTGAACCGGGCATTGTTTTGGTTTGTACAGTGGGGATGGACTCTTGAGAGAACGAAGCAATTGGGTGTGGTGTTGGAGAGGCCAGACCTCTGGGATGATCCAGTTTTCGCTGGGAGAGTTAGCCGTGAGCATGGTGAGCTCATGGGCAAGATCAAGTCAGTGAACCAATTTGAGCAAGAATTAATTGAACACATCGAGATGTTAAGGCTTGCACGTGAAGAAAATGATAATGAACTTGAGACGGTGAGTACAGTGATTCATTACATGAGCTGAGATAAAGCTTGAAACACAGCAGATACTTATGTTGCATTCATTGTGCAAACTAGCTATTTTGTTTCATCTGTCACTTCAACTGTGTCTTGCAGGAAAGCATGGGGGCTTTAGCTGATATGAGAAGAAATGCAAAGGAGAAAGAACTCAATGCACTACTTTCCGGAGACAATGACTCCTGCTCTTGCTTCATTGAGGTCTATTTTGCGTACCATCTTACTTCCAATTTTCAGTGAACTTTTTTGTACTCGAAGGTTTTGTAAGAATCTAGAGTTGTACTCGAAGCTCTAATGCTCCTTTTATGCTTTCCCGAAGAGGTTTTCAGCGGGTGATTCCTTATGATGATGGTTTCAGGTTCAGGCAGGGGCCGGTGGAACTGAGAGCATGGACTGGGCTGCAATGGTCATGAACATGTATAGATCATGGGCTCAGCGACGAGGATATACAGTCACTGTTGTAGAAGAGATGCCTGGTGAAGTAGCAGGAATCAAGGTTTATTTTTCTCACTGATACCTGTTGCTGAATAAATAAATTGTTCATAAAGGCCTTTTGCTATTTGTATCTTTTGCTAGAAATGTTTTCCATCTGGGCATACGGTTTGATCTCTTCTGAAGCAGTTACTTTCTAATTTGAGTATTATTTAGGAAAAAAGAACTCATGTTAGACAGCTGCTATTTCCAGAGGGCCACTATCAAAGTTGACGGTGAATATGCATTTGGATATGCCAAAGCCGAAGTAGGGGTTCATCGGTTAGTGCGAATTTCTCCGTTTGACAGTGGAAAGCGACGGCACACTTCCTTTGCTGCTGTTGCTGTAATCCCTATTCTTGGGGATACCTCTACCCGATACCAGATAAAAGACTCTGATCTTCGGATAGAACGTTTCCGTTCTGGTGGCCCTGGTGGTCAGCATGCCAACACTACGGAAAGTGCCATTCGTATTGTGCACATTCCAACTGGTATAAGCGCAACATGTCAAAATGAAAGGTAAATTTGACACCTTTGGATTTCAAACACTGTTCGTTTCTTGTCATGGCATTGAATTGTTAATCTGTGCAGCATGGGTGCAGTGATTTATTTCCCCGTTAGTTGTTGGGTGTTTCCTTATCAAATAGAAACAATATTTTGGCTATTCCTTTGTTGCGTGTTTATAAGCATAAATGTTGAAATGTGTACTGCTTGAGAAATGCAGATCACAACACATGAACAAGTCATCAGCAATGGCGGTGCTCCAATCTCGTCTTGACCAACTTGAGGTTGCCCGCCAAGCACAGATGAACGCAGAGCACACACAATCACTCAATGAAATCAGCTGGGGCAACCAAATAAGATCTTATGTTCTCCATGTAAGTATAAGTTAAACTAGCAACTCTAGTAATGATAAAACCTTGACCTCTCAATAGCATTATCTGTGTTCTTGGTGTTTCCCCTGATCTTCTAGTCTAAGAAGCTTCAAACTAGTGATTACTTTCCCTTCATGGCTACATTAGTTACATTTTTTTAATCTTAATTTTCTGTAATAAACTTTCTAGTGAAGTTTTGAGAAAAAGATAAGGCAAATATTTATACTTTTCTTAGATAATCAGATTGTGAAACGAGCTATCAAGTGTAAACGTAATTTCATAATTATTTCTGCAACCAAGCTCGTATAGTTTTAATGTTTTTTGTAAACTATTGATCTCCTTGCTTTTTGGCAGCCATACCGTATGGTCAAAGACCTGCGGACGAACTATGAAGTATCAGACCCTGATTCAGTCCTAGAAGGTGACCTAGATGATTTCATCTTGAATTATCTGTCTTCATCACTCGATGAAGCTGATGTAAGTGCCTGAACAGAAATCATGCTTATTATTTTTCACAAGCACTAACCTACTGAATTGCTTGCCTTCAAAACAATACAAATGAGACACTGTCCAAGTGATAGCAAATTGAGGCGCCGCTTCAATATTTGATACACCAATGGATACAATGCCAGCTCAAATGCTGAAAAAAAAGGTGCGGCCGTGCGGGATAGTACACCGGTTGCAAGTGCAAGAGTTAGGATGAATGCTACAGTTTAGTTATGTAGTTATGGTCTTAGAGAAGGCAGTACAATGAACACATTCGCTTCATGGTCAGTGTGTAGTTACTTTTTTATGTAGTCCCGTTGACGTTGGTGATGGGTATTGTAAACAGTACATCTTTCCGTAGTGACAACCGATGAGATCGAACATTGATTTAAATAGTGGGCTATAGTATTTAGTGGCAGCCTTCTCCAGCGGCTAAAAGCACCCCTTGTAGACTGTAGTCCGCTATTTCTGTTGTAGCTGTCGTAGCGGCAGCTCTCAGCATGTCTACGGATAATAGATCATCTTCTTCACTTCCCTGCTGCAGAGTTCGGTTCTTTCTTTTTCCCTGAATTTTGTGTTTGAAAAATTCAAAAACGTTATGATGTAACCTCAAACTACAAAATCACATATATTTTTGTACAGCGAACTGGCATACATTTTTACTTCAAGTTCATAATATTTTGATGATGACCGTTTTTTTTCTTCATTCAGTTGACATGGGGTAAATCTGATTTTATGGTCGTAAATTTGAATTTTTTTCCCATTCAAGTTTTTTTTCCTTTGGTAACAAGTCAGCTATACAGTAATAATCAAGAAGCTTGCCTTGAGATAGTGACTTCCAACGTAGCAGAATTCATCACAGAAGCTGCAAAACCTGTGCCTACGCCAATGAAGAATTGAAATTTGTGTGCAACACGAAGAATGACATCCCCCTTAACAAATCAACTTAAATCACAAGTTGGCAGCCCTGAACGTCGGGTGCAAGAGCCGGCCGAGCTCCCCGTCGTCCGCATCCAGCGGCCCGCCGGTGTCGTTCCGGACGCGCCGCACGGCGGTGGTGTTGATCGAGCCGTGCTCGAACCCGTACAGGTTCAGTATCTGGTCGTCGGCGAAGTTGAGCGCGCGCTCCATGCCCCGCCGGCATCGCGCGGCGTCGTAGGTGGAGTCGTCCCCGCCGCACGGCTTGCACCCGACGAAGTGCGTCACCAGCGGCCACCGCTCGCCGCCGGGCGGCCCCGGCGCCGGATCGCGCCGCATCTCCTCGTACCTGTCCACGATCCCCGCCCAGTAGCCGTGCAGGCTGTAGAGCTCTCGAGGAACGTCTCGTCCCCCACCTGCCGCGCTCCCGTCACGAGCAGGTACACGAGCGCCGACTGGTCGCAGGCCTCGTACGGCCCGCGGTCGGAGAGCGTCTCGGCGATGCGCTTGCGTACATCTCGCGCACGGGGCCGCGCGGCCATGCGCGCCCACGCGTCGAGCAGGTCCAGCGACCACCGGCAGTTGCGGATGACGAAGCTGCCGGCGTTGATGCCGAGCCAGCTCTTGGCGTCGTACACCTTGTCGGCCCAGCCGGGGATCACGAGGTTGTGGCGCGCGTACCTGCCCCACGGCGGCTCGAACAGCATGTCGGTGAGCATCAGGTCGGAGTCCATCCACCACAGGAGCTCCGCCTCCGGGTGCGCCAGCATCAGCGACCGCAGCAGCGGCAGCTTGGTCCAGAACCCCGTCAGCTCGCCGTCGAGCACGGCCGTGCTGTAGAAGATGTCGAAGCCGTGGACGCGGCAGTAGTCCACCTTGTTCTTGAACGCGCGGAGGAGCAAGTGGTCGCCGTCGGGGGCGCTGCACCGGCGCGGGGAGGACCCGGTGACCACGAGCACCCGGGGCCTCCCCGGCGCGATGAACGCCGGGAACCGCGGGTTCTCGCGGAGCCATTGGGCTCTGCGCTCGTCGTAGTCCGGCACGGCCGGGCCGAGCGAGTACGGCGGGTCCGTCAGCTGGCGTGGCGGCGGCAGCCTTTGTTCCTCGTTGGCACCGTCGACAACCGAGTGCGGAGGCGGCGGCGGCGGTGGTGATGGCGGCGGCGGTGGCGGCTGATTTGTATGTGCGCTGGAGGGAGCGCTGCCGCAGCGGTCGTACTCGATGCGGATGCGAGGGAGGGCGACGCCGGTGGACATGTAGAAGAAGAGGGCGCACGGCGCCCCGAGGAAGAGCAGGACGAGGGTGACCAGGAGGCGGATTGGGCGCCGATGCGAAGAGGCTCGCCGGTCGGCCGCGACGGCTTGCTCCGACATGGCCGACGGTGGAAGGAGGCTGCAGCTGCACCCTGACTCTGGGCTTTGCTGGTATGATGTTTGCAGCAGAAGCGCGAGATCCTAAAAGAGACGTATGGACGAGCTGAGTCAGATTTCGAAGTTTCGATGCTGCGGTCAACAGAAAATAATGCGCGCCGGGTGGAGTCGGAATCCACGTAAATGTCGGCAGCGGGAGGACGATGCTATTTGGATTTTTTCGGTTGCCATGCTACGGCAACCTGGGAAGAATAGCCAATTCACATGGGCAGGTAAAAAGCCACAGAATCCTAGGATGCATCAAGATTTAGAACTTGAGCTTCCACAATATATTATCTTCTCAGTAGTAATTTAATCTTGCTGTGATGCTGTCTGTCGTCGTTCTTCGTTCGCGTCTATTAGGCCCTGGAGGGAGTACTGTATTTGCCTATTAGGCTTCGTGTGTGCTTCGGAATGATGACGTTGGGTCACGCCTGGGCTGAGCCAAAGCTCGCTGGGCCTGGCTGAGCCAAAGCTCGCTGGGCCTGGGCTGAGCCAAAGTATCCAAAAAAAAGGTCGCTGGGCCTCCTGAATACAAAGCACTTGAAACAAACCGAGACAGTGTCTCCAAGCGACAGTTAGAGTGGCGAGATAGTTCAAAAAGGGTTAGAGTGGAGATGTGGTGCTAGGAGCTTCAATTGCCGTCCCGTAAAGAATGCAATCCTCACTTTTTGACAATTTTTGACAAGTCAAACCATTTCAAGTTTGACTGAATTTATATAAAAAGTTACTAACATTTATGATACAAAATAAGTATCATTAGATTAATCACAGATTATATTTTCATACTAAATCGATTTGAAGACATAAATATTAGTACTATTTTGTATAAACTTTGTTAAAGTTGAAATGGTTTGACTTCTCAGAAAATGAGGATTGCATTCTTTACGGGACGTAGGGAGTAGGTGACAGTAGAGCAATTGGCTATCATCTCATTGGTACATTGCGCTGTCTGTAATCCCCGCATGTTACCCCGCTCTCGCCTGTCTTTGGGACATTCAACGTGGGGACTACCCAAAGTCCCAAATCCTTATATACAAAGTTAATTTGCCCTGTAAGAATCTCCAAATTAACTAGCCCTGAACGTCGGGTGCACGAGCCGGCCCATCTCATCGTCCCCCCAAGTCCAGTGGCCCGCCGTTGTCGTTCCGGACGCGGCGCACGGCGGTGGTATTGAGCGACTCGTGCTCGAACCCGTACAGCCTCAGAATCTGGTCGTCGGCGAAGTTGAGCGCGCGCTCCATGCCGCGCCGGCACCGCGCGGCGTCGTAGCTCGCGTACTGCCCCCCGCACGGCTTGCACCCGACGAAGTGCGTCACCAGCGGCCACCGTTCGCCGCCCCCCGGCGTCCGATTCCGCCGCCGCATCTCCTCGTACCTGTCCACGATGTCCACCCAGTAGCCGTGCAGGCTGTACGAGCTCTCGAGGAACGTCTTCTCCCCCCACCTGCCGCGCTGCGCCACGAGCAGGTACACGAGCGCCGACTGGTCGTCGGCCTCGTACGACGGCCGGTCGGAGAGCGCCTCGCCGAGGACCTCCCCGTACTTGTAGCGCACGGGGCCACGCGGCCCCATGCGCGCCCATTCCTCCAGCAGGTCCAGCGACCACCGGCAGTTGCGGATGATGAAGCTGCCGGCGTTGATGCCGAGCCAGCTCTTGGCCACGTACACCTTGTCGTCCCAGCCGGGGACCACGAGGTTGTGCGCCGCGTACCTGCGCCACGGCGGCTCGAACAGCATGTCGGTGAACACGGCGTCGGAGTCCGCCCACCACAGGAACTCGTTCTCCGGGTGCGCCAGCATCAGCGCGCGCAGGGCCGGCAGCTTGGTCCAGAACCCCGTCAGCTCGGCGTCGAGCACGGCGTTGCTGTATAAGATGCCGAAGCCGTGGACGTGGCAGTAGTCCACCTTGTTCTTGAACGCGCGGAGGAGCACGTGGTCGCCGTCGGCGTTCCCGCACCGGCGCGGCGAGGACCCGGTGACCACGAGCACGCGGGGCCGCCCCGGCGCGACGAACGCCGGGAGCCGCGGGTTGTCGCGGAGCCACTTGGCCCGGCGCGCGTCGTAGTCCGGCACGGCCGGGCCGAGCGAGTAGGGCGGGTCCGTGAGCTGGCGCGGCGGCGGGAGCGGCTGCTCCTCGTCGCTGTCGGCACCGGGAACGGGAGACGGCGGTGGCGGAGGCGTCGTGCGCTCGGCTGGCGGCGTGGGCGTGCTGGTGGTGGGGGCGTCGCGGCGGTCGTACTCGATGCGGATGCGGGGGAGCTGCAACTGCTGCAAGTCGGACGACGTGAACAGGAAGAGAGCGAACGGTGCGACAAGGAGGAAGAGCACGACGGGGATGATCGGGACGGGGAGCACCCGTTGCTGCCGCGCTCGCCCGTTGGCTTCCTCCGACATCGCCGGTGACGGAAGGAGGCTGCAGTTAACCCGTAGGTTGCTGGTATGATCTGATCTAGTGATCTCACGTCGTTGGTGCAGTACGAGTGAGAGATCCTAACAGCAAAATATGAACGCATCGTGGGGCTTGGACGTTTCGTCGTTATGGTGGACGGAACGCATTGTGCGCCGGCTGGAGTTTGTTTGTCTACGCTAATGCCTGTCAGGCTGTCACTGGAGAATAGGAGAAAAGACTTACTGATGATGATCGGCTGGCAGTTTTGCTGTCACGCTAGTCTGTGCTAAAAATGCACAGCAGTGGATGGTGCACCGAATTGCATGTGACGTGTGACTTTCTAACTTTCTATATTTGTGATACCATCACTGCTGGCCCTTAATTTTGGCGCCAACTAACAGTCCAGGAAACCGCAGCGCCTATATATCTAGCCCGAATAAGTACATTCGCTTCCCTTTCAGACGGTGCATCTTTGTGTAAATGCTTCAGTGATTTCTGCATACGTCGTAGCCGGCCCAGCTAGCTCGTACCGCTGTCAGCTGCTTGGCTGTCGCAATCCAACATTTCTTTTCATTTTTGGCAACCTCGTCATCAGATTTGTTTGTATGCGCACGTGAGTTGTTGCTGTAGACAAAATCAAAACTCAAGATTGATAAATCATTACGTTTTAAGCAGACGTCGACTGGGCTTGCCTGCAGGCCGTGGCCACGCGTGAACGATCATGACTAGACAGAAAACTCTGGACGGCGACCGGCCGGCGGCGTACAGTCGAGCTCGAGCCCGCGGGAAGTGAGCAAGGCAAAAATTACAAGGGCGGGGCGCCGCCTGAGGTGCTGCCATGTGGCTGTCGACGCGTGCGTGCGTTCGTAGAAATATCGTTCCTCCGCCAGCCTGCTCCGCGTTCATTTGTAAAATGCGCCATGTGCCGATGCTGAATTGACGCGCGCGGGGTGCTATTTCTTTAGTTAGTATTTATATCATATATGGCGAAAATGAATCGAAGTCTACTGACTGGTTTGCTCTCGGGAAGCAGCGGACACTGTACAGATGGACTAAATATTATTGGATGAGAATGGCCCTGAAAGAGGGGAAATGGTCGTTGCCCTAACGTAGATGTGTATATGTCGAACTACATTGAGCCAAAATATATGTATTGAGCTGGTCGCAAAAAAAAAAGTATTGAGCAACTTATTGCTCGGGATTGATGAATAGTAATTTAAAAGTACATGCTGAAACAAGACAATATATTTCTAACTTGGAAGTGTAAGTTAATCTATTGCATAACTACAGAATATTTCTTGGGCTCAAATACATGTTCTCTCCCTCTAACGACATGGAAGTAGATGGATCAATTGGGCTTCAAGAAGGCCCAAAGTTGCGCTCTCGCGCATGAGCGGGCTAAAAGGCCGACAAGAATGATGGCCTAGTCCACGATGGTGTGAAGTTCCGTCAGAGGGGCCCAGTGGGTTGTGGCTCTCAGCCCGGCCTTTATGTGTCAACCGCGCCGGCCGCCCGTCGTCGTCGTCAGCCGGTGTGCCGGCCAATCGTCCGGCCGAAGACGTGTACCCCTGTACTCGTCCACTAACGTGCATTCCATTCCTTTCTTAAAAAAATGTTTACGCTCCATCACCTGTTCACAAGAGTGTAATTAAAGCCTGGGGAGAATAATCCTACACAGGTTTTAAGCCGATGCACATGGGCAATTAAAAGCACTAGAACCCTAAGATGCATCGAGATTCGGAGAAGCTGCACTTCCAGAAATTCACTACTCAGTATTTTAATCAATCATCATCCCGCGGATCCACAATGCAGTCATTTTCATTTCATCCATTTCAGATCCCGCTCGGCTATGAACTTCTGCAAAAGAAAAGTGAAACCCCGCACCGGATCCCCTTCCGTCGTTTGACCCTTGCCACACGAAGAAAAACAAATTAAAATGGAGTTCTTCGAGCAGACACAAATGCCGAGGCAAAGAATCATCTCTGCAACAATTACAAGTTGCGACGTGCTGCTCTCGGCCGTCGGTTGACAATGAAGGAACACCTCAGCGCCAAGCCGGCCGGCATCCGGCGGCACTACCGCCGCTGCGCGCCGGCAACCACCAACTTCGCGGCCGCCTTCCTCCTCCTCGCGTTCTGCGTCCTCTACCTCGTCTTCGGCCCGACCCACTCCGACCTGGACCTCGCCCTCCCGCGTATCCGCGTCGTGTTCAAGGAACCAGCCGTCCCGGCGCCTCCTGTCGCCGCGGCGCCCGCGCCCGGCAACGCGACCGACGACGACGAGGACGCCGGCCTCCCGCCGCCTCGGCAGCTGACGGACCCTCCCTACTCTCTGGGCCGCACCATCCTGGACTACGACGCGCGCCGGTCGGCCTGGCTCGCCGCGCACCCGGAGTTCCCCACGCGCGTGGCCCCCGGCGGGCGGCCGCGGGTGCTGGTGGTGACGGGGTCGGCCCCCGCCCGGTGCCCCGACCCGGACGGCGACCACCTGCTGCTGCGCGCGTTCAAGAACAAGGCGGATTACTGCCGCGTGCACGGGCTGGAGGTGTTCTACAACACGGCGTTCCTGGACGCCGAGATGTCGGGGTTCTGGGCGAAGCTGCCGCTGCTGCGGACGCTGATGCTGGCGCACCCGGAGGTGGAGCTCTTCTGGTGGGTGGACTCGGACGCCGTGTTCACGGACATGCTCTTCGAGCTGCCGTGGGGGAGGTACGAGGACCACAACCTGGTGCTCCACGGCTGGCCCGCCAAGGTGTTCGAGGAGAGGAGCTGGGTCGGCATCAACACCGGCAGCTTCCTCATCCGCAACTGCCAGTGGTCGCTGGACCTGCTCGACGCGCTGGCGCCCATGGGGCCTAGATGTGTATAAGAGACAGGGTACGGGGAGCTCTTCGCGCGGGAGCTCTCCGGGCGGCCGCCGTTCGAGGCCGACGACCAGTCGGCGCTCATTTACCTGCTCGTGACGCAGCGGAGCAGGTGGGGAGACAAGACGTTCCTGGAGGGCACCTACGAGCTCAACGGGTTCTGGGAGGGGATCGTCGACGGGTACGAGGAGCTCCGGCGGAAGGGGCGGCCTGGAGACCTCGGCGACGGCGGGCGATGGCCGCTCGTGACGCACTTCGTCGGGTGCAAGCCGTGCCGGCGGTACGCGGACAGCTACCCGGCGGACCGGTGCCGGCGCGGCATGGAGCGCGCCTTCAACTTCGCCGACGACCAGATACTGAGGATGTACGGGTTCGAGCACGAGTCGCTCAACACCACCGCCGTGCAGCGGGTCCGAAACGAGACCGGCGGGCCGCTGGACGCGGACGACGAGGAGCTCGGCCGGCTGTTGCACCCCACGTTCCGGGCCGCCAAGCCCACGTAGGCAGGCATCTATCTTCTGCTAGGTTGTCAGAGGTTGTTTTCTTCAATGGTTGACTTAGTTTTCCTAGAGTTATTATTCTAAAGTTGTTCTGATACTCGACTTCATATTTTATACAGCGGTTATATGCTTAGACCTCCATCAGGAAGGAACGAAGATGTCCATCCCTATGGATTGCATTTTACACTTCTCTTTCACCAATGGATTGCAGTGAAAATGTCGTGCTTTATCCCTATGGATTGCATTCTCTTTTCCTTATTCTATATAATCACGTATTGCAGTATTGTACGATTATTACATTATTGGATGAGGCATTTCATTTTGATGTTTTTTTATATATCTGAATACACCAATGGTCCCTAGACTTGTTCGAGGGGCTATCTAGCCGGAACATCCTAAGTGTCACTCGGCGTACAAAATTTGCTAATTGGTGGGCAACTAACAACCCATGTCGCATCTTCAACCCACACGCAAATTATCCATTCCTCATTTATCTTCACTCTTCTCATCTCCCATAAAACAGTCGTCCTGAGTAATGCCAATCATACATATTAACGCTCATCACAGAGGTTTGGAGATTGACACTTATGCCTCAAACTGACAGATTATAGTTTGTAGACTTAGACGATACTTTTTATTCAAAAAAAAGAGGAAGACTTAGACGATACCTTTCACCAAATTAAACGGCCGCTGAAACACTTTACCCTTTCGAAATGATCAAATGGAATTTTCAAATGAGGAACCACTAACTTCCACCTGTTACTCTTTTGTTTGCATCACCCTGCCACGAGCAGCAGGAGCCAGAGCCCTACCAAAGCCTAGTCACTCTCGTCCAAAAAAAAAAGCCTAGTCACTCGCAAATTGTAATGGCAGCCATAGGACTTCAGGTGTGTTTGATTGAGCTGTGGCTTTTGAAAAAATAGCTTTGAGGTACCTACAAAAACCAGTAAATTAGTTGAAAGTTACTTTTGGGCAAAAGCACCAATGACTTTTGGACTCTTTGGTTGGCTTTTGAGTTTTTCAAAAGCAGGTTGGAAAGCCGAACCAAACACGCCCTTCAACTAACTGCAATAATCCAATATAGAAAAAACATCCCAAGCCCTGTATAGAAGGCGTGCCCACAAACAAGCAGAAAAAAAACAGCACTAACTTTCCATATGGTTACATTGTATTATGCCAAAATGTACTTAACACAGATGACGACGCACATTTCCTTCCTCTTATTGCCGATGTACTGGCGTTGGTGTCTATACCCAACGAATGATATCTGTTAATGCATTTCCTCTACCAGCTTTACACCTTAGCATCTTCTCTAAACAAAGCCACAATATGATGAATCATTGTCTTGACAACAGAAAATCAAACGGTCAGAGGTGTTAGCTTAAGATTAATTTGTATCAGCAAACATATTGTTTAACCAGTTGATCAACATTGAAAATTCCTTTCCACCGTGAGAACTACTTTGGTTAACCCCTCTAACAAAATCATGCCTCAGTAGAATCAACTTGATGGCCGAGGTGAATTCTGTTGACACGAAAAATGAAGGTGTCAATCAGGCATATCAAGGAACACCCACTAGACCCCCTACATCGATGAAAAGGTTTGATCAACCCAGTCAGATAGCTTGCGGATCTTTTTGGTCATTTCAGCACTCTTTGAAAAGTAAGATTCTGCATTTGCAATCATCACAGTGGTGTCATGTCGGACAGCCTCCAGAGTTCTGTAGTAATTGTTTGCTAATCTTGTCTTGATCACCTCTATGGAAAATTGGACAGGAAACCTAGGGCAAGAATTGTATGGCCAGGAGTCAATTAAGATGCATTACTGCTAGATGTGACACAAATGTAACTCAATAGAGATTTGCATATTCTTACTGAGAAACAAAGAGCTCGAAGCAATAATATGGTATCTCCTAATATTCAATGTACAAAAAAATGAAATAAAATAAAAAAGGGAAACAAGAAAACTGGACATTTTAGCATCCTTTTATATGAAGTAAACTTTTAAAAAATATTGCCTCTCAAATCATAATTCAATGAAAAATTACTGAAAAACAGCATACAAGCATTACCTGTTCATAAAATCAGACTTTTCTGTAACCTTGTCTAATTTTAAGACACCATAACGGTCCTGTAAAACCATAAAGAATATCGTAAAGCGTCAACACCACATCAAAAGGGAAGCCAAATTGTAGTTGATAAAAAAATAACTTCACCTGATTCCGGTGCGATATTTCTTGTAAATTTTCCATATCTGACAATAATTTATCTCGAATCTCGAGATTGATATGCGGATGTTTCCATGGAACCCATAAATTGCCTACATCATGAAGTTCCCAGGGGTTATGCGCGTGACCAGAACCATCATTCTTATACTGTACGACATATTTCTCCCATGGGCTCTCAGGAAAATCAGTTGATTTGGGTTTTACTCCCGTAACCCGTCCCTCCCACCAACTTCCTCCTTCCTCACCATCATCCCTCCACCAAACTTTGCACTTATCTCTGTTGGTCCAGTTCCGCTCCATCGCAGCTTCATACCTTGTTCTTTCCACAAGAAAATCTGGAAAGTTAACTAGCTCAGGCAAGGTGATCATAAATATTTTGCCAAATCCACTTGATGTGTGATCAATGAATTCGATGGTTAATTTACAGCAGCTTTCACCAGATCCTTTGTAAGAGGAGTAATCAAGACCCTGTATTTTGCAAAGTTCTACAGCTTTAAGTCCTTTTATCTGGTTCCAAGGGCAAGGATCAGATGATCGCATTGCTTCAAGATATTCCTCATGGCCCTACAAATATAGCAAGCCCAGCAAGGAGGATCATAATAGTGAAATACTATATAAATGCAACCCGAGAAGTGACTACACATGTTTTCCACCATCAACTAGTAGTTCTACCCTTAGGGCGAGGAGAAGCAAAAAAAAGTGGACAGAACAAAAATGAGAACTTTCATCCCCCATAATATGGACCAAACAAAAATGAGAATTTCATCCCCCATACCCTTTCGGCAGATAACATAACAAATACAAAATAATCATTACCTGCCCCAAGTACATAACTTCATCACTGAGTTGAGGAATATAACGGTAACCATCTTCATGTTCAAGCAACATTAACCATGAATACTTTAAGGGAACCTGGTGCCTTTTTCCCAATGGATGTGTATCAGGAAAACTGCTACTCTCTCTTTTGTTCCTAGCAGACCTTAAACCAACAGTTTTTGAGGTTGGCCGCCACATCACTTCACGCACGTCTGTGACAATTCGTCTTCCACTAGTTGAAGCTTCATAGGAACTATAAGAATCTTTCACTTGAGAAATAACATCCCGTGTTGTGCCATCACCATTGTGCGCATATGACTTCCTTGTGCTTCTTCTCAATCTACCGCTTGCAGCTGTAACAGGACTATATTCTGGAGGTTGGTATCCACCATCGTCGTTCGAGATAGAAGTACTATCCTCGTTTGCATATTCATCTGAATCCATTTTTTTCCTGTTATTTGATTTTGACCTTTTGTACACTGCATATGTCTTTGGAGAATCCAAGTGCAGTTTTTTCGGATCATGTAAACCACTGCTTTTATCTGTGCATGCCTGAGAATCATCATCATGCTGCACTGAACCTGTACCATGCTCATTGTCCATGATATTTCCTACTTCTGTACTTCTTGATTTGGCCGACAAACTTGCACTTGCTTCATCTGCAAAGCCTCTTGCCTTAAACTTCAGTTTCAAGGAAGGCTGTGAAGTATTGTGAACTTTAACAGTATTATCTGCTCCATCTGTACAGGCATTATTATTGCAAGTTATCTTTTCTTTATCCCCAAAATTATTTTCTCCATTATACTGATCAGTAATGTGATTTTCCTGAATGTTATCTAGAATTATTCCAGGTTGAATTTCTTGTACATTTGGCCCAACACTTTGATGGATTCCATCACCATATCCATGAGGCATCTCTTGACTAGATCCTTCAATATCCTGCGAAGCTGCATTATTTGAAGTGGACCACAACCCTCCTGCTGTGTCACTGTACTTGCAACGCTTTGAGGTTCGCATCTTAACTTCACCCCACCTAATTGAATTGTTACTGGGAACAGCAGAACCATCATTCAGATCACCATCTGTCGTTAATTCAGCATTGCAAGCAGCGGAATGTCCAGGTTCAACAGTTAGTTCAGGCTCAACCGATTCATGATTAGCTAGAGCAAGAGACTTCACTGCTTTATCCTGTGTGGAGCATTCTCCTTTTCCACTTCCCGAAGGAAATGGAATTTTCAAATCACGGCGTGGTATTCTGAGGACTAGTTTTCTACCAGTTACAGGATTTCCCTTGTTATCAATAAATTGAGAAGGCTGTGTAACATCTTCCTCTCTGCTAAATCTTAGCTGGCCACTCCGCTCTAACTGTTCAGCTTCAGTACTGTCCGTGTTCA
Organism: Echinochloa crus-galli; assembly: GCA_900205405.1. Lineage (NCBI taxonomy): Eukaryota > Viridiplantae > Streptophyta > Magnoliopsida > Poales > Poaceae > Echinochloa > Echinochloa crus-galli. The sequence goes on from OAMR01000908.1 coordinate 359,248, forward strand.
ATTCACTGTCTGAGTAACTGCCCTCTGAGTCATCTTCATCCTCTTCTGTTGAAGCTCCCATCTTTGACAAAAAATTGAGTGCATTGCGAGCAGCACGTCTTTGAGGTCGCAATCCCTTGGATTTAGGGGATCTTTTCCTTTTGCTTGAACGTCCATTCCTAGACTTCCTACCTCTATGTGGCCTTGATACTGTAGCTATATCAGGCTCATCCAAAATCTTTTTCCTAACTCGCCGACCAGATGAAGTAACAAGATCAGCCTGCAGAAGATGTGATAAAAGGAAAATATGCCAAAAAAACAAATTAGAATACAGCGCAGAGGAATATAGATGATCTTGAAAGTTGACACTTACCTCAGATTTTTTCTTCTTTCTACTTGATCGACGGAGGTGAGCAGCACTATTAGGGTTATCCGCATCAATTTCTGCACTTGAATATGAAGTACCCGAGGAATCACCACTCATAATCTCCTGTTCTCCCTCACTAGAATACTCATCCATGCCATTGTACTCAGAATCAGTATCATCAGAGATAACTTCATTTTCTGGTTCAAGCTCAATGAAGTCTGTTATCTCTGGAAGTGGTTCCCACCTATCTGGATCAATAATTGGGATGGTTTGGTATTCACCAGTGGTTGGATTGTAAGTGGGGCCAGTGGCAAAATTCACAGAGGGTGGTCGCCACTCAATACCAAGTGTACCTAATCGACGTCTCTGGTACATACTCTGGAAAGGCTCGGGATACGGTATCATACCTGAAATTGGCAAGTAAGCATTGCATGATTGCAGAGAGTAGTAAAATCACTAGAGAAAGATTGACAGGGAAATTACATACCAGCATCGCATAAGAAGTCCTGCATATTTCTCCTATGTGGTATAAGCTGTGTTTCCTACATACATGGAGCAAAAGCTGCATAAGCTGCTTAGCTCACTAGCTCATGGGCTTCTACAAGGGAAAAATGACCCTACAAAGTTACAAGCAGGGTTGAATTCTGGTAGTTTGAGGAGAACTATGCCCCCTTTTTGTTTAATCATTGTTTTCAACATTTCCTTAGTCTCGTAATGCTTAAATTATTTCAGAAGAGCAGTAAAAACCTACAAAGCGAGACAGTTACCAATGTAAAATGAATTTGAAAGTAACACGGATGCATAGACAATGCCAAAATATATAGCAGAAGCATTTAGAGCGGATAGAAAAGACATGTGGCAGTTTTAGAAGGAAAGAGAACAAAAAGACAAAAGCACACAATAGGCAGGCCCAGACCAATCCAGCTGGCCTTAACATCCCATTATCACAGCACTCTGATATTTTCCCCCTCAATTCTGAAAACACTAGCTGCCTCTTTTGCCGGACTACTTTTGCTGTTTCCTGTGTTCACCCTCTTCCTCTATTATGCTTGATGAGGTGACAGGACCACTCACAATAACGATAAGCAAGCACATCAGCAATGCCGCAATGGCAGCAGCAACAGCAACAATGAGCAGCAAGGTAATGGCACCAATTTCCTTGGAAGCAAAATATTGATATTGCAAATATTCCATGCATTTATACGATTTTCAGTGTAATGAATGAAATTATCCATTCCAGAAACAAATCATCAGAATAAATAGATCTGAACTGTACCACAAAACTCACACACTTTCTTAACAAACCTGATCAATAACACTTCCATTGGTATCTCGGATAAGGGGCCGATAATCTCCGAGGAAGAACTGTTAGAGAACGCACACAGTCAGAACTACATAGAAGTGCATAAAAAGATGGTAACTTACTCAAGGGGTAATTTTGTGTGTGGGTGTAGCTTTGCTTTCTGACATAGTAGATTAATAGGTGCTACAGCCTACAGGCACATGGGTACATAATTTTCTGAAATAACCCAACAGTCCTACCAGACTAGGAATTTATACAGCACCAAACTGAACTGAAACATCAATATGTCTGTTACTCATCAAACATTTCACATCATCACTGGGATGGCGGCAGTTGCATGCTTGCACCCAGATTAGGCAAAAACGTGATAGTTCAGTAACAACTTGTGTACCTGATCATATTTTGCATCCTTCTGGGACTCTCCTTGCCCAGTACCAATAATGAATATTTGTCCAATTTCATCCGATAAAATAAGTGATGTACCATCCCTAAATGATCACCCCGCATATCATAAAGAACATGACAGAATTAATTAACATTCGTTAGGAATCTAAAATAATCAATCAATACTGCAAACTTTTAAAAGGGGATCTCATAATCCAATCCTATAAAGAGCAGGAGAAATGCACTACAATTCAGTTCAATAAACATAATCAAAAAGGGGGAAAAGAAGCTTGTGAAGAATCTAAAATGATACTTACGGGGAGAACTTCCCATCAACTAGTTTAAATTGCCCTGTTTCATAGATCTGTACAGGTTTTCCTTCCCATATCTGGTGTAGAAAAAATGGATTAGAATTCTTCAGGTAAGGATATTGTGAGAAAATAAAGGCATCTTGTTTTCTTCTTTAGACAGAAACAAAAGCATCTGGTTAGGAGCATACATCCCAGATGATCGTCTTTCCATCATACCCAGCACTCATAGCTATACGAGGGTTGAACGGATGCACATCCAGAACAAATGTCTGTTAAGATTGAAGTTTATCAAATTAAAAAAGATAACATTTCTGCAAGTTAAAGATTCTGAGTAAACAGGAGTGGAATGACAATATGAATTGAATCAAACAGCACTCTAGATGTTTGTTTAAATAAGTTTGACAGGCATAGGATTAAAGGGCATGAACTCATGCAAGTTTGATGGTACTATAACAGCTATACCAAGAATGATCATCACAGAATTAAACAGTGATGCAGTTGAAACAGCAAAGTTCACATTATCACATCATTGCAAGTGAAAGTAATTTATTTCAGATAATACCACAGAACAAACGTAGTATGTTTCCAAAACAAATACTAATGTCATGAATGGAAGTAAAGGGATGTGAAATACAGTCATTGAACATGAACCAAAACTCCAAGCTCAGGATGAAACTAAATGGAAGACCTTGCACATTAAACATAAATTAAGAAAGAAAAAGGTTATTCTCACCAGCAAAAAGGGGAAAAAAGGAACTCATTTTCACACAGTATGCCAAAAGTTGCTATTTTGTGTGTGTGTGCGCGTGTGGGGGGGGGGGGGGGGGAGTGAAAAAACACTTGAAATCTAACATTTACGAAGCTACCGTTTGAAGCTTTTCTGTTTCATTAACGTGTAATCATCATTAATCAATGCTGGTGGCAGAACACTAGAGGCCATGATAGTAACCTGATGAACTTCTCTTCAACAAGGGAAAAGAAATAACAATGAATAGAACTCTGATGGACTAATTACCGAGTTACCAGCAGACTGAATGCCCAAACACTATTATTCACAAAATGAAAGCCTAACGCATAGGATGCATGATATATGCTTACTGATTCCTTGTGGCCGATCAGTGAATGCACCAAGCTCCCATCAGAAGCATTCCATACACAAATTCGGCAATCTGCAAAATATAAGACATACAAGGAAGGTGAATAGAAATGATAGATTGAGAATTTAACTATATAACAATAAGAATGAGAGAATGACTGATGCTTCTAAAAATAAAACTCAAACAATTCCTAGGTGGATGCTTTGACCATGTCGAATAGAGCCGCTAGGGCTTCTGCTCATTTGGTAGTATACTAATATATAATAATTTCAGTCAACTAAAGCAAACAAAGAGATGCGAGTTATTTGCAACCATGAATCCAGGCTCTGAAATAGCAGCTAGAGAAATTACTAAATAATGTCTCCTTAAGGAAAGCTATTGTTCAAAATTGTGATGAGGGTGAGGGTGGGATGGGACTGTTTATTTCTAGGAAAATGATTGACAATCAGACAAACTAGATGCAATCATGTGACCCACTCTGGTTTGGTCATGAGTGAAATTAACATGAAAAATTCTTTGCTGCCCTTCATACTCAATTAAGCAATTATGAGATGATTAGATTGGAAAGATAACTTTTTCTCAATAGAAAAAAACAAGATGAAAATTAAACAATGCAAATGGCAGTACATTCAAATATTATTTCTCAAAAGAATAAACAAAATGTTGTTTCAATATGGTTGCAGTAAGAACATATGAAACAGTAGACCAAAAGAAAGATACCCATGATAGCAGCAAGCACAAAGCGGTTGTCCAGACTCCAAACAATCATATTGACGCCACGAGGAGTTGGTTGGTATCTTTGACGAGGACCGCCTCGAGGTGGTTGAGGCGCCATTGGAGGTGGGGGTACTTTAAGATGGTAAGCACGTGTCCAGCGCCCAACCTTTCCCTGGATGAATGCAGAAACAAATTATAAAGAAAAATATTTTGAACATATATATAGCATACAGCAAAGGCATTGATGTGCAGTCAGTGGCACAAGATGGCATTACTGTTCATGAGCCAGTACACCTGACTTAGCTGTTACTACCTCCGTATCAAAATATTTGTCACTGTTGACTATTCTCGTAACATTTGACCGCTCATTATAGTCAAAAAATTGTTGTAAATTTATGAAAAGATAAGTTGTGTTTAAAGTACCTTACATGATAAAGTAAGTTATAAATAAAAAAATGATACTCATAATTTTTTAAATAAGACAAATGGTCAAACGTTGTGATTAAAATCAACAGTGACAAATACTTTGATACATAGGTAGTACATTACAACTGGCTGCTGCATCAGGTATTTTATATACTGGCTCTTATCACACACTCTAGTGATTGAAGCATGATATGCAGTGCAGAATGAATTATAAATATGACGAGCAGCATTTCAGGAGGCGGTCATAGCACAATAGCAAAAGCTGTATTGAGCAGCTATGCAAGTAATCATAAAAATATTTACGCAAACGGAGTTTTTCAGGAACAAAATTGGAAGTTTTAGGCTGCAATAGCTTACATGTGACCTCCGAGATCGTGGAACCCATATAATTGCGCTCCCATCACGTGAGCAGGTAACAATATTATGTGTGAACCTATCAAAAAGAGACCAACTTAGCTCAGGTAGTTGTTTAAGACAAAAATGACACCTTTTGGACTAAGGTGAACAACTAAGAACTGATTGAAGACAAAAATGACATCTTTTGGACATGGGTGAACAACAGAGCCGATTCCACTAACACGAGACCATTTAAAAGGAGCAACCAAACCATAAGTACACCAAAATGCTTACCAGGAATTTCTGAACTTAAGGTTATTTTCTTCCTTAGAGATATGACTGGAATCAGCTGAAAAAGATCTTGATGCCACCGCGCATCCACTAAACTGCACATAGTTTACATCATTTTCATGCCCAGATAATAGATCCATCTCATGATTAGGTTGGTCATGTTCCTCAGAAGAACTCTTGCAAGCATTCCATACCTGAAATGACCATTTATGATGAAAAAGGCCAATTTTCACCATATTTAAATCGGAAGTTGACAAAGTAGTAGTAACAAGAAAAACATACCCTTGCAAAGGTGTCTGAGCTGCCTGTGACAAACACAGTTCCATTAGCATTGAACGCACAACATAAGATTTGGTGATTTGTTGGCTGAACTTGAGCAGCGCTGGAAGACGCATCACCGCCCTTCCCTGGCATCAACACAACGCGGATTGGATTATCCATAAATAGATATTACTAATGCAATATACATGCTTCAATTAACTAACCAGGGGAAACATCCGGGGGCTTCGGTGTATATATTCGTGGAGGTTGTTGAGAGTATCTGGCATCCCAAATCCTGCATGTCCCATCATCCGATGACCTGCCAACAAATATTATTTGATAACTTCAGAGAGCATATAACTGAAAATAGGAAGCAAAACCCAGCATGCCAAATGCTGAGGTTAAATCGTAGCACAAATAATATAAAGACACAAACACATTTAAATACAACTTGCATGTGTCACAAACAATCACCATTTAAGATGACAGTGAAAATCAGTGCAAACCAAGGTTGAGTAATATACGCAGCACAACATATCTTTTAGTTCAGGAAACAGCATAACTATTTATGAAACACTAATCCACACAAATTAAACAACTTATACTAGAAATATGGATTTGCTATGAATATATATTGCCTCTATCATGGGTAAAACATGTTCAAACAGCTTGGGAAGAAAAAAAGGAAACATGCTTCGCCACTTAAATCCAGTGTGTTCTTAACTGTATATATAGAATAAAATAATGAAAAATGTCCCAGCAAATTCATTCAAATCCTTCAACTTGGCAACCTAGCATTATAATTTCTTCAAATAAGTATCAGCCTCAGCAGATTAATATAGTTGTTATAGTACATTGGTATCAAATACCTTGAAAATGGCCTTGCATCCAGTTTGTATGTAGCAACAAGAACCAAGAAAGTGGCGCAAATTATATTATCATCAAGAGGCACAAAAAAAAGAGAAAAGTAGCACTCACGACAACAGCTGGAAAGCAGCACCTGGCCTTGGGCTAAATGCAATAGCAGTAACTGCTCCTGTATGCCCCTTGAGCACTGAGATTGGCATTCCATCAGGCATACGCCACTGCATTGGTAAAAAATAGTCATTGAACGTAAAAGGAATATTGTTATGGCCAAGAACCAGTGTTATGACAGTTTACTTAGGAACAATGAAAACTACCAAACTTACCACTCTAATAATGAAATCATTGGATGAAGATGCCACCACAGCATTATTGGAACTCACAGCAAGATCAGTAATATCACCCTTAATTTGGCAAACAAAACCGAACAAGTGGGGTTAAGTTATCAATGAAATGTAGTGAGTATATCTATACAACACAGCAACAGTAAGCAAAACTTACTTCATGGCCCCGGCAGCTAGCCAGACAGAAAGCTGTTTCCATCGCCCATATTTTAACAAGGCGGTCATCAGAACCAGTAATAACATAACGCCCCGTGCGATCAAAGGTAGCTGCAGAAACAAGATTACTATGAAAGCAATACAGCAGACAAAGAATGCATTGATGATGAAGGGTTTGGGGAACCAACAACAATAAGGCAGCAGCTAAATATGTCAAAGATATAGTATGGGGAAAATGAGGTCTTCTGGAACAGAATGAACAGCGTACATAAATTGTAACTGAATGAACCCTAACAAATGCTGATCAACCACAGGAACTTTCCTAACAAGTACAGCACTTCTTGACATTCTTTTGGATTGCACCCTAAATTTGAGTTTCGTAAGCCAGCTTTTTCTTAGGCAGTGATTGGCTGCTGCCACACCTTACTCTCTTTAAGTTTCTTAGCCTCCTGGCCACTTGGCATAGATTCAAGTTTGGTGGTCATTTTTATTGCACGGAAAGTATGGCAAGTTAGCTACCTTAAGCAAGGTCAAATTAGTTACCGACCGAAATACCACATGCACCCTTAGTTCAAATATTGGCAACCAACCATATTTAAGCCTAACTCAGAGCAAGAAAGTTCAACTGACCACAATACACAGCATTTTGATGTCCCCTCAATCTCTTTATGATTTGCATCTTTTCAACAAGGGTAGCTGGCTTTGCGATAGCATAGGACGATGCACGTACAGAGGGAGCTCGACAGTGCTTAGTAAAACCACCAATCTCTCTCAAACCTAGACCATGAACCTGATCAGCCTGTATGTGCGGCCAACGAAGATAGCTTGGCATCCTGGGAGTTTCCTTCGCTTGCCTGTCAGCTGAAAGATTCAAAAATGCATGAACACATAACAACAGTTAATCGAACTGCCAAAACTGGAAACATAAAACTGATATACAAATGATTTAATAAATAGCTCCAAGGAAAGAATATATAAAAAAAAATGTAATGCATTGAACAGCATGATACACATACATGCAAGAAGCGAAAAGGAGTTGGATCCAAGAAGTGTTGGAACATCAGCAGCATTTGGAGAAACTCCTCCAATCAAGTTGTGTGGGTGACATGAACTAACCATGAGTTGCTTTAACAACTTTACCAAGTGGTCTTTACCAATGTGGGGGTATCTACAGCAAAACAAGAAATGCTTAACTCTATGTAATCATTTAGAAATAGAAGATTAAAAATAATAATTCTGCCAAGGTAGGAAGCTTATTTGATGTCTGCTCACTCATTCCACTAAATTGATACCCTTTCTACTTTTCAAAATAATAGTCATTTCAAAATCAAATTAATTACAAACTGCGGATGTAAAATTATGGACTCAAGACTCCCCAAGAGGCACCAGATGAGTTTTATACTGAGTTATGCACTGAATACCAAGCATGGTTTTTCCCCAATTGTATTCTAAGCAACTAGGAAGTACTCCCCCCATTTCAAAATAAAAGGCAAGATTTAACTTGGCACATTCTCCCAAACTAAACTTTGTCTCTTAATTTATCTGATACACATCTATCGTGAGGGAATACTACACTTTCACGAGCAGAATTTTGCTAAATGTGTAATATATTTTCCTATTGGTAGTGGTGATGTTAAGTTCACATAAAAAGTATAGCAACAAGATCGTAACCATATAAGAAAGTACTTTCAAATGTCAATCCAATGATACAACTTTTTGTATAACATATATCGTTGGGGCTAATTATTGGTTGAAGGTTACAAGATTTGACTCTTATAAACCGGCACGCCTTATAAAAGGCATTCGAGGGAGTATCTCAAGTTCTCCACACTAATTGCAGAATCAGTCAAGAGTTTATCACCTCCACAAGAAAATAACAGAGTCAAATTGATTAGACAACAGCATAACGCATTCGTACCTCTCAGCTAACTTCACATAACCCAAAGGGAGTGATATGCCATCATCATTTTGTTCACCACTATGGAAACCACCACGTGAATACCAAGCATGGTATCTTCTAGGTAGTAGTTGATGCTCCATGAGTTCGTTGCATAGTTCTCCAAAGGTCCGTTTAAATGGACCATGAGATAAAAAATGCATAATGAGAAAGTAAACTTCTCCCATATCAATATCAACACCATCCATCGATGCAACATCAGTTGACATCACTGAATTCACAGGATTAACCTTCGCGAGTTCCTGACTTGGAAAATCCAGAGGAACCATACTAATGGAGGCTGCATTAGTGGAAGGTTGATGCTTTCTAAAAGACATTTCTACTACACCACCAGGACCTGGAAATAATAAAGAATAAGTGCATACGATCAAAATTTAATAATCAAGAATTAAATAATGAAATAATATGGAGAAAATAAGTAATGCAGGAAGTAATAAAGTAGAAATACATACATAAAAATACAGAAATTAAAAACAAAATAGGAAAGGTAGCAGCTAGCTGGCAGCCATGAGATGTTTGTGAGGAAAATGAATAAATTCCAAGTCTCAACTTATCTACTCATCGAGTGATATGGCAGAATCAAAGTAAAAAAGAATTGCAGTGTGTTGTACAAAACTACAGGCAAGCAAAAATCTATCTGGTGGTTGAAACTCACATACTTAGAAAACCAAACTTGTCAGTGTTACTGTAGCTACAGGAAAGTAAAATTCTCTAAACTGAGGATCAGAAGCACATCGTATATGGAACTGGACAGCATAATCAGCCAATGCAAAGTAGAGATACATCCTATGTAAGTCTAATTATCTATGATACCTTGCAGAGATACTTTCTCTTCAGCCTCTCCCATTCATACGCTGCCAGCATCTATAACATCACTATATGCAGGGGATCTAATCAACAAAATATGTAATATACATATATTCACCCTAACTTTTGACCATCCTGCTTAACAAACAGATCTTTCCATGCAAGCTCGCCAGCTCCTAAGAAGCAAAACTGTTCCAACACACTTAAATTCCCATCACTAGAACCCTAAAATTCACGGCATTCAGAAAACAAGCAGATCCTATATTCAGGCCACTCAATCATGTGCATGCATGAAAGTCCAATAATAATTATCAGTCCATGAAGGCCTTCTCCAAATTATCACAGGAGGGAAACCCACATAAGCACACAAATCCTAAACCCTAGTAATAAAACCCGCAAATTTGACTCAATTATCAATACCGGGGTTCTAAATAATTTCCATAGGAACGGCGCAACTGGAATAGCTACATCCTCTGCACGCAATTGGACATATCAACAGGCTCAAATCTACCAATCTACCCGACAAATCGGCAAAACATATACGATATGCGCTAAAGCGGCATGAGGTAGCGCGTAATTCGAGGCAGGGGATGGGGGAAGAGAGAGATTGAGAGCTACCTCCTAGTCGGTGAGCCCTCTGGCGACGCGGCTGCGGCGGCGCAGAGGCATCCCAGACACGGAAGGCGCCTCGGCGGCGCCCGTGCGGCACGAAGAGGGTGCCTCCGGCGGCGGAGGAGGTCGGACCGTCGGAGGCCGCGGTCCAGTCGTCCCCCTGCGAGCCCTAGGCACAGTGGTGGGGAAGGCTAGCGCCTAGAGGGAGACGGCCAGACGGGGAGACGAGGCGGGGGCTGTTGGTTTGCGGGTGTGTCGTGTGTGATCCGGATAGGCCGATAAGGGGTAACCTCACGGGCTAACGGGTATTTTACTAATGGGCATAGCGGGGCTACGGGCGCCGTGTTTATATATACAGATATATATACTATAAAGAGAATTAGATTTGAAAACACTTCTCACCGACAAAAAAACTCACACCATCTCACATAGAACCCACCGGTCGGGAAAATTGGTTGATGAATGGTCAAAAAAGAGGGGGAGGGACATTCCTATGTTGATTTCCCCCTCTAAACCCAAAATTTTTTTCACCCAAAAAAGGGTCCACCTAAATATACCCACATTTGTACCCACGTCTATACACAATTATCTCGTATTGCTAAAAGACAATAAATTAGAGAGTTTTATCTATATAAATAAATGCCAACTATCATGAGTTTTGAGAATACCTAAAGCTCTCTATATATGAGAGAGCGAATATAAAATATTTTAAAAAGCGCTTTGCACTAAAGTGAAGTGATATTGTTTTACTACCTATATATCATCAATAAACGTGCGAGCGTTCTTGCTAGTTAAAAAAAAAGCGGCGAGCAATACATCAAAACTCTGGTCAGCAAACCACAGGTGAACACATTAAACGACTTTTGTTATAGCAACACATGAAACGAGTTAAGAATACAGAGGAGAGAGAGGAAGACAAACATCAATTTTGGATCTGCAAACTCGTCGCAGGCGCGCTCGAGCAGCAGAGCGGCAAAACGATGCCGTCGCTCAGGACGCGGCCAAGCAAAACCCTGATTAAGGTTAGAAAAGATAAGCGCTCCCAGTAGACCAAAAGATATCTCGTAAAACTGAAGACATGACACATAATCGGGTTAGCTCATTAGAGTTATTTAACACCTCAAATGCCCGATCGATGCCAAAAAACGGAGGTCGGTTGGTCTTATAAAAGGTAAGAGCATATCCAAGAGATTGTATTGTATTAGTTAAATATGGAGATTATAGCCTCTTTGTAAAAATAGAAAGTCATCTAATTCAATGGAGTAATCCAATAAATTCTGTAAAGATGGCTAGTGAGGTAGGCTAGCTAAAAATAGCTAGCGAATGAGGTGCGATGGAGAGCCACTAAATTTAAAGAGTCATTTACAGAGTCTGTTGGAAACGTTTTTTCCTCTAAGAGCATCTCTAAGAGTCTTTCTAAACCCCTCTCTAAATCATCATTTAGAGAGTCATTTGTATAAAAATCGTTTTCTATATGTTTCCGTTTTCCAACAGTTTTTCTATATCTTATGTGCACTCTGAAAAACTATTCTCTTTTCTATATTTGAAGAGCGAAAAATCCGGAATAGAGAGTGGCTATGTTTACAAAACCAAATAAAGAAGCTGTTGGAAGGTACCTTTTTAATCAAAATCTCTAAAACTAGCAATTATGATAAATTTAGAGAGTCTCATGCTATAAACTAATTCATCCCATCATTAATCCCATCACATTGTAAAGAAATAAATCAACCCGTCATAAGGATACGATCTAGATCTCGCAAGTTTATGAATCATCTGAAATTGAATAACATTGGAGTAGATTTGACACCAATAAAAATTATAAAGTTTGAGAATTAGTATTGGGTTATGGATTACCTTATTAACTCTATCAGTAGATTGCCTATGGTTGCGAGCAACCAGCACGACGCTAGAGCCTAGAGGGGCTAACGGCTGCTAACAATAATATGTTGCAATTGTTAATGAGGTGGTGGCAACTAGTAACATCGTCGGATCTGATAGCACGAGCCAATAGAGAAAGAAGAACGACTCCCTGGCTTGGCTGCCCAACTGGCACTTGTCTTTGGGTGCCCTGTTGCCTCCTTCCCTCAGCCGTATTTGGGTCTGCCGCTGTTCACAAACAAGCTTCGGCCTCTCGACTTTCAGCCCATGGTGCACAAGTTTGGGGCATGCATCTCTGGCTGGCGGGGTCGTCTGCTCACGCCAAGCGGCAGAACAACAATGCTCTCCTCCGTGCTTGTTAGCTTGCCGGCCTATGCGATGCTCTCCCTATTGCTGCCACCTAGAACCTTGCATGCCATGGAAAGGAAATGCAGAGCCTTCTTATGGATAGGAGAAGAGAAATGCAATGGCGGCCAATGTAAAGTGGCCTGGGAGACAGTCTGTATACGCAAGGAACAAGGGGGTTTGTGCATAGGGCTCCGTGGCAGGTCTGGTTTCATACCACATATGGATGGCTCAGTGGAAGCGACCTCGGAGATGTCACCACCTGGACACCCCAGTATGGAAGGCTCTCCTGGCGCTGCTGCCCACCTTCAGGAAAAAGACAACAGCAATTCTAGGCAGTGGGGAGATGACTTCCTTTTGGCATGATCATTGGCTTGGACCTGCGCCGCTAGTGGAGCTCATGCCGGCACTCCACTCCTTCACCACTCGCACCAATGCCTCTGTCAAACACTCCTGCAGGAAGGTGGATGTGATCTTCATCTTAGACCGAGGTTATCTTCCGCCGCCGCTCAAGAGCTCTCTACTCTCATGCAAGCGCTTCAAGACGTCCACCTCCAGCCTCACCAGCACGACAAGCGCCGTATGAGGGGTTCACTGGCTCCTTTCTCGACTGTCAAGCTCTACCGAGACCTGGCGCCTTTGGTGCCAGATGACCCTCTCGTCCACAGAGTTTGGAATAACTATGCCACTCCACAGGCCAAGCAATTCACATGGCTCGTTCGTCGTGACAGATTACCGACGAAAGCCCTTCTCCACCACAGGAACATCACGGATTCATCAGCATGTGCTGCCTGTGGTTCACCTGAAGATCAACACCACCTGTTCATAGATTGCCCCCAAAGCCCGGGCAGTGTGGCATCTGCTCTGCCCAACACATCACATGGCCAATACTCACTTCAGAGACCTCTGGGATCATCCCCTACTTCAAGGCATTGATCAACGGATGCAATCTACGGTCATCACTTCCATACTTTGGAACATTTGGAAAGCCAGGAATGCCAAAGTATTCGAGGACAAGGACATCCCAGCACGGGCTGTGGTTAGGGCTGTGGCCAGTGACATTCACCTCTGGTCCTACCGCGCAAGAAACCGTGACAATGCTATCTGCCTCAGATCTTGGAGTGAACAATTGATCCGTGTAATAGGTTAATGGGGCATTTCCCTCTTGCTACTCTACATTCACAAATCCTTGTATGCCAAACACTTTGCATATGAAATATACCGTTCAGGTGGGCAATTGCCTGCCGTAGTTTTGCTCAAAAAAAAAAGAGAAAGAAGAACGAGGCATGGAGCCCACTAGAGTAAAACAAGATGGAATGGGAAAGGTGTCTATAAAGTCCAGATTAATACAAGAAAATAGCGATGTTGGCGAGCCAACAATTCCCATTAATGTTAAAGAACATGAAAATATTAATGAGATGTAACTTGATACATTTTCAACTGATTAGAGACGTAGGATTAAAATGGCCATGTTGGGGGTGGCCCGAGTGGATGGGGAAAACAAGTGAACGAGGGAAAGGTAAAGGTAGAGGTATTGTTAAAATAATGAAACTAACATTGTTGGATGTAATGTAAAAAAGAGTCTGAGAAAAATATAAGCTGTTTTAAGTGAGAGATGAATATTTTTAAGTGTGATATTATATATAATTTTTAAGGGCAGCATACATTATTTTCTAGAAACACTCATTTGTTTAAATACTACCTTATTTAATTCTAAAAATACATTAAACAATGGATGGAACTGTAGTTTTCTTGCAAACGTTGACTGCATAGGAGACAAGGTTTTATGACCTACAATAATACGAAATGAGATCATTTGTCAGGAAATGATTTTAACCACTACTACCTATTTAAGTATATAAATGTTTTAAACCAATCGTATTCTGGTTTTGTAGCAACCATTGACTGCATATATAGCAAAGCTTTATGACCTACACTAAGAGTATATTATAAAAAAAATAGAATGCATTAAGAGACTTATGTATCCTGTATAAAGTTACAAAAACAAATAGGGATGACCGACGAGCTTAAGAGGCCATATATTGCGAACTGAGTGTAGCTCAAAACCAGTTAGATTTCTTGTGGTGTAACCTGTCTATCCGAATGTAAATCCTTAAGTTAGCATGTGTGGTCATGTTATCCTAGATTTATTTTCGGATTTAACTGGCTCTATTCTTTAAATTAAATAGTAGGCAACGTGTCCATTGACATTGAGGTGTGTAGCTTCATGAATTTTAAGATCAAATATGCTGACCTAGTATCTCGAAGATGCTTATCGACGTAGAGTTTACGTGCATGTATCGATGAGTTTGCATATGTTTGAGTACTGGTATTTCAAAAAAAAGACTTATCATATTACTATATCTCATCAATTGGTTATTGTTAAAGTGGTTGCTTTTTTCTCAAACATGCAAAAAAACTCTGTCATTATATTTAAGAAAATATAAGTGTTAAATAGTTACGACAGAATTGAAAGGACCTTGATGTCGCCTAGAGGGGGGGTGAATAGGCGGTTTCTGAAAAATAAAACTTAGCAGCGGATTAAGCCGTCTAGGAGCAAAAACTCCAAGAGTAACAAACGCGAGTAGATGGCCGAGGATGCTTCAAATCCTCAAGAGTTGGAGTTGATGCTCACCCACACACAAATCCAAGAACTCACTCAAATCCCTTCTCAAATCTTGCAAGGATTGGCTCTAGGGAGTTGAGGGAGTGAAGGGGATGCTCAAGAGAGTGTTCTATGCAAGTGTGGTCGGCAGCCAAGTGAGGAGGGGGCCAAGGGGTATATAAACCCGAGCCCCCCAAAACTAGCCGTTGTGCTGTCTGCGAGATCCGGGCTGGATACTCCAGGGCTACCCCGGATACTCCGAGAACACTCAAACCCGAAGGGGTCCTCGGAACAATATTGTTCTGACCCTGTCCCGGATACTATTAGTTGCTTCTTTCTCAAAGGAGCAATCTCTCA
>OAMR01001077.1:0-34978 GCA_900205405.1 Echinochloa crus-galli
TGGAACCAACTTAGCACTTCCCTCTTTTGGTCATTATCGAGAACGAAATCGGCCTTTGGTTTTTTCCATGTTTTGTCGTCCTTGGGAGGTGGTATGTTTAGCTTCGGTCTATTGCATAACCGCTACTGATCCACTCTAGCCTTGGTATTGTCTTTGGTTTTATTAGGAATGTTCATGATTGTACCCCAAAGTGCCTCGGCAAGATTCTTTTCAGTGTGCATCATATCAATATTATGTGGAAGCAGAAGGTCTGCCATGTACGGGAGCATCCATAGGCCCAACTTATGAGTCCAGGCATGTTGCTCGCCATATCCCACAAAACGGCCATCCTCCCCGACCTCGAGAGCGTCTAACTCTGCACGAACATCCGCACCTGTCATCATGTGTGGTGCAGGGTCTAGAACCCTTACACCTTTCGTGAAGTTCTTAATATCTTGTCTGAATTCGTGTTCAAGAGGGAGAAATTGACGATGTTTGTCGAAGCATGAATATTTTCCACCCTTGGTCAACCAGATGAACTTCAGAGATGCCTTGCATATTGGACATGGGAACTTCCCGTGGACACACCAGCCGCAGAATATCCCATACGCCGGATGGTCATGCAGGGAGTACTGGTAGAAGACATGCATTTTAAAGTTTGTTTTTGTAGCTCGATCATATGTCCATACACCTTCCTCCCAAGCACGGTCCAAATCATCAACAAGAGGCTCCATATACACGCTCATATTTTTCCCCGGGTAATTAGGAATAATTAACGACAAAAAGATGTTCTGCCGTTGAAATAGGACACCGGGGGGGAGATTGAGTGGGATCACAAACATTGGCCAACAAGAGTATGGGGCAGCCGTCATTCCATACGGGTTGAACCCATCTGTTGCCAACGCAACACGCACATTCCGAGCCTCTCTAGCCTTGTCATGATGAATCCCATCAAAGTGCTTCCATGCTTCACCATCGGATGGATGTACGAGCTTATCAGGATTGTATCGCACTCCACTTTTGTGCCATGTCATCTGTTTCGCGGAGTCCTCGGTCATGTAAAGCCGTTGGATCCTCGGTATAGGTGGAAGGTACCGTAGGATATTCACGGGTATTTTGCTTTGCTTCTTCTTACCATCAGCACCGACTATCTCCACGAATCTAGAAGCCTTGCACTTCGGACATTGCTTTGCGTCCGCAAATTCTTTCCTAAATAAGATGCATCCATTCGGACAAGCATGTATCTTCTGATACGGCATCTTAAGTGCATTTAGAAGTTTCTGTGCCGCGTACATGTTCTTTGGCAAGCCGTGACCTTCCGGAAGGAGGCCACCCAAAATTGTCAGGATGTGGTCAAAGGCGTCTCGACCCAAGCTAAACTGGGACTTGACGGCCAACAGACGTGCAACGGCATCCAATTGAGAAACCTTAGTGTGCGAGTGAAGTGGTTGTTGTGCCGCTGACAACATGTCATAATAAGCCTTTGCAGTGGCCTCCGGCTCCTCCTCCCTAGGTCCATCATTGAAGTGTGCTTCGTCGTAGTCATGCAACATGTCCCCTACCCCTGCCTCATCATCAAACTCCTCGATGCGCTGCCTCACGACCTCGTCTCTCACACGATCAACGGCTTCACCATGGCGTGTCCACCGAGTATAGTTCTCCGTAAATCCATTCCTGACGAGATGTTTACCCATGACAACTTCTGTTTGGCGTTTACGATTGTCGCAAACCGCGCATGGACAGAAAGTAGTTGGCACCCCTTTCGCATTGGCAAAAGCTTGCTTCAAGAACGCATCAGTCTTGGCAATCCATTCATCTGTACATTCACCTTTACTTGAGCGGCCAGTGTACATCCACTCACGGTCATCCATCCCTTTACATGTCACCGAGCAATAAATTTCTTCCATACCAAATTTATAATAATAAATGCATCTACCGGATGCTAGCTTTATGTCTAATAGGTAAAGATAGGTCCTAATCCCACCCGAGGATGTGTAGACGGGTAGTTTCCATGCTCTACTCGTACCGAGGCTGAGTTTCGGCATCATCTCCCTGTTGTTCTCCGAATACACAATCTCCGTAATTGGACGTGTATTTGGAGAACAGCGGGGAGGTGCTGCCGAAATTCCGTCTTGGATACGAGTAGAGCATGGAAACTACCCATCTACACATCCTCGAGCTGTCCAGAAACGTGGACAATTCGAAACAGATACGGTTAGACATATGCAATGATTCACATATTCACAACCGTATCTCTTTCGAACGGGAGACGCCTAACTAGGTTACGTGACACAACTTAAATATGAATCTACGAATTAAACACTGAGGGCGTATGGTTTCGCATGTGCTCACCTACGGGCTCGACGGCGGGCGAGTCGGTGACGCTCGTGTCGGTGCAGACGGCGGCGGGGAAGAGGACGGCGGCGGCGAGGGAAGAGGACGGCGGCGGCTCCGGGCGGCCGGGGAAGAGGACGGCAGCGGCGAGGGCGGCCCAGGTCTCTCCCTGAAAAAATAAAATTTTGTCAAATTTTGCCGAGTATTTATGACCAGACACTCGGAAAAGGTGCTCTTTGCCGAGTGTCGTTGACCCCACACTCGGCAAAAGCCTTGTTTGCCGAGTGCTGCACTCGGCAAACATTTCCCAGAACATTTGTACCATACCAATTTTTTCAAATTTGATCAAATACACATCAAAATATCTTGTCAAATACATTCAACAATGCACATTTTATGCTTCAATGAAATGTTTTCATTATTTCATGCCTATATAGCTCATAACTCTGATGAAGCGCCTACGCAGTTGAGGTTTGAGCTGGATTTTCATATTACACTGATTGAAATTTGTAGTATTTTTCATTACCTTGGCCAGGCTTGTGTTTTATGTGAGACTGCCGCTGCTGCTTCTATGGTTATCGGGCGAACAAGGACGCAGGCAAAGGCGCCGGCACGAACAAAGAATTGCCCTTATAATTAAGGGGCAAAGGCAAAGGCACCGGCACGAACAAAAATATCCATTATAAATGTGGTTGCATTGGTAAACGACCTTAGTAATGTGCCTTACAAATCCAAGTCGTCCACATAAGTTATAAAGAGCCTTTGACAAGTATCTCTGAAAAAAAATAAAGTTTGGAGCCTAAAAACATAAATTTAAAAACATAGGTTCCAACTTTGCCGAGTGTTTGCTGTGGAACACTCGGCAAACGCACGGTTTGCCGAGTGCCGCCAGCTCAGCACTCGGCAAAGAGGAAGTTTACCGAGTGTTGACCTGGACACACTCGGCAAACCCACTATTCAATCCCTGCAAAAAACCCTTGTATTCAATTTTTTCAAACTTTTGTGTTTGAATTCAAAGTTTTTTCAGAAATATTTTCAAATGTTTGCCGAGTGTCCAGGTGTGACACTCGGCAAAGTGTGCCAGTCCAAATGGCCGTTGCCACGCGCCGCACGTGCGAGACACGTGCCACCAGTGGCGGATCCAGCGGTGGGTCGGGAGGGGCTGGAGCCCCTCCTACCACCGCGGACGCCATGAGAGCCCGCCTGACACTCGGCAAAGCGAATCTTTGCCGAGTGTCGGCTTCCTAGCACTCGGCAAAGAATATGGTTGCCGAGTGTTTTGTGTTTGCCGAGAGCCTGCTTGTGGACACTCGGCAAAGAGTGTCTTTGCCGAGTGCCCGATATTAAACACTCGGCAAAGACAGAGACACTCGGCATATGCCGGGTTTCCCGTAGTGGCGTTGATTGGTCACAAGGATTCTTGGTTTGGCGCTTATTAGGCCCGCCTGTCTTGAAGCATAGATCAGTTTTGTCCAGTTCGAAAATGGACAAGCAGTTGCTATGTCTGTTCTTCGGAGTTTCTACTGG
The DNA here is from genome assembly GCA_900205405.1 of Echinochloa crus-galli. Lineage (NCBI taxonomy): Eukaryota > Viridiplantae > Streptophyta > Magnoliopsida > Poales > Poaceae > Echinochloa > Echinochloa crus-galli. The sequence continues at coordinate 3,841 of OAMR01001077.1, forward strand.
ATGCCTCGTGTGGTTCGTTCAAAAAGAATTAGATGAGTGTGTTTCACGAGGCTCAAGGAAGAAGAAGAAGACCGGCAGAAGACAAGCAGCAATCAGCATCGTTTTATGTTTCATTTTCGCTAAAATTTCGTTCTCCGACGAAATTAACGAAATTCGTGATTTTCGATAAAAATTTCTGTCAAAATTGGTCAAATGCGTTGGAGATTTGAATCTAGAAGTGGTTAGGTAATACTATATTACATTACAGTTCAATTGTGTGCTTCATCATAATGGAAAGGGTGCTGTATTTTTATGCTGGAGGCCGTAATTCGAGACCCAGCTGTGCATGTTATAGCCTATTTTTTACCTCGGGCTCCGCATGTCAGTGACAGAAATCAAAAGGAAAATCACACAAGAACAGGATTCGAACTCACCCTGGGCGTTCGGGATTTTCGGGCAGCCGAGCACGAGCAGCACCGGGGTCAGTATAGGACGAGCGGATGGGGAACCGGGCATCGGACGACCGGCGATGGCAGCTGGGGCTGGGCAGCGCAACGCAGCGCGGCGCTGGCGGCTAGCGCAGGCTGCGCAGCGAGCGGGGACGCAGCGCGGGGCAGCAGCGCAAGCGCGGCGTCGGCCGTTGGGGGCGGCGCAGCGAGCGCAGGCGCGGATGGCGGATCGGGAGCCACGAGTTGGGAAGGGTCACGGGCGGACGGCTGAAGGTGTTTTTTTTAGGTAAGGCTCACGGCTGGTGGTGCCTGGGTGGGAGTCGGGATGGGCATAGGGTTTCAAGTTTGGGCCTACGTAACCTACTGGGCCTTCGCAGATTCCATCGAATTTTAGGTATTTCGGGAATTCGGGTACCGGGACAAGAACCCGAAATTCCTGAACTAATTTCGGGTTTTCTGAGTAGTAACCCGAGATAGGATATGTATAATTCGGGTCTGAGTAATTCGGGATCGGGTCCGGGTAATATGGGTTCGTGGTTCGCGTTCGGGAAATTATGCCGAGACTGAATTCGAACCCAGGATGCTATAGAAGACTAAAGAAGGGGTTTACCACTGTACCAACAGCAATGATATACTCTTAGCTCTACATTAACCTTATAGGAATGAATAGTGTACTTCCACATGCTTATATATTCTGTATATATTTATACCATAGGGCAGCCTTGGGCATGCTCAACATTCCCTTGCGCGAACTCCTTGCTTGTTGGCCTTAAAGTGTCTGGATAATTAATTCCCACGCCAGATCTGATCCCAATCCGAAATTTAAGAATATGGAGAAGAGGTTTTGGTATACATACGGACACGGATAATTGAATGCAGATTATAAGAATATGGAGAAGAGGTTTCGGCCTCCTCTCTCTGTATATTGAGAAAATTTCCTGTATGCCACCAAAAAATATAGCCATCCTTGCAGTTTCCCACTTCTTAGAAGGTCCCTGCATCTTGATCCTGATGGTTGTACCACTGTGCGTGTTGATGTGCGTGATCTGTAGTTGCTGTGTGGTGCTTGCAGCTGCTGCTGTGTTGACGTGAGGGAGCAGGCCATGGAGTGTACACCCCATACCCTAACACCCAGCCACGACAAAGACCGCCGTTGGAGACGCTATGTGAGACAAGCAGCCGAGGCAAGAAACCACGGCAGGCCGCTACCAGTGGGAGATCGCAGCGGCGCTGACCAGAGCCCACAAGGGCCGCCTCGGTCCAACCTAGCACCGGGCACCAAAGGAAGCCACATCTTGTTCCTTTAACAGAGAAGGAGAAAAGTCAACACCGCAGCAAATCGTCGTTCATCAAGCATCAAGAGAAATCCACGAGTATCCCTCATAGGCCGTCGTCCATCATGAGCCACATCGATCCCGTAGGATGTCGCAGCAGCAACGAACTGGTCACTGGAAGATGTGATCATCAGTCATTGTTGCGCTGATCCACACGAACCGCAGCCAACACTGCAGGCCCAAAATAGACTGCGCCCTTGAAGGAAGCCTCAACACCACTATAGCTCCCAGCTAGAAACGCCGCCACTGGAACTTTCCACCAAAATTCCAAAATGGTAGAATCATATCGTCGTCACCGTCGTAACCACCAGCCACCATGGCCATGACCACGGCGAGCCAACGCAGACCGTCGATCGCTAGTTTTGCCACATCAAACTAGCGCCAGCACACATCAATAGTTGTAGCACCGGTTGTCGAAAACAGCCACCAGACAGTCCTTGTTAGGCACCGCAGGATACCCCAGAATGGATCGCGACATACCCGACCCTGCAACCGCACAGCCGCACCCCGGCTACACAGGAGGTCGAGCATCATCCGCGAACCATTGCTGCCCTATCATCACGACCACGCCGTCCCAGCCGTGCATCCTGCCGTCCAGCCTGCCTGTGCCGCGCGTGCCACCCGTAGCAACATATATATGCACCGCCCTGGTCGAAATCTCCCCTGCTGCTCTCCTAGCTTGCAGCCACCGGGCTTCCGCCTACTCACACTACAGGAAATCCCGTATATGCCGAGTGTCTAACTCTTTGCCGAGTGTATTTTTACGGGCACTCGGCAAAGAGCTTCTTTGCCGAGTGTTTTTTTTCGACACTCGGTAAAATAAAAACACTCGGCAAAGAGCTTGTTTGCCGAGTGTCAACAAAATACACTCGGCAAAGATATTGTTTGCCGAGTGTCAAAAAAATACACTCGGCAAATAAACTCTTTGCCGAGTGTATTACAATTGACACTCGGTAAGAATCAAGTTTTTTTAGTTTTTGAACCGCGAGTGATTCAAATAATAAAATATAAGGAGTAGAAAATTTGTATGCATGTTGTTTGCCGAGTGTCAAAAAAATACACTCGGCAAAGAAGCTCTTTGCCGAGTGTATTGTAGTTGACACTCGGCAAAGAATTATGTTATTTTCGTTTTTAAACCATAGGTGATTCAAAGAATAAAATTAAAACGAGTAGAAAATTTGTATGTATGTTGTTTGCCGAGTGTCAAAAAAATACACTCGGCAAAGAAGCTCTTTGCCGAGTGTATTATAGTTGACACTCGGCAAAGAGCTTGTTTGCCGAGTGTATTTTCTTTGACACTCGGCAAAGATCTGATGAGTCCAAATGTTTTTTAAATTCTAAAACAAGCAAATTAAGTCTAAAAATTATGGAATTTGTCATGGAGTGATTGTATCACCTATAGAGGCTGTGATAAAAAGTTGAGAACATTTCACATATTTTGTCATAACGATGTTTACCAAATCTAAACATCTCACAAGAAGTGTATGGGTGATTGTATGGGATAGAGTTAGTGGATGTATGTTTGAATACAAACTTTTTTATATGATCTCATATGAAAAAACACTTTATAGCAAAGTCATACACCTCGACGAAACCTAAAACTTTGTAGTTGAAAATTTTTGTATTTGAGATAGTTCAATGCCTCAAAACATTATTATAAGTTATCTAATTTGAAATTTAAAAATTTGAATTTTTCAAATGACCTCGAATGTGAATATGTTCTATATAAAAGTTGTAGGTATCGTAGAGATGTAAAACTTTGTAGTTTACAACTTTTTAATTTGAGGTCATTTATTACTTTAAAATATCTTTATAATGTATCTAATTTGAAATCTTGAATTTTTAAAAAATTTAAATGATCTCGGATGAAAATTTGTTCTATATAAAAGTTGTAGATCTCAAAAAGATGAAGAAGTTTGTAGTTCACAACTTTTTCATTTGAAGTTGTTTAGCCATCTAAAATTGCGTTACAAGTGTACTGAGAAAACACAAACGCCATGTCAACGCCACGTCAGCGATCCATACCTTTGGAATCGTGGCCTCTCATTGGTACAAGAATGGTCACATGGATTGCTCCCTCTCTCATCCAAATAAACTACCAGTTGGCTCTCATCTTCTACCTCTCATCCAAATAAACTACCAGCCGGCGGTAGAGGGCAGCTGGGCGGCCGGCGGCAGAGGGCAGCTGGGCGGCTCGCGGCGGGGCTGCTGGGCTGCCGGGGCGCGGCGGCCGGCCCTGGAGCTGGCGGGGCGGTGGGTGGCGGCGCGGCGGCCGGCCTGGCGCGGCCGGCAGCGGGGCAGTGCTCTGCTCCTTTCAGATAAGGCCATCAGTACGATCACACCCCTAATTAATCGGCTAAGGTCAGAGCCCATTTTGACACCATGGTTGCACTGTTTTCTTGGGTGATTCTTGGCACTCGGTAAAGATTTGCTGAGTGTTCGACGAAAAACACTCGGCAAATGGGCTCTTTGCCGACACCTGATATGCCGAGTGTTGTTTACCGAGTGTTACACTCGGCAAAAAATTTGCCGAGTGTTTTTGGGCTTTCGCCGGTTGTTTGGGACACTCGGCAAACGTCCGGTATCCCGTAGTGTCAGGTGATGGCGAGGTGGAGCTGAAAAGGGAGGCGGCGGTCTAGCAGCGGCAGTGCAAGGGCCCCCGTGTTGCCCTGCGGGAGCGACGTGGGGGCCAAGAGAGACAAGGGAGGGCAGCCGCGACCAAGTTGCGCCGCCGCCTGGGCTCTGCCAGAGCAGAGCCCGAGCGTGGTTGTTATTCTCTCCATGTCTGTCCGTGTCCACATTCTTCGTACCACCTCCACGAGGAACGAGAAGTGAACCGATTCTAAACTAAGTTGTCCAAAGGGTGGTATGGTGGAGTGGATAAGGTGGATGACACAGTGAAGAAGAGAGAGAAGCGATAGGAGGGTAGAGAAGGTACGGGTCTGGAACCTATATCTCTCCCGATCAATGACCAGCCAGGTACTACAGATAAGTGCTTGTGTCGGGACACAGAGCCAGTGATACGCAGAAAGGGATGAGAAGGGGTATCACCAACTCTGTACGTTTGGGGATCCTACAGGCCAAGCCAGGCGTGATGGGTTACAACGACCGTATAGGGCTGTCACCACCTAACGGCTACCACCTCTATGCCAGCTCAGGGACAATCCAAGCTAACCTCAAGTCTAAGCACCGTGCTTACACTAGTCGGCTAATACCTACTCCGTATACTAAAGATAGGCACCCAAGCAAAGCAACCAGTATACAATTATACCAATCAACTAAGCAATGAACGAGGAACCAAACAAGCATATAAATGTAGAACTAACTGCTCAATTAATCAGAGAGAGATACAAGAGTACCAGACACGACCCGGATGTTACTCGAAGCAGAGCCGCATCCTTAGAGGTACAGCTGGAGAAGAGGGGCCGACACTCCGGCTCCTCTCCGGCACGCTCACCTCTCCTCTCTCCCTATTTTCTAAGTATAAGCATGGCAGCGCGTCGCTAATGAGCTCTTCTCTTCTGGTGTGTGTCGAAATAGGTGCTAGGGGCTCCAATTTATAGTGGCCTATGGCGGTTGAAGGTGGAGCAGCGGCCAAGCAAGTTGGGAGGTGGTGGCCGACTGATTCGGCCGAAGATGCCGGTTCGGCCGAACCAATCCGTTGCCGGGATCCCAGCGTCTCTCCGCGCGCCCCCGAAGCCGCATGCCCGTCTCTCTCCACGCCGGCGACACAGAGGTGAGGAGGAGGGCGCCGCCGGCCGTGGCGGAGATGGATGTCTGTCACACCTGATTTTCAAAGAGAAACCAAGTGCATCCCATATGTGCCCCAGGATCATGTTTACACACATATGATAGACAAAAGAGTGTAATATCAAAACACAGTATTCAAACGTACAAGAGGTTTAATAACTTTATTACAATATTCTTATTACACTCTCGGGAGACACGAAGGTCTTATCGAAGAACACACGATAACTATACGTAGAGTCTTCATCTTCAACTTCCACAGGCATCATGACTGGGGAAAGCGCAAGCCTGATCAGAACTCGTCGTAGTCATTGTAGTATTCTTCACCATTGTTTTGCTCGGAACAACATAGCAAGTGTGACTACACCTAACTAGGTACTCAGCAAGCGGGGGGAAGATGCAAGGCTATCAAGAATAGGCTAAGGTTTACAGCGGTGAGCTTTTTAAAGTTGGTCAAGTTTTATTAGCAATTACCTATTTACTAGATGTAAATTTATACCAACCCACTTAAGCATTTAGAAAAAACATCTTATTCCAAAACCACGAGTAAAACCACAATTTAAATTCTATCTTTAAGTTCAATTATCATGTGAGGGTCCAAGCCGCTCTTGACCGTGAGCACGGCTGATCGATCAGTTTTCACTCTGCAGAGGTTGTACACTTTCACCACAGCTCGTGTTCCCCATGTTGCCCGGGTTAGCTAGACCCTTAAACACTTCCGAGGTGAGTGGATAGGGGTCCACTTCGAAGCCTTTACAAAGGTGTGCAAAAGACCAACAACCCGCACGAGTTACAGCTAGGGCGGAGCACAACCCTCCCTAATGGTCAGCACCTTAGCAAAGGCGCTGCTACCCCATGAGGACCGAGTTGTACCCCTTCAACCCAAAACCCCCTCTGTTCCTTTCAGATAAGGCCGTCAGTACAATCACACCCCTAATTCATTGGCTAAGGTCAGAGCCATATGACACCATGGTTGCACTGTTTTCTTGGGTGATTCTCCATGTTTCGGTTAAAGAATAGTTCTCTTGCATTAACCAACATTTTACCATCCAAATTGACATGATCAATATTTTATAAAGGTCCAATTTAACCATTCCCAAGGTATTGCAACACTAAGCATAACTAACCCAAAACATTATTTAAACCGGGGTTGTTCCAAGGAATCATGGTAAAAAGACTAGATAAGTCCTTAAAAAGGTGTTCCCGTCAAATTAATGCAATGCAAGTAAATTTTAGTTGTCATGCAATTATATAGGACAAAAAGAGTATGTGGGTAGGACCACTTTCCTTGTTCTACACAGAAATACTCTTATTCTTCAAAATATTATCCTTGATCTGCTTCAACGGGCGGCTCAGTCGCAACAGGCACGAGATCTACGATCAAGCATTAAAACATTCAATAAGGAAAACGGTACACCAAACATTACTAACAGACTAAAACAAGCCTCTAAAACTAACAATCTCGCAAAGACGATCGCGAGGACACCAAAAACGCTAAAATCGGAGCTAAGACGGAAAAGATATGGCTTTTCTAAGTTTCAGGGACCTGCTGGCAGAGTTTCGAAACGTCCAGGGGCTTACATGCAAACTGACAGGGGCTAAAACATAATTTTGTATTAAAACAGAAGGGTTTATATGCAAAAAGGCGAGAGCTGGGTTTCGGGAATTAAAACAGAGAAACTCAGGGGGTTTTCCACAAATTTCAGGACCTACATCTAATTATTTTTAAACTAGACAGGACGGTGGGATGATTAGGAGAAAGTTCAGGGGATCTTTAGCAAAAGTGCCGGCGCTGACCGGAGTTGACCGGTACGTGGCTGGTCTGACTCGAGGTTGGACTCGATCCAGGCTGTTGATCGCGCAAGGGACGGCTGACAACGGCGGCGGTGGGACGCCGGTGCGCGGCGGCGCTATGCGCACGGCGGCGGCGCATCGCTGGAGTAGCAGCGAAAACACGCTACGAGCCTCGGTTGGTGACGGGATTTGCACCTAACGCTTCGGGACGAAGTGGCGAACAAGATTAGGGGGCTCAAGTCGGCGCTAACACGGTGGCGGTGGCGCACGACGATGAGCAGAGGCGGCGAAGCTCCAGTGAGGCGGTCGGGTGTTCTAGAGTTTGAAAGAGAGAGCAAGAAAGGGCTAGGGAGCATCGTTACCTCAACGCGAAGGTTCCTGGGTGGTCAGACGGGGTGGAGCAGTGCCGGAGTGGCAGATCGACGACGCGGCGGCGCTCGGTGACGGCGGCGGTGCGGAAGAGAGCTCCGGATGAGGCGTGTTCATGGTGTGAGTGGAGGATATCGACGTATGGAGCTCAGCCGGGATTTTATAGAGCAGAGGGAGGGGAAGGGAAAGGCCGGCACGGCGGGGGACGGGGTGGCCAGCCATCAATGGCACCCGGTAGTGGAGAGCTCGGTGGAAGCGGCCGTTTCGGTGGGAAAGCGAGGGGGTGGAGGCGAGTGGAGGCGAGCGGCAGTTACTGCAGCCCAGTGGGGGAAGAGCGGAAGGGCTGTGGGAGAGGGAGCGGCGCCGGGAGGCCGAGCGGCTCGGTCGGGGAGCGCGGCTGGAGGTTAGGGGTGACCCTGACGGGTGGGCCCCGCCTGCCATTGGCTCAGAGAGGGAGGAAGGGAGTTGGGTCGCCGATGGGCTGAAAGAAGGAGGTGGGTCGCGCAGCGACTTGGGCTGGGGGAGGAAAAGAAAGAGGGATGGGCCGGCGGGAGGGAAAAAGGGAGAGAGGTGAGCGGGGTGACTGAGGGAGAGAAAGAGAGATAGAGAGAGAGAGTTGATGGAGGCTTTCCGGACTTTTTCATGATTTTGCAAAACTTCACACAGATGAAACAAAAGCCATGCAAAACAAATATGATGCACAAGCACTTATAGCTCCAAAATTATTTTAATGATATTTAAGTATTTTTAGGCTCAAATTAATTGATAATTTAATTAAGTCCTTAGAAAAATTAAATCTAATCATGTTGCTATGATTTATTTGTGATGGAGCATTTTAGGGTGTTACAACGTCGAGCTGGTGCCGCGCGCCATGGGCCCGCCGTCGCCTGACCAAACCGGCCATGGATCGAGCTCCTCCGCGTCGCCACCCCTCCTCCGCGAGCTCCTCCGCCGTTGCATCGAGCTCCTCCGCAGCGAGGCCATCCGGCCGAGCTGCCGCAGGGTGGCCGGTGGCACGGTCGAGCGCGAGCTGCCTCTCCCGACGCCCCCGGGGCGGTGCTCGTCGGTGGGTGGCCAGTCGGGGGCTGCCGTTCCCCGCGGCGTCTCCCGCGCCGGTGTTGGCGGTCGTTACAACCCAAATTCGACCACCAATACTCGGGAATAAATGAGGTTTTATGCAACATTTCATGTACTTAGGTTTGGTGAGTGTCACTTGTGCAGGAACAACTACGACAAATACGCGCTATTGGGGCCGAAAATGACCGAATCGGCCGAACGACTCCGTTCGGCCGGTTACCCCCCTTAGCCGTACAGACCACCGGGAGCCATCCACGTCACCGATGACCAAGCGAAAAGGACGCACGACACGTGGACGACAGCCAACACATCTCGAAGCACCGACACGTCATTCTGGGCATAATTAACTCAGGACCAAGCGGCAGAGCCCGGCCCATAGATGCCAAAGACCAGAGGCGGTGCTGGGGGGCTGCCACGGGCCAGGGCTGGTTCGGCCGAACCGCCCCTAGCACGTAACCGCCTCCAGGGAGCTGCCCATAGCCACATGATGCAGAGGCGGTGGGATGGACGGTTCGGCCGAACCGACCTGTTCGGCCGAACCGCCATCTTTGCCCGAAACGCCGGGGGGTACCCCCTGGTCCCTTGGCGGTTACTCCACCCCCAACCGTCCTCTGGCACTATAAATAGAGGGTCACACTTCACTTGTAAAGACACACCAAGCCAAGGAGCTCTCTCATTCCACTTGTTCTAGTAGAGTTAGGATAGTTTAGTTGGGAGTTAGAGTTGAGTCGAGCTGTGCCTCGGAGGTTCCGGAGTCCTCTTCATAAGCTCTGGTATAAGCTCTTGTATCTTTTACTTTTCCTTTTGCAAGACTTTGAGTTATCAATATAGTTATCTTTATCTTCTTGTCTTTGTCATTTATATCTTTCTTCTACTTTATTCTAGTTGCATATATATCTTGTTTAGACTATAGTCAGTTATAGTTCTAGTACTTGTAGTCTTGTTTAAGTCTTTGTCTTGGCTGGTTCTTCGATCTTGCTCGATACTGGAGGTGAATTGTCACCAAGAGTACTGACAAGGTTGCTTGATCTAGCTAGCAGAGTATGTAGTTGTTAAGTAGTGTAGGAGTGGTTCCTAGCCTAGCCAGTGGTCTTAGTTTATTCCCGTCGCAACGAAGGTGGTAGCCGTGAGGTGGTGACAGCTGTCGGACCTTAGGACCGGCAATCCACCTGGGGGTACCCGAGTGGTTGATTTGTAGGCGGGGCGATTGATGAACTAGTGACTTGATGGTACACAGGAGGCACTAATTTAGACAGGTTCGGGCTACCCGGAGGTATAATACCCTACGTCCTGTGTCGGTGGCGTCGTTTGTATTGCTGGGTACTCGTCCGAGCTTCAGGGAGCTTGGGCGAGCGTATGGTTTACAGGATGAGATGCGTGATGTCTGATGAGGGTACCCTAGGCCGCTTTATACAGGGTAGCGGGCTAGGGTTTACAAGTCGGTTTCCATCTAAACCTACTTGACTCTGACCAGGACTCTAGTCCGGGTCGGTTACAACTAGAATATCCCTGGATATCCGGATGAGCCGCCCGCCGGGTCATTGTTTACTTGTCCGTCAAGTCAGGGAGCCCGTATGGGCCGCGTAGGGGTCGGCTCATGGGCCTGTCAGAGGTGGGCCTTGGCCGCCGTGGTCTGGTCTGACAATGGGCCCAGGGGTACCCATATCCCATAAGCCCCCGAGCAACGTGCAGGCGCGTGCTGAACTGCTTGACGAAGTGCCGAGGCCAATGAGGTCGGTCGAAGGTGCTTTCTTCATGTAGTCGGCACAAGGGTGGGCGGTGCTCAAAAAGAGAGAACACCCAACATCGACGCCGAGTTCTTCGAGGTAGTAGGTCGGTCCTCATGAGGGCCGAGTGCAGGGCGACGATTAGGAGCACTGTACGTACAGTAGCCCCCGAGTGTTGGGTTGGTTAGTATAAGCGAGCCAAGGCTCAAAAAATAGCTAATTAACATGTGTGCCCGAGAATTGGTGAAAGCTTGCTCCCACCAAGAATACTTTTCCGGGTTCAAGGACTTGCTCGGTCAAATTGGCTGAGTTGTATGTAGGTGAGAGCATGCTGCCACCAAAGAAGGGGCCAAATTGGTACTAGCGCCCGTGACTCAACAGTATGTTGATAAGGATGGACCGAGCCGGCTCGGTCAAAAGCTGTCGTTACTAGCCATGCGGGAATCCCGCCGCTGAGCATGCTCAGTCAAAGGCATTGATGGTCACCTGCCCAGGAAAAAGCGAAACCCATGCGTGCCCTTCCCCAGGCGTTCCAATGTCTCACGGGCCAACAGGTCCATGACCCTGAGGTGCCTATAAATAGAAGCTCCAGCGCAGTTCACCACCAGTGCGTTGTAGAGACGTTAGCCACCATGCGTATCCTGAAGATCCTTCCTCTCAAGAAGGTTGTGGTCGAGTGTAGAGTAGGCCGAGGTTCATGCTTTGGCATTCGCCATTGGTGCCAGAAGAAAATCGTCGAAGAGTGGTGCAAATGCTGCTGGAAAGGAGCTGGGCATCGCGCCTCTCGTAGGCAGGGGAGGTGCCTATTTCTTGGTGGGGCCGGGCGAGGAGGCTATGGTAAGTCATCTCTTCGTCAGGAAGCTAGCGAACGATGCCGAACTGATGGCTAACTTCGCGGGCCCATCGAGGACGAGTGGGCGCGACCTGAGCCTGGGCTCGGGGGTGCTGATGCCGAGTCCTTACTCTTCTCCAGCAATGCAGCCACGAGGTCCTTCAGTTGGTGTGATGCCACAAGAAAATCGTCGAGAAAGCTGTGGATACTGCTTCCGGTGATTGTGTGCTGACCAATGCGGGAATCCCGCCGCTGAGCATGCTCAGTCGAGGGCATTGATGGTCACCTGCCCAGGGAAAAGCGAAACGCATGCGTGCCCTTCCCCAGGCGTTCCAATGTCTCACGGGCCAACAGGTCCATGACCCTGAGGTGCCTATAAATAGAAGCTCCAGCGCAGTTCACCACCAGTGCGTTGTAGAGACGTTAGCCACCATGCGTATCCTGAAGATCCTTCCTCTCAAGAAGGTTGTGGTCGAGTGTAGAGTAGGCCGAGGTTCATGCTTTGGCATTCGCCATTGGTGCCAGAAGAAAATCGTCGAAGAGTGGTGCAAATGCTGCTGGAAAGGAGCTGGGCATCGCGCCTCTCGTAGGCAGGGGAGGTGCCTATTTCTTGGTGGGGCCGGGCGAGGAGGCTATGGTAAGTCATCTCTTCGTCAGGAAGCTAGCGAACGATGCCGAACTGATGGCTAACTTCGCGGGCCCATCGAGGACGAGTGGGCGCGACCTGAGCCTGGGCTCGGGGGTGCTGATGCCGAGTCCTTACTCCTCTCCAGCAATGCAGCCACGAGGTCCTTCAGTTGGTGTGATGCCACAAGAAAATCGTCGAGGGGGCCGTGGAAACTGCTTCCGGTGATTGTGTGCTGACCACCTAACTGAAATGGTCCATGAGCCCAATAGCAAGGGGCTCATATCTTTGTAGCTTGAAATGGCCTTTGGCCAAATGTACTTTGCCTTTGTAAACTTTGCGAATCGCAAGTTGTTAATATGAACATGTTCGTTTTGGTGGTGGTGAATTGTGTCCGACCATCTAGGTGAATCATCAATTGCCGTGTAGACATATTGAAGCCTGTCCGGCGCCCAGCCCCCGAGCATGCGAAGGGCTTGGCCTGGCTCTCTTGGAACGCGCCGAGTCGTGGTCCGGCGCCCAGCCCCTAAGCTTGCGAGGGACTTGTCCTTGTTTTCTTGGAACGCGCCGAGTCGTAGTCCGGCGCCCAGCACCCGAGCTTGCGAGGGACTTGGCCTGGTTCTCTTGGAACGCGCCGAGTCGTGGTCCGGCGCCCAGCCCCCGAGCTTGCGAGGGACTTGGCCTGGTTCTCTTGGAACGCGCCGAGTCGTAGTCCGGCGCCTAGCCCCCGATCTTGCGAGGGACTTGGCCTGGTTCTCTTGGAACGCGCCGAGTCGTTTAATATGGAAGCCTTATCCTGTCCATCAATTTCGGATCCTGCGGATCGCATATCGCCAATCCCGCGGATTCCGTCCGTCAGTTTCGGAGCCGTTAGGTCAGGGCGGCGCCTTGCTATAAATACGCGACCAAGGACGCCGTCGTCGTCATCCAGCCGTTGTGTCGCACCCTTCACCTTCTTCTTCTTGCTTTTCTCTCACTCCGCCGTTGCGAAGCGCGGTTTCCAAGGCCGTCGAGCATTTTTCGTCTCTCGAAGACTTGGCGAATCGTGGTGTGCTCCCCGTGAAGGAGTCCTTGGCATGGAGGCTGCCGGGGAAGGAGAAGAGGCCGTTCGAGAACACCGGCGAGGTAGCTGTCTTCGCGCACTTTGTTGAGTGCGGATTCAGCACGCCATCCGGTGATTTCTTCCGCGGGCTACTGCATTACTATGGTCTGGAGCTCTCTCATGTTAATCCCAATGGAATTTTTGATATTTCATTCTTCATCTACCTTTGTGAGGCTTTCCTTGGAATCGCTCCCCATTTTCATCTTTGGCGGTACTTGTATCGTGTCAAGCGCATTGGGTCTAGGGGTAGAGGTGATGGTCCTACTCGGATTACCGGTGGAGCGGGCATAGCACTGCGCATGGGTAGGCAGAAGGATTACTTTGTTCTGCAGCCACTAGATTGCCATAAGGAGTGGCGCAGGAACTGGTTTTATATGGTGGACCAGCCACCTCTACTGCCGGGTAGGACTGGCAAGGCGCCGAAGGAGCAGGAGTCCTGGCGAGCTCTTCCGGTTGGGGGCGAATGCGATGACATCCCCGAGCTTATGTCGATGATTTCCGGCCTGAAGCAAAGGGGATTGACCGCTATGGCCGTCACTGTGTCATTTGTTGGTCGTACGATTCAGCCGATCAAGGACCGGGTTCACCCGGCGTTCGAGTTCTCGGGTCGCTTGGACCCGGCTCGAGAGACGTCTCGGGGGTTCGACTCGGACGAGGTCTTGCGCCGCGTGGGGACGATGATGAAGGGCGAGGTCAACAATCTCAATGCGCCCCGTCCTTTTGCGCTAAAGAACCCTCCTCCTGCGGTAAGGTTTCCATGCTGAGTTCTTGTTCTTCCTTCGGATTGTTTTAATATTTTTACTTTTGTTCACTGAACTCATTCTTCGTTCTTCGTGCTAGGAGGTGACCAAACGCTTCTTCTGCCCGGCACCACTACCTGGAGCGGGTCCCGCGTCGAGGCAGAAGGTGATGCGACCGGAGGAGGCGAGGGACGACCAACTTCCCATCATGAAAGACCTCGAGGACTGGGTTTCCGAGGAGCTCGGCTCTCCCCCGAGTTCAGGTGAGGCGGCCCCTGTGGAGTCTGCAGCCACCGCCGCTCGGACCCGGGCTGGTGCGCGGAGATTCTCCTCTCAGGCGCAGACCGCGGCGGCCGAGTCGCGGAAGAGGTCGGCGCAGGTGCAGGAGCAATCGTCTGGCGTGCTGCGCACCAAGAGGCATAGGTCAGACCGTGCTTCGCCTGCTGGAGGGAGTGTAGAGGCCTCCCTGGACGTAGAAGATGAAGATCAGGGTCCGGATGCCGTTGTGGAGACCGCGGCGGTGCAGTCCTCTACGCCTGTGCGCTCACCGGGGGACGGCCGGCTGCCTCATCCAGCTGGCTTGGTGCTCAAGCGGCCGAGCAGGAGCAACAGGTTAGAGCCTTAGCTCGGTTAAGTTGGTTCTGCTCGGGCGTTGCCTTCTTGCTGACTCAAATCTTTGACATTGTTTTTCCTTTTGCTTATAACGCTTTTCAGGAGGGTGGCCGTGTTGTCGGACACCTCGTGTACTCGGTCTGACAGTGGCGGTGAATTTGGGGACTCCTTGTCCCAGGATGCGCCTGCTACGAAGCAGGGTGCTCCAATAGCGGAGCTGCCCGGGTCGTCAACACGGGACGCCACTGCTGGATCGCGCTCGGGGGCCTCGGTGATCGTAGAGGCGGAGGCCAGGCCGGACGCTCAGGCCGACGAAGAGGAGCCGGCCATGCCAAAGCTCGAGGACGACGCGCTTCCGGATCAGCGTGCTGAGCCGGAAGAAGAAGACGAAGAAGAGGAGCTGAGTCGCCAGGAGCGCTTTGAGCGCATTGCAAATGCAAACAAGGCGGCGCTTGAGCGGATACGTACTTCGTCAGGCGCGATGCTGGAGGACATGGAGGTGAGTTAATTCTGACTCTAGGAGCAGACGTCTCGTAGCTTCTGTTTTGAACCTTGATTGGCGCAGGTACTGATGTCCGGGACTGTGGAGAGCACGCGCTTGATGCGTGTGGCCGAGGACGAGTACTTGGAGCTACAGGAGCTCAGGACCCGGGTCCGAACTATTGCCAATGAGGCTCGAGGTGTCGCGATCCAGAAGGACACGGATGCAGAGAGCCTGGCACAACTCAACCAAGAACTCGTCACTCAGCTGGAGGCGGCTAATGCAGGTGAATACCTGCCTTCCGGAGTACTAGGTGGTGTCAACTATATTCTTTATCTTTCTTCATTCCGGGCTCTCAGGACATGCCAAAGAGATGGAGCGGATCCAGGGTCGGCTTGCGACGGTGGACAAGAAATTTAAAGATGTAGCAGCCACACTACGGGAGAGGGACGTCGAGCTGAGGCGTGCCATAGAAAGTGAGCGGGAGCCTGTGCGGCGTCGTCTTGAGTTTCCCACGTGTACTCGGCATGAAGCCGTAATACTTGGCTGTGGTTGGCTTTATTGCGCAGGTCATGCCCGTGAGAAGAAAACCTTGGAGGAGAAGGTTGCAGCCGCCGAGAAGGAGATACAAGACCTTGCCAGTGCGCACGGCCGGGCTGTGGGTGCCCACAACACCGCCATGACTGCTGAGGACTTCTTCAGAGTTCTGTTTCCCTTATGGTATTCTTGATACCTTGATTGTCCTAAACAACTCATACATATATGCAAAGGCTGCTAGTCGGTACGACGCTTTGGCGCAGGCGGCCACGTCAGCATGTGACCAGATTCAGGCTCCTGACGACCGTCTTGCGGTGCCGATCGCGGAGCGGCTGCAACATTTGGCTAAGTACACCAGAGGAGTGGCCGCGGAGACCGCCAGATACGCGGTGAGGTATACACTGGCGCTTGTTCGCTCGTACCACCCCAGCCTCGATCTTGAAGACATTCGCGACGGGTACCACCCCGAGTTGTCGGAGCAGCAGTTCGAGGATTTGGCCGAGTCCTTTGCTGGCTCGGCGATTGACGTAGTCCGTAGTATTGTTGATGTAACGGGCGAGTGACCTGCTGGAGAAGGAACAGAAAAATTATGTAGCTTTTGGAAAACATTTTGTGTAATGGTAATTGCTTCCGTGTTAACAATTTTTGATTGAGTCGATTTTATCAACCCCTATCACTTCACCGCAATCATGACAAGCGCTAAGCACTCGGGCGAAGAACTGGCTGGAGCTCTCATGGAGGCAGCACGCCTGCATGCTACAATGCTCTGCGTGGAGGCTTAGTCGTAGGCAGGGTCCTGGCCGAGTACTGTCGCGCGTGTTTAGATGTTGGATATAGTGAATCGGACTTGCCGTGTTAGATTTGGTTACTTCGTGAGTAACTTAAATGGAGGACGAGCACGTGGTCGTCATAGAGTTATTGTGAATGTGTTTTTGTTTATAGACACAAGATCGGGGTGAATGAAACTTTATTGAGTAATCAAAATGGCAGAGTAAAGATACATAGCTGTATTTTGGTCTTAAGGATAGAACTTAGTGAGGTGCTGGATGTTGCAAACGTTGGGGACCGGGTTGCCATCAGCCCATTCTAGGCAATAGGTTCCTGGAGAGACAACTTCCTTGACGATGAACGGGCCTTCCCATGGCGCAGACAACTTGTGCTGCCCTGCTGAGCTCATGACTCGGCGTAGGGCGAGGTCGCCTACGTTTAATGATCGTTCTTTGACGTTTCTGTCATGGTATCGGCGTATCTGCTGCTCGTGGCGTGCGTGCCGGGTTAAGGCGCATAGCCTATGCTCTTCTAGTGCGTCGACGTCGACCTGTCGACATGACTCGGCTTCTCCTTCTTCGTAATTCTTGATACGTGGTGCAGAGAAGGCGAGGTCGGCTGGCAGTACGGCTTCTAAGCCATAGACCATGAAAAACGGCGAGTAGCCAGTTGCACGGCTTCTTTGTGTACGAAGGCCCCATACCACATGTGGTACTTCTTTAGCCCAACGGCCTGCGTGTGGGTTTAAGGCGTCATAAATTTCTTTCTTAAGGGCGTCTAGGACCATGCCGTTTGCGCGCTCGACTTTCCTGTTGCACCGCGGATGGGCTGACGATGAGTAGTACACGTCGATCTGTCTCTCCTGGCATAAATCCCAGAACTCGTGCCCCATGAACTGCGAGCCGAGGTCGGTGATGATGCGGTTTGGGACACCGAAACGATGTGTTATCTCTTCAATGAAGGCCGCTGCTGTGGCCGACTTGGTGTCGGTAACCGCCTTGTACTCGATCCATTTGGTGAACTTGTCCACCGCGATGAGCAAGTGCTTGACTCCACCTTGAGCTGGTTTGAACGGTCCCACGTTATCGAGCCCCCATACTGCAAAGGGCCAGGATGGTGGGATGGTGCGTAGCGCCTGGGCCGGCAGGTGCTTTTACTTTTGGAAGAACTGGCACCCGGCACAACGCTGGACGAGTTCTTTTGCGTCGGAGACCGCCGTAGGCCAGAAGAACCCGGATCTGTAAACCTTGCCGACCAGTGTTCTTGCTGCTGCGTGATTGCTGCATGTACCGGAGTGGACTTCGTGTAGCAGCGCCAGGCCTTCGCTTCGTAGGATGCACTTCATGAGTACTCCTGAGGATGCTGACTTTCTGTAAAGTTCAGACCCGATTACCGTGTAATTGGCGCTTCGCCGGCTGAGCTGCTCGAGAGCGACTTTGTCTTCCTCGAGTTTATCTTCTACAGTCATGCGGTCAATTTTTATGAACGCGATGAGTGGCTCTCGCCAATCTTCTTCGTTTTCTGCTTCTGGGACAGTTGAAACTGCTACGACAACCTGGTCGGCAGAGGCGGTAGGTTTTCTTTCATTCGTCAGCTTGATCGACGGTTTCCGTAGGTCTTGTACAAATATTCCGGCGGGTACCTGGGAGCGCTTGGATCCGAGCTTGGACAGGACGTCTGCGGCGACATTTTCTTCGCACGGGACATGGCGGCACTCTAAGCCGTAAAAGTGGGCTTCTAACTTTCGAACCTCTGCACAATAGGCGTCCATTGTCTCTTTGGAGCATTCCCAGTTCTTGTTGACCTGCTCTATCACCACTTTCGAGTCTCCAAAACACAACAGACGTTTAATGCCGAGGGTGATAGCTATTTTTAATCCATGGATCAATGCTTCGTACTCGGCACCGTTGTTGGTCGCCTGATAGTGTATCTGCAGCACGTATTTGAGGTGCTTGCCTTCTGGTGATATGAGGAGTACTCCAGTGCCGGCTCCTTCCAGGTTGAGGGCGCCGTCGAAGTACAGTGTCCAGTGCTCTGGTGGCTCGGCGGGTGTTGGCGCTTGCAACTCTGTCCATTCGGCCAAGAAGTCTACCAACACTTGGGATTTTATAGACTATCTTGACCTGAAGGTTATGTCAAAACTTCCGAGCTCTACTGCCCATTTGACGACTCGGCCGTTGATGTCGCGGTTGTGGAGAATCTCACCGAGTGGGAAGTTAGACACCACATGGATGGGATGAGCCTGGAAATAATGGTGCAGCTTTCTAGAGCAGATCAAGAGTGCATAAAGTAACTTTTGAGGGTGCTGGTACCGGATTTTTGACTCAGCGAGGACTTCGCTGACGTAGTATACAGGCCTCTGGACCGGATACGTGTGTCCGTCTTCCAGGCGTTCGACGACCAAAGCTGTGCTGACCACGTTTGTGGTTGCTGCTATATATAGCAAGAGGGGTTCGTTATTCTTTGGCCCGGCGAGGACTGGCGGTGTGACAAGGAATGCTTTGAGGTCGGCCAATGCTTGATCGGCTTCCGGCGTCCACTCGAACTTGTCGGCTTTCTTCAAGAGCTTGAAAAAAGGGGCACCGCGTTCACCTAGCTTGCTGATGAACCGGCTCAGGGCTGCCATCATTCCCGTCAATTTCATCACTTCTTTCTTGTTCCTTGGAGGAGGCAAATCTTGAATTGCCTTGATTTTGGTTGGGTTAGCTTCTATGCCCCGCTGGCTTACTAAGAACCCCAGGAGTTTGCCTGAGGGGACTCCGAAGGCGCACTTGGTCGGGTTCAACTTCCATCTGTAGCGGCGGAGATTATTGAATGTTTCCTGGAGGTCGGCGATCAAGGTGTCTTTGTCGTAGGTCTTGACCACGACATCGTCGACGTAGGCCTCGGCGTTCCTTCCTATCTGTATGTCCAGGCAGCCCTGGATTGCCTTCTGGTAAGTTGCTGCGGCATTTTTGAGGCCGAAGGTCATTGTTTTATTGCAGTATATGCCATGGGGCGTGATGAACGCCGTCTTATCCTGATCTGCTGGGTTCAAGGCTATCTGATGGTAGCCCGAGTAGCAATCCAGAAAGGAGAGTAGGAGGCAACCAGCCGTAGAGTCAACGACCTGGTCGATGCGAGAAAGAGGAAAGGAGTCCTTAGGCAATGCTTATTTAGATCTGTATAATCAATGCACATTCTCCATTCACCGGTTTTTTTCTTAACAAGTACAGGATTTGCTAGCCATTCGGGGTGCATGCACTCCCGGATGAAGCCGGCGGCGTAACAGGTTAGAGCCCTAGCTCGGTTAAGTTGCGATCTTGTGCGAACCGTCGAAGCTTCTGCTTGACCGGCTTGGCGGTTTTTACTAAATGCAAGGAGTGCTCAGCCTTCTCCCTTGGGACCCCTGGCATGTCAGAGGGTTTCCATGCAAAAATGTCCTAGTTGTCCCGCAGGAAGGAGGTGAGCGTGCTTTCCTATTTGGGAGATAGGCCTTGGCCTATCAGCGCTGTCTTGCTGGGGTCGTCGCTGAAGAGGGAGATCGCCTTGGTCTCCGACTCCGGCTCGAGTGCTGTCATGGTACCATCTTGTTCTGGTATCTTGGGGTCGGTAGGTGGGTTGGTCTTGGCCTCGCTTGCAAGGAGCACGCTGTTGCCGAGCTGCCGCGAGAGCTCGGCAAGCCGTACAGCTTCGCCGTCGCATTCGTACGACGTCTTGACGTCGCCCCTAATGCTGATGACCCCGTTCGGGGCCGGCATTTTCATCACCAAGTAGGTGTGATTGGGGATGGCCATGAAGAGAGCCAGCATGGGCCGCCCAAAGATCGCGTGGTAGGAGCTGCCAAAGTCAGCGACCTCGAAGTGCAGGAACTCGGTACGGTAGTTGGCGGGCGTGCCGAAGGTGACTGGCAAGGTGACTCTTCCTACTGGGTAGGCCGCCTTGCCTGGGACAACATCGTAGAACGGGTGGTGGGAGTCTCGGAGCCTGCTGTAGTCGAACCCCATATCGTTCAGGGTTCTGGTAAAGATGATGTTGAGCGCGCTGCCTCCGTCGATTAGTACTTTGGTGAGGAGAGCCTTGTCGACAACCGGGCTGACGATCAGGGGGTACGAGCCTGGCTCGGGCAGGTGGACCCAATGGTCATTCCTGCTGAAGGTGATCGGAGTTTTCGACCACCTGAGGTACTCGACACCCTTGGTGCCTACGAGATTTATCTCACGTCTGTGGAGTTTGGTCTTCCTTTTGTCGCGGAACGCGTCGGGACCTCCCACGATCACGTTGACTTGGCGATCGGCACGCTGGAAATTATTGCATTGGTCGGCAGGGACGACGTCTGGTGCTGGGCGACGCACGCCATCACCCGGCGCTCTATTGTCGCGGCGACGATCATTGCGACGGTCGGGGCGACGCTCGTTGCGGCGTTCGCCATACCTTCTATCGCCATTGTTGTTGGTGTTGTAGCGCGACTTCTTTGGTGGAGGTGGGATGCCCAGCTCTTTCTTCAGGGTCCAGCATTCTCTAAACGAGTGCTTTGCGTCCTTGTGGAGGGGACACGGCTCATCTAGACGGGCGAGCTGGTCGGGTTGGAGTCTTGACTCCACACGGCCTTCGCCTTCTGCAACGGTTGCGACGTCAGGCCTGCTGCGTCTGTTGCATGCTGGCTCTGGCTTCTTGTGGTCAGCCGGGGGGCGATCGTGGTCTTTGTCGCGCCTGTCCGTGATTCTGAACTGAGCTAGCTCGGCAGCGTCGGCTTGAGCCTCCTCCTCGACCACCTTCATCATTTCTCCGACCGTCTTGGGGTCTTTCTTGAACAGGTTGCAGAAGACGTCCTTGTCGTACAATCCGCGTCAAAAGGCGTCTATGACGTCTCTTTCTTCGACGTTTGTAAGCTTGTTACGGTTGTCGAAGAAGCGGTTGGTGTAGTCTCGGAGACTTTCACCCCTCTTCTGGCGTACTAGGTCCAGATCGAATCTAGTGCCTGGCCGAGTATAGGTGGCCTGGTAGTTCTCTGTGAACACCTTGCAGAGCTGCGCCCAGCTATCAATGGACTACGGCGGCAACCCAGAGAGCCACAGGAGTGCCGCCTTCCCCAGCATGACCGGGAAGTAAGCTGCCGCCTGGTCGGTGCTGCCACGTGCGGCCTTGACTGCAGTGATATAAGTTTGGATCCACAGCTTGGGGTCAAAGCGGCCGTCGAACTTCTCGACCATGGCTGGCTTGAAGGTATCCGGCCACGAGACCTGGCGGAGGCGTTTGGTGAATGCCTGGAAGCCCTCGATCTCGAAGTCGTTGTCGCCGAAGTCGTCGTCGTCACCATTGTGGCGGCGCCCCTGCGCTCGAGGTGAGCCGTAGTGGCGATCGTATCGATCGCGTTCGTTGAGTTCGCGACGTGTGCGGTGGTCGTCGGCCTCGGAGTACTCGGAGTAGCTGGCTCGGCGTTCAGGTCGACCGTAGTCCCGGTTGTACCGCTCTCGGCGTTCCATCTCGGCAGCATCACGCTCGCGATGCCTTCTATCGAGCTCGTTTCTTACGTCGCGAGCTCGTCCGCGAAGCCTGTCGCGGAGATCACCGTTGTGACGACGAGGATGTTGGCGCCTATCGCCGTCATGGTGGCGGTTTCGAGGGTGCCTGCCCTCAGATTCGCCGGGCTGGTGGTCAGCCGTTCGTTCCTGATCGACCTCCTCCGGGATGTCGTGCAAAGTCGGGGATCTGTAGCGGCGCCGTCCGCGTTCAGATCTGCTGTGCCCGGTCCTGCGGGAACTCGATCTGCTCGAGCGTGATCGGCTAGATCGTGACCTAGCCTCTCTGTCCTTCTGGTGTAGGTTCTGCGCGACGGCCAGCCGGGCTCGGAGCCGGGCCGCCTCTGGAGTGGCTTCCATGTGGTCGAGCTCGGTGATGCACGCCGCCATGGCCGCTGACGGTGTTTGGAAGTTGGCCTGGGCCCGTTCGAACTCGCGTGCTAGATTACGCGGGTCCAGCGGATCTAGTTCCTCGTGGCGCGGATCTCCATCAGCTTGCCGATCCGCATGTTCCGCCTGCCGGCGCTGGGCTCGGAGGGTGTTTGCGTCGATGCGGCGTTGTCGCGCTGACGCGGTCTCGTTGTCTTCGGTTGGTTGGTCTTCAGAGATGAGTACCTCGCGGTCTGGCCGTGAGGTACGGTCCTGGGACGGGTTCTCCGAGTTCTCGGGGGTCCCCAGTATGGTTCTAGCGATCTGGAACTCACCACAATCTGGAAGCTGGGTGGGTTCGGGCGGGTTTCCAGATTGGATCTGGGCCTCGTGTTGCGGGAGCCGGTCGAAGTAGTCGGCGGCCGCGTTCTTCAGTCCATGCGGGAACGTGTTCCCTGAGCGGTCCAGGACTCGCTCGGACATGGCGATGCATTCAGCGAGCGTGTCGTTGATGCGGTTGAGCCCGTCGATGATCTCGTCGGGGTAAGGTACTCGGCGACGCGGGAGTAGATCTGGGATCCGCTCACGGACGCTGAGCTGCTCGATCTGCTGCGTGAGCTGATCAGGCACGTCGGGAGGAGTTCCCAGGCTTGTCGAGGTTGAGTCCGTCGGCGTCAGGCCGGCGCCGGTGGAGCTGGAGTCGCTGGAGTCGGCGAAGAAGCTGCATCCCGCGAGGTACTTGGGGCTGCCGCTCATGCTCACCGGGA
Organism: Echinochloa crus-galli; assembly: GCA_900205405.1. NCBI lineage: Eukaryota > Viridiplantae > Streptophyta > Magnoliopsida > Poales > Poaceae > Echinochloa > Echinochloa crus-galli. The sequence goes on from OAMR01001077.1 coordinate 26,651, forward strand.
AGACGACGTCGGATCGATCTGCCATCAAGCCAACGGTGTTTTCGAATCGAAAAAGCTCACTAATCCTCCCCTACCTGGCGCGCCAACTGTCGGACCTTAGAACCGGCAATCCACCTGGGGGTACCCGAGTGGTTGATTTGTAGGCGGGGCGATTGATGAACTAGTGACTTGATGGTACACAGGAGGCACTGATTTAGACAGGTTCGGGCTACCCGGAGGTATAATACCCTACGTCCTGTGTCGGTGGCGTCGTTTGTATTGCTGGGTACTCGTCCGAGCTTCAGGGAGCTTGGGCGAGCGTATGGTTTACAGGATGAGATGCGTGATGTCTGATGAGGGTACCCTAGGCCGCTTTATATAGGGTAGCGGGCTAGGGTTTACAGGTCGGTTTCCATCTAAACCTACTTGACTCCGACCAGGACTCTAGTCCGGGTCAGTTACAACTAGAATATCCCTGGATATCCGGATGAGCCGCCCGCCGGTCGTTGTTTACTTGTCCGTCAAGTCAGGGAGCCCGTATGGGCCGCGTAGGGGTCGGCTCATGGGCCTGTCAGAGGTGGGCCTTGGCCGCCGTGGTCTGGTCTGACAATGGGCCCAGGGGTACCCATATCCCACAACAGCCCTTTCGGTCTTCGTAGCCCATCACGTTAGTTCCGGTCCGTAGGATTTCCCAGTTGGGAACTGGTGGCACCCCTTCTCATCCCTTTCTGTCTGTCACGGGTTCCCTTGTCTCGAGGCTAAGACAATAGAGTTAACCCAGATCTCCTAGTGCTGGCTCTGTAGCCGCTGTATCTCTAAGCTAGAGAGACATTTGTAGATAAAGTATCCAGCAGTCTTCTATCTCTTCTCGTTGTCCTCCCAGCTATCTATCTCTTCTCTCCCCCTTCCAGAGTATCCCTTGAGCTGTGTGTCCGGTATATCCACTCCTATCCAATACCGTTATCCCCTGTCTTGCATAGTTGTGTACCTTTCTCTGATAGTCTCGAATATCTGTTCACTAGTATTCTTGCAAAAGCTTTCCTGCGGAAATATAAATTACGATACCTCGGGATACTCCCAGGTGAAGTGTTGCAGCGGTGATTCTGTGTGCTTGTAGAATATTTATATATTTTACTAAGCCATAAGGAAAACCACTGAAACACTCCTTATCCCAGTACCAGATTCTGAATTCTGTTATTGGATCGTAAGAAGTGTCAACAACCGGCCGCCAGAGAAGTTGCAGGCGACATTCATGACATGCAACAGGTAGGTTTTGGTGCATATTGTTAGGGTTTGCTCCATGTTGCATGAGCATATTTTGGATGTTCTTGATGAATGTTGTAACTGTTTGATGAGAATGTTACAAAACTAGATCTGGAATGTCCTAGGGTTTGACTCCATGTTGCAACAACATATTTTATATGTTTCGGATGTTCTAGAAGAATGATGCAACTGCTTGATGTGTATCACCTTCACCATGGAAGTAGGATGCAGCTAACTTTGCCGGAATGCCAGTAACACCTTTGACACTGTGTGTAATGAAGTGATCATGCAAGGCTTTACAGTTTGGTCCAGCAGCGTTTAAAGCCTGTTCTGACAACATAGGGTCACCAGGCTTGTATTTTGGATCAGCCATGATCCAAAATTGAGAAACAGCAGCAAGGACTTGTGCTTTGGGGAGCGGCTTGTTCTTCAGTTCCTGCTGAACTGTCTGCTTTGTGTTCTGCTGCTGCTGTCGGCAAGAATGCACACTATACCATATTACCGTCAGCCACTGTGTATCAAAAATAGTTAGAACCCAATTCCCGTCGGCCACCTGATAAAGACGCTCGGCAATAGTTGTAAATCGTGTAGTGTTAGGAGCAGGCCTATTTGCAAAGCCACGCCTTCTCAATTCTATATCAAAGATAGGAACGCACATGATGCCTTAGACGGTGTAGGAGGCAAACAATGAGATTGACGACATGGAAAATAAATAGATGCTTACCATGTACGAGGAAAAGATATTTTTGTCTTATCTTGGAGTGTTTGATTTTTGCTCTGGAAGTGTTTTGAGGTTGTAATAGCGAAGCGGTCATTGCTTGGTTTGGAAACTAAATACATGATAGGATTAATTTTTGAAGTAATTTCTGTTGTCCTAGGAGGGTCTGATTCATTCTTGTAGTCTATGTCAAGGCATAAAGCAGTCAGCCCTTTTCGTTGATTAAAATTGCACTGAATTATGTTCTGCGTGACTTGCCTGTTCGAACAAACTAACTAATGCTATCAGAATTGAAGTTCAGAACTGTAATCTTCAAAATAATTCGGATAAATTCAGCAGGGAATGGGGGGACGCCTAATCACTGGGCGTCCGTAGCAGTCCTATATATTGCAAGCAACTTTTTGTTCACTGTCTCCCTCTAGACTATTCCCCCTCCCCTCGATGCCACGCAAAACAGATTCGCTAGCTGAACCGCAAGCCGTAACGGGGTGTGCGGTACACCAAGTCACCGACACCAACTAATCACGCCATCAATGGAATCAGGTGGGCACCTACTGTCGACGGACACGTCACGCACCACTGAAAGAATAGCGCCGGTTGAGTCTTGGAATAAATATAAGAAAATGCAAATGTCAGTGCTGAGTCGAGAACTTAAAATTGATATAGTCACCATTAGCGTCTTGATGTCAATGAAAATGTAACCTACCCACGGAAGAATAACGCCGGTTAAATTCTAAAAGAAATACAAAAAAAATGCAAACATTCATATTGAGTCAAGAACTTGAATTCAGGTGGAACAAGTTCCGCAAGGAATCAGTTTGCAGTAACACAATATTAATACATGTGTGTGTCTGGTATTTGACAATGGAGTAATAAGTTAATAATGAAGTAACAATCCATTTTTTATTCATGTGTAACTTGTTTTTGAACATAGGAGTCGAAACTACCTAATATGACATGCCGATTCATGCTGCTCTAGTCTATCTATCTGTACTAAAATCTATCTATCTATACTAAAAGGATCCTAGAGAATTGAAAACGTTTTCTACCAAAAAATCCACCCCCACCCTCTCACAGAGGCCCCACCTCCGCAAAACTTTTTTCACCCACCGTCCCGCGCGTACCCACCTCCGGCCAGGTGGGCCCCTAACTCCCCACGTGCACACAATTATCCCGTATTGCTAATAGACAAAAGATTGAAGAGTTTTTCTCCATAAAAATAAAGACCAACTAACTCAAAAAATAATTTGCCTCTAAATTCGAGAATAGCTAAAGCTCTATATACACACGTGCGTGCGCACGTGCCGCGTCTGCTAGTATAATAAATGTATATGCAAAAGTGACGGTGACTTTCTAGCTAACAGACGGTAGGCCTGCAAAAAGGAATATCATACATAATGGTCCCATCTGGTTTTATATTTCGTCCAAATATATCATACACAGATTTTGAGAGCGACTCAAGTTGACATCTTTTCTGTTTTAAGAAAAAAATAAAGCTGAAGGAAAAGGAACATATCAATCCTCAAGTCAACAAAAATCAGTAGTAAGCCAGCACGATATATGTCCTGGATCCAGTTGGCGAAAATGCCCGTGGTCTCGACTCTCAACGATTGCAAAATGAGCATCCAAAGATGAACAATAAATCGTCCATATTGCCCATGACACCGAGAAAAACGGGCACGCTGCTTCGCCGAGTTTTAGAGGCCGGCCAGCAAATTAACAAGGCAGATGCCAAGGAAAGCAAAAGGGCAGCGGATCTATGAATTGATCGAGAGTTTGGTTAGCTGGTAATCGGGTTCGGAGCAGGTAGCAGAGCGATTATTGATATATATAAAGTTTTGGCGTTTTGCTAGTAGCTAGGTTCCTTTGACAGGAACATCGGAGCAGTTCTTTTGCTGGTTGTTGTTGAAGAAGTCAGAGTTGCAGAATTAGGTACGTAGCAATCAAAGTATGGCCTAACGTAACAATAAATGGACGAACCAGGAGACGGCCGGCCTGAACAACATTGAGCATAGAAGCATACACGCATCGTCATCGCCACCGCCGCCACCATCGACCATGAGCAATCATTCTACGGCGCCGTCATCTTCCCGCGGGTCAGCTACCACCTCACATCTCTCATCGTATTCGGCGGCACAAAGGACTGCCATTGCCCGAGGATCGCGCGAGACGACCTTCACCGTAGCACCTGGGACTGCCATCCCCCAAGGATTGTGCCCGGCGACCTTCACCGGAGCACAAGGACGGGCATTGACGAGGGCATCAAGGCATGGTCAATGTTATGTCTGGGCGGAGTACGCCATTGGCCTCATCAAACATGTACATGCACACCCAATATAGCTACCCAACTCCTAGATCATATTCTCAAGCGTCGTCGTCTAACGCATCGGAAGGCACCGCTACGGCCACTCAGCTCAGATCCATGCTTCGACCCCTTCGGCGCCACAACGATGAGCAGCAACCTGGTGGCACCAGCAAGCAGCAGCTACAATAAGGGCTTCTTTGGCAGCGTGCTCCCCCGCCGGGATCTGCATCCCTTCCCCGGGAAATCCGCCCGATCTATGTAGGCCGGGCGCGCTTCCCCGGGAAGGGAACCCCGGGAAGCTGGGGGCCAAACCAGCCCTAAAGGCTCCTTTGGGAGCTGGTAATGCCGCGGGGATCCCGCCCCCTTCCCCGGGAAGTTCGCCCGGTCTGTGTTGGCCGGGCGTCGTCCTTCCCCGGAAAGGCTACCCCGGGTCTAAGCCTGCCAAACCAGCCCTAAGCCCTAAGGCTCCTGCCTATCGCTGGGATTTAGCTCCCTCCAGTTCTTCCTCCACAGCCACCCTCAGCCACCGCGAGAGTGCTCGTCAACCCACCGGTGGCGGAAGCATGGCATTGCCGGAGACACGTCGGCGAAACCTGAGGCCAGAGGGAACCAATATGGCAAGGGCAGCGCCCGAATATTACAGATACATGGAGGCCTATGAAGGCCATCTTGTGGCACGTGCCGTCGTCCCAGCAGCAGCGAAGATTGCTCCACATGCAGCCCATCCCCAGCAGCAGCCGGTGCTACCATCAGCTGCAACGAGGAACACACTACCAATTCCAAGCCGAGGTAATTAAAGATCGATCCGCTGCTAATAAAGCATATGTGTGGAATTTCAGCTCGGATTTATGTTGCCAACTTCTTCTGCAATATATACAGGATATCAGAAATAATTAAGAGGAAACTAGCTTATCTTAATTTGTAGGTCCTCTCACACCCCAGAAATCCGCCCTTTGTAGGTTATTATTCGAGCCATGTTTTCATGGAATCTGGGGGTTCTACCCGTTTCGGTCCAGCAACGCCAGATATGACAATGGCAACTACTAAAAAGATAGATGGTACCTACCGGCGGTGGCGCTGGCGCCCTATTATGTGTTTGGGTTGCGAGGTCGAGGTGAGGTGTTGATTTTTGTTCGACCTCTTTCCATTGGTGTGTGCTGTGCCTGTGACAATGCAATGTATGTGTGGGTGTTTTGTCACACCCGGTTCTAGAAAACAAACCGAGTGTACACTGTATGTATGCCAGGATCAAGTTTCATACATACAGTAAAATTTTTTAAAAAAACATTCAACATTTTTCATAACCTGTTTCAACATATCGGAGAGATAAATTCAACAATTTTAAAGACAAAATTCAACATTTCAAAAAGATCTACTTTGTGAATTGTCTCATCTTCGTCAGCGGAAATACGCAGTAATGGAAGCGGCGGAGAGCCGAAGATAGCGTGTGATAATCACGACGGCACGCACTGGAGCAACAATGGCGGAGCCATGGATTCGACGCACGAAGGCAAAATCTCTGAAAGCGGCGCAAGCATGCGACGACAACACATGGGGCTCCAGCGGCGTGCTTCGTGCACGGAGCGGCGGCGGCGGCGGTGTGAGGGGCGTATGAAGCGGCGGCGGCGGGCTCGAAGCATGAGGAAGCAGTGGCGAGGTCGAGCACGAGGCAAGCAATGGTGTGGCAGCGCGAGCCATTGGCGGAGGAGGCAACGCGCAAGCAACAACCATGGCGGCGGCGCAAGGAGCAGGAGAAGACTCACCGACGCAAGTGAATTGCCCGTTAGGGTTAACAATGGTGAAGCGCATCCGACGCACGAGGTTGCACACACGAATCTCAAACAATGGAAGCTAGGTGGGTAAAAAAACTTGCGGAAGCCATATAGGATTTGCCTGGGAGCTCTTATATGGCTTCCGTGCGCTAGTTAACTGATGTGGCTTAGAGGCACAATAAAGCCCAACAGCGAAGCTGATTAAGCCCAACAACAAGCGAAGATCTCTGCGCTTTTCTTGTAGTACGATTTTTTTATTTAATTCTATTATTGCAGCATGCGGTACTTTTCTGACTTTTTTAAGCTATTGTAACTAAACATTCTACAGGTCTAAATCAACATTTCAACGTTCTAGATTCAACATTTTTTAAAAGTTAGATCAACATCTATAATCAATATATTCAACATTTTTTAAAACACGGGGCAATATTTTTAAAAAACATTCAACATTTTTCATAACCTGTTTCAACATATCGGAGAGATAAATTCAACAATTTTAAAGACAAAATTCAACATTTCAAAAAGATCTACTTTGTGAATTGTCTCATCTTCGTCGGCGGAAATACGCAGCAATGGAAGCGGCGGAGAGCCGAAGATAGCGTGTGATAATCACGACGGCACGCACTGGAGCAACAATGGCGAAGCCATGGATTCGACGCACGAAGGCAAAATCTCTGAAAGCGGCGCAAGCATGCGACGACAACACATGGGGCTCCAGCGGCGTGCTTCGTGCACGGAGCGGCGGCGGCGGCGGTGTGAGGGGCGTATGAAGCGGCGGCGGCGGGCTCGAAGCATGAGGAAGCAGTGGCGAGGTCGAGCACGAGGCAAGCAATGGTGTGGCAGCGCGAGCCATTGGCGGAGGAGGCAACGCGCAAGCAACAACCATGGCGGCGGCGCAAGGAGCAGGAGAAGACTCACCGACGCAAGTGAATTGACTGTTAGGGTTAACAATGGTGAAGCGCATCCGACGCACGAGGTTGCACACACGAATCTCAAACAATGGAAGCTAGGTGGGTAAAAAAACTTGCGGAAGCCATATAGGATTTGCCTGGGAGCTCTTATATGGCTTCCGTGCGCTAGTTAACTGATGTGGCTTAGAGGCACAATAAAGCCCAACAGCGAAGCTGATTAAGCCCAACAACAAGCGAAGATCTCTGCGCTTTTCTTGTAGTACGATTTTTTTATTTAATTCTATTATTGCAGCATGCGGTACTTTTCTGACTTTTTTAAGCTATTGTAACTAAACATTCTACAGGTCTAAATCAACATTTCAACGTTCTAGATTCAACATTTTTTAAAAGTTAGATCAACATCTATAATCAATATATTCAACATTTTTTAAAACACGGGGCAATATTTTTAAAAAACATTCAACATTTTTCATAACCTGTTTCAACATATCGGAGAGATAAATTCAACAATTTTAAAGACAAAATTCAACATTTCAAAAAGATCTACTTTGTGAATTGTCTCATCTTCGTCGGCGGAAATACGCAGCAATGGAAGCGGCGGAGAGCCGAAGATAGCGTGTGATAATCACGACGGCACGCACTGGAGCAACAATGGCGAAGCCATGGATTCGACGCACGAAGGCAAAATCTCTGAAAGCGGCGCAAGCATGCGACGACAACACATGGGGCTCCAGCGGCGTGCTTCGTGCACGGAGCGGCGGCGGCGGCGGTGTGAGGGGCGTATGAAGCGGCGGCGGCGGGCTCGAAGCATGAGGAAGCAGTGGCGAGGTCGAGCACGAGGCAAGCAATGGTGTGGCAGCGCGAGCCATTGGCGGAGGAGGCAACGCGCAAGCAACAACCATGGCGGCGGCGCAAGGAGCAGGAGAAGACTCACCGACGCAAGTGAATTGACTGTTAGGGTTAACAATGGTGAAGCGCATCCGACGCACGAGGTTGCACACACGAATCTCAAACAATGGAAGCTAGGTGGGTAAAAAAACTTGCGGAAGCCATATAGGATTTGCCTGGGAGCTCTTATATGGCTTCCGTGCGCTAGTTAACTGATGTGGCTTAGAGGCACAATAAAGCCCAACAGCGAAGCTGATTAAGCCCAACAACAAGCGAAGATCTCTGCGCTTTTCTTGTAGTACGATTTTTTTATTTAATTCTATTATTGCAGCATGCGGTACTTTTCTGACTTTTTTAAGCTATTGTAACTAAACATTCTGAGAGAAAACTTAATAGATAAATAATTAATAAGCAAAACGAGAACACTAGAACAAATTCACATTGAAGGTTTATTAATCATTTATCTTGGAAGTGAAACTTCTAAGTTGGCTT
>OAMR01001077.1:39108-88395 GCA_900205405.1 Echinochloa crus-galli
TTTTATATATGTTGTTTTAATCATTGCATTTATTTATATTGTTTATTCACATCCCAATTTAGAAAATTTGGGGTGTGACAAGACTACCCCCCTTAAACAGAATCTCGTCCCGAGATTCGCAGAGACTAGGGATCAAGGAGGAGAACAGTACAGTAGATTTTTGAGAAGAAAGATCGTCTGGAGTTGGTTCACTAGACTTCATCTTCTTTGTTGATGAAGTTGCCAAGTCCTAGTGATCATAAACATTAATCAAGTTAACATAATTTTATGAAGAAACAAGATAGAGACTAATTAAATTTTAGTTAGAAAGATTATAAAATTAATATTAATCATGTTAATTATTATTTAAGAAACCAAGATATTATCTACTTCAATTTTATTTAGAACGCTCAAGAAATAAGTATTAATCAAGTTAATATTATTTATGAAAATCGAGATATTACCTTAGTCAACTTTTATTTACAAAACACACGGAATAAGTATTAATCAATTTAATATTTAACAAGAAAAACCGATGTGTCAAACTTAATTAGATTTTATTTAAGAAAGCACATGTAATTAGCCTCTAATTAAATTAATTAATAAATAAATTTCAGAAATAAAATATGGTGTAAATAATAGTGCTAACGCGTAGTTTAAGTTGATACGAAGCTAACACAACAAGAACGGATTAAAACGGAGTTAAAACGTGAAAGATATGATTTTTCTAAGGTTCAGGGACTTGTTTGCAACGTTTTAAAACTTCCAGGGGCTAAAACAGAAGAAAAAGGACCTATTCGTAATTATTTTCGAATAAAATTGGACTGCGGGTTGATTTTAGAAAAACTCAGGGTCTCTTATGCAAAAGTCGCACTGTTGACCGGTATCTCTTTTATTTGACTCGGGTCAGATCTAATCATGGCCGTTGGATCTCGATCGTGTGGCTGGAAACAGATCGGCCGAGGGAAACGAACGTCGGCGACGAAGGTCGCGGCGGCGCCGCCAGCAAATACGGCGGAGCTTCGCCGGCGTAAATCGAACAGGGGCTACGGTCCACCAAATCGAGCGCGGCTTGATCGGGAAGAAAGAGGAGGTCAATGCGAACTTACTGGAGGGGTTCTCGACGACCGAGGAGGGACGACGGTGGCCGGCGACGAGCAACGGCGGCGGCGGACCTCGGCCACACCCGCAACAGGAACACCAGGGGCCAAAACCCGACGAGAAGCAGCGGAATCGACGCACAAGGATGAGTAGAAGCTCCTGGCGGTCTCAGACCTTCACGACGAGCAACGACGGCGACAAATCGATGGCAATGGCGGACGACGGCGCTGAACGACGGCGAGTGTCGTCAGCACAATAGAGGCAAAATTGAACCACGATTTCAACTGGGGAAGCTACACCAGTACCTGGCGAAGTTTTGGAGGGGATCACGACGAGTGCGGGGCTACGGAGGCGAAGATCGACGGCGGCAGACTCGAGCTCGGCGACGACGGCGATGGTGGCTCGAATTGCGGCTTCGATTTGAGGGGAAAACAAGACGGCGGGGTCGGCTGCTTAAATAGGTGTGGAGCCCGGGCCTCGGGCAGGCGTACCCCGATGGGAAACGACGACGGAGACGGAATCGGAGCGGCGGCGATCGGGACTCGACCGGAGTCCGGGTTGGAGACGAAGCACCTGACGCGCGGGGCCCACTTGTCGGCGGCCGGACGAGAGAGAAACGGGGAGAGGACGGACGGACCGCTGATGGGCCAAAAGAGACATGGGCCGGGAGGGAGAGAAAGGAAAAAGGAATCGGCCCGGGCAAAAAATAGAGGGGGCAAAGATGGACTGGGCTGAGACTTCGAGGAGCAGAATCAAACTCGGCAGATTTGAACTTTTATAAAACTCAAACAAAAGCAAATCAAATTCGAATTTAAACCGAATTTAAATTCCAACTTGATTTACTAGCAACCAAAATATATGCAACAGCATGAATGCAACAAAAACTTATTTTGACTAAAATAATTATTTAATGTGATATTTAAATTGATAAAAAGGCTAGAAAGATAGCCCGCTAAGGTTTCCGGTTCAGAAGCAAAGCATAACCCTCCCTAATGAGATCTGTCTCTTACCAAAGCCCACAGCTCAAAAGGACCGAGCTATACCCCGACATTCGCCGCCCCCCATGCCCCTTTCGAGTAAAACTACCAAAAACTAGAGCACCTAATTAGTCAGTCAAAGCCAGAGCCACATGGCACTCATGGTTGTACTGTTTTCCTGGGTGGTTCTCCATGTTCCAATTAAAAAGATATGATCTTGCCAATTAATTATTAAAAAAAATATATGGAACATAGAGTTTGAACCAGAAAAAGAAAACTGTTGTCCACTACTAGTGCCAACCACACTAACAAAAACATCAGAATAGTATCTGGGGGAAAATACGCAGGAAGGTGTGAAACACTGATCTCCATTTTTCTTCCTTTGTGTCACAGGATAATGGTGGAGACCGTGAACATAGTGAGATGCGAACTTCTGTCCCACACATTCGAAGAGATTCGCAGCCACAGTTGTGCGTTTCAGGGGATCAAGTGGGGGCAGCCGCACTGGTCTCAGCAAAGTTCCTCAGGGTGTTTGCCGGGTCTTTCTCATCAAAATTGGTTAGTACCACTTGCGAAAATACTTGCAAATTAAACAGAATTGTATATTGATGATGTAGAGTGATCCCTTGTTTTTATTTTTTTTCTTTGCAGTACCTACCGCGCGGGAGTACAGGAGCCTCGTGCCCTATGCCAGCAGGTAAACTGATCGTGATAGCCGATAGCGGTGTGGAGTACAGCGTGGAAGTGCGCATCACACGCAGGAATAGAGCAGTGCTGCAAGATGGATGGGACCAGGTTGCCCATGGCGAGAGGATCACCATGGGGCAATTGGCGATGTTCGAGCGGGGAGCGGACAATACCTTGAGGATGAAGTTGTTTTGTCCAGATGGCGTGTGCCAGGCACTAGGACCGATCGGGTCCTCTTTCATCAAGGAGCTGCTCGGCGAGCCACGGGGAATAATGGTGAGTCACAGTATTATTGTAGGTTGTTAATTTCGTGATCTTTATTCCTTGAGAGGTGTAAGCATTTCTTTGTCACGCGAGCTGATCATTTGCCATTGTCTTCTCATGCAAATATATGAAGCACCTGCCGCCACGGTATTGTGTGGATGACAAGGATGTCATCGGGAAGAGGGTGTATGCGCTCTCAGAATGTGGCATGCAGTATTGCTTGCTTGTGGAGCTGGTGGATGGGAGCCTTGCGTTCACGGATGGATAAAGCAAAAATCTGTGTCCGGTTTCATGGAAACAGTTTCGGCGATGGAACTGCTCAAATTGTTTGAAGGAAGTCCAAAACGAAGGTTATTCAAGATGTGTCTCACCATCTTCCCGTAACAAAGGAGTTGAGGCCAATATTTATCCAGGCATGAAAGGTATTACTTGCTGAATACATAGATGTTAGTCCTAAGGCTTTTAGTGTTCTCTACATTTTCCAATTCCATATGTTTTGTTTGTAACATACATTTATCTAACCATTTCATATTTTGATTTTAATTGTATCCAGATTTAAAGTTCTCACCCAGTAATCATGATGTGGATAGTTACCGCAATGTGCCAGATGTCCCTAAACAAATATTGGGGAAGTCCAATATTCACAGCGGTGGAGATCAACTCTACAACAATGTCAACAAAGTTCAACGCGAAGCAACTTTAAATACAGATGATATTTCATATGTCAAGGCCTATCAGAGAAGGTCAGGAAAGAAGAGGCTATTATCAGAGATTTACGACAGTGACCAGCAGGTAGAGTCTCCTGCCAATAAAGATGTGATCAAGATTTCACATCCTCGTTTGGGGACTTTAACCAGAAAAAGAAAACTGTTGTCCACTACTAGTGCCAACCACACTAACAAAAACATCAGAATAGTATCTGGGGGAAAATACGCAGGAAGGTGTGAAACACTGATCTCCATTTTTCTTCCTTTGTGTCACAGGATAATGGTGGAGACCGTGAACATAGTGAGATGCGAACTTCTGTCCCACACATTCGAAGAGATTCGCAGCCACAGTTGTGCGTTTCAGGGGATCAAGTGGGGGCTGCCGCACTGGTCTCAGCAAAGTTCCTCAGGGTGTTTGCCGGGTCTTTTTCATCAAAATTGGTTAGTACCACTTGCCAAAATACTTGCAACTTAAACAGAATTGTATATTGATGATGTAGAGTGATCCCTTGTTTTATTTTTTTTTCTTTGCAGTATCTACCGCGCGGGGCTACAGGAGCCTCGGGCCCTATGCCAGCAGGTAAACTGATCGTGATAGCCGATAGCGGTGTGGAGTACAGCGTGGAAGTGCGCATCACACGCAGGAATAGAGCAGTGCTGCAAGATGGATGGGACCAGGTTGCCCATGGCGAGAGGATCACCATGGGGCAATTGGCGATGTTCGAGCGGGGAGCGGACAATACCTTGAGGATGAAGTTGTTTTGTCCAGATGGCGTGTGCCAGGCACTAGGACCGATCGGGTCCTCTTTCATCAAGGAGCTGCTCGGCGAGCCACGGGGAATAATGGTGAGTCACAGTATTGTAGGTTGTTAATTTCGTGATCTTTATCCCTTGAGAGGTGTAGGCATTTCTTTGTCAGACGAGCTGATCATTTGCCATTGTCTTCTCATGCAAATATATGAAGCACCTGCCGCCACGGTATTGTGTGGATGACAAGGATGTCATCGGGAAGAGGGTGTACGCGCTCTCAGAATGTGGCATGCAGTATTGCTTGCTTGTGGAGCTGGTGGATGGGAGCCTTGCGTTCACGGATGGATGGGAGGCGCTGATGGATCGCGAAGGCATTGAGGACACCGATTCGGTTGCTTTCGAGCGGTCTGCGAGCATGACAATGAGGTTTGTCGTGTTCAATCACCGCGGAGTGAAGAAAGAGGAAAGGGGAAGGTGTTCTGCGCATCCCATGACAGGTAATCTCCTCTTTCTAGCGATGTGGGCGCCAGTCATCTAAGAGTACTGTTTTTAGTCAATGTGTTTACTATACAAAGTCTACCATGACAATTCCCAAAAAAGAAGTTTTATCATGACAATCCCTAGCAAGAGGTCGATAAGTGTGTGATGGATAGACTTACAGGAAGTTTTCGTTCGAGATATAGTCACTGACCATTGTCCATGGACAGATCGAGGCTAGTGTTAAATTTTATACCGCAAAAAGTGATGTTTGTTCTGTGACCAAGTCAAAAGCAGTCTAGCACGGAAACCATGAGCATGACACATGTGTGCCATATGATTTTATTTTGCATCAAAATATAGTCAAAATAGGTTTTGGATTAAGTTACTAGGAATCTAATGATCTAATGAATTGTAAATTCGCTATACGGTTTAGACAATACATGGTTGTGTTTAACACACACCATCAAATGTCCAGATGAGTCGGTTAAAAATTGTATCGTAGTATAGGAGCCTCCAAGTCACAAATATTTTGGTTGCACACACTTAGCTTGAAATGGCACAGATGCGGTTTTCTTGGAATTTATTTTCAGCTGCAACTATAGCTTTCGCTTACTTAACACGAGACTTATGGTGAATTGTATGTATCAGTGGGGTTAGATGTTGGGCCCACACCCTCTTGCAAATGGTTTTTTGGTCCTGGCGTTGAGGAGGGCGGCGAGACGATCAATGTTATTCACGCCATCCAAATGTCTTCAGGGAAGGATACACTTCTCTATGCAGCGAGTCTGCAGAGCAACCAGATGGGCAAAACAGGCATGGTAGGTTGCATTTTTTTTTCCTGCTAAGAAAAAAGAATACAATGCACCTCAGAAATGCTTGATATTATTGCAGAATTCCTTTTAAGAAAAGAATGAAGCTAAAAAATGTGTGTGTTTGCAGCACTTTAGTGAGGAGTTCTCGAAGCAGCTTCCAGATGAAACCACACCTCTAAAGCTTCGCTTCAACAGCAGTGCTGTTATTCTCCGAGGATTTCTTACCAAGGACGGCAGCAAGATTTCAAGAATCACCAAAGGATGGGCAGCGTTTGCTAAAGAGCATCTGCTAGCAGCTGGCACGGTATACGTCTTCAAGTTTCGTACCGCGCGCAAGGGGTGGGCACTAACTGTGGTGCAAGTTCTGGTGTAATGGAGAGTGTTCTTAGTTTCATTAGCTAACATTGGTGGCTAGAATCTAAAACTTATTTTGTGTCAATTCTTTTCAGTTGTAAGATTTGCTGGTACTAATATGAGGTTAATTAAATAGAAAAAGGGCATTATGGTAATGTTGCTTGTTAATTGGAAATATCGTATCAACATGTGTGTGCCGCACAATCATTGTTATGTTTGAGATCATTTTCCTTGTAACTGGTAGGATTATTTTTATATTTACACTGATATTAGTACTTATGTCTCCTATATGTTGGATTAAATTAGCAACACCAACATTTCCGCAAGTGTTACCCACGTACGGGAAATTAACAGTGAAAAAAAACATCAACAATGTTACCCACAAGAAATTACCCTTATGCCCTTTTTAAATTTTGAAAAAAATATTAAATTAATAGTGGATCCCACCATTTTTTGGTACCTAGTCTCACGAATTTGTTATCTCTAGGTACTTCATTTGTTTCCACCATCCGATTTCTCGGAACGGATGGCTCTAATTAATCCCAATTATTATAAAATTCCTCTAAAATTTACAGGCCATATTAGTTCGGTGTTTGCAGTGTAATGTGCAGGTTTGGTTTATGTGTTCGTCTGGCCTTGTTTAGTTCCCAAATTTGGTGTATCAAATTTGGGAGTTTGGGATCTCTTCGTAAGCATTGCACCACTGTAGCATTTCATTTGTATGTGCGAAAAATTGTCTAAAAATTGATTAATTAGGCTCAAAATATTCGTCTCGCAGAGTACAACAATATTATGCAATTAGTTTTTAATTTTATCTACATTTAGTACTCCATGTGTCGGCGTTGGGAATGGCCGGCACTCCCTGAGCTGCATAGAAAGTGCGCTGTGTCTCGTCCCTGATGGTCGATGCGAGAAGCCAACACAAGGACACGGGTTTATCCTGGTTCCGGCCGTGGGGCCGTACGTCCAGCAAGAGGTGCTCGCACACTCGTGTTAGTTTCGCACCCTTGTGCTTGCAGTGGGGGGCTACAAGTGAAGGTGGGAGAGGAATTCTTTTGTGGACGGAGGGAGTACGATGGTGGCGATACATCGGTCGTGGACCCATCGTTGACCACGTGGTCGGTGGTCAGCAGCTGAGCAGAAACTTTCCCGACATTTTTGCAGATCGAGATGCACCTATCATGGTCTTATGAGAAGGCTACGTACTCGAGACGAACACATCAACCTAGCTGCACTACATTACACTGCAGACACTGAGCTAATTTTAACCTCATATGAGTACAAGCAAATCTTATACAACCGAAAAGAATTGACACAAAATAAGTTTTAGATTCTAGCCACCAATGTTAGCTAATGAAACTAAGAACACTCTCCATTACACCAGAACTTGCACCACAGTTAGTGCCCACCCCTTGCGCGCGGTACGAAACTTGAAGACGTATACCGTGCCAGCTGCTAGCAGATGCTCTTTAGCAAACGCTGCCCATCCTTTGGTGATTCTTGAAATCTTGCTGCCGTCCTTGGTAAGAAATCCTCGGAGAATAACAGCACTGCTGTTGAAGCGAAGCTTTAGAGGTGTGGTTTCATCTGGAAGCTGCTTCGAGAACTCCTCACTAAAGTGCTGCAAACACACACATTTTTTAGCTTCATTCTTTTCTTAAAAGGAATTCTGCAATAATATCAAGCATTTCTGAGGTGCATTGTATTCTTTTTTCTTAGCAGGAAAAAAAATGCAACCTACCATGCCTGTTTTGCCCATCTGGTTGCTCTGCAGACTCGCTGCATAGAGAAGTGTATCCTTCCTGAAGACATTTGGATGGCGTGAATAACATTGATCGTCTCGCCGCCCTCCTCAACGCCAGGACCAAAAAACCATTTGCAAGAGGGTGTGGGCCCAACATCTAACCCCACTGATACATACAATTCACCATAAGTCTCGTGTTAAGTAAGCGAAAGCTATAGTTGCAGCTGAAAATAAATTCCAAGAAAACCGCATCTGTGCCATTTCAAGCTAAGTGTGTGCAACCAAAATATTTGTGACTTGGAGGCTCCTATACTACGATACAATTTTTAACCGACTCATCTGGACATTTGATGGTGTGTGTTAAACACAACCATGTATTGTCTAAACCGTATAGCGAATTTACAATTCATTAGATCATTAGATTCCTAGTAACTTAATCCAAAACCTATTTTGACTATATTTTGATGCAAAATAAAATCATATGGCACACATGTGTCATGCTCATGGTTTCCGTGCTAGACTGCTTTTGACTTGGTCACAGAACAAACATCACTTTTTGCGGTATAAAATTTAACACTAGCCTCGATCTGTCCATGGACAATGGTCAGTGACTATATCTCGAACGAAAACTTCCTGTAAGTCTATCCATCACACACTTATCGACCTCTTGCTAGGGATTGTCATGATAAAACTTCTTTTTTGGGAATTGTCATGGTAGACTTTGTATAGTAAACACATTGACTAAAAACAGTACTCTTAGATGACTGGCGCCCACATCGCTAGAAAGAGGAGATTACCTGTCATGGGATGCGCAGAACACCTTCCCCTTTCCTCTTTCTTCACTCCGCGGTGATTGTACTCCCTCCGTCCACAAAAGAATGCAACTATGGGATCCCTGTCAGTCAAACTAACTTAAGTTTGACCGAGTTTAGAGTAAATAGTATTAGCACTTACATCTCTAAATAAGTATATTATAAAAATAGATTATATTATTAATCTAATGGTACTTTTTGTCTATCGTGAATGTTATTACTTTCTTATATAAATTTAGTCAAAGTTTAAATATTTTGACTTCTCGAAAAGCGAGAATTGCATTCTTTTGTGGACGGAGGGAGTACATCTGTACTATGCCTTTGCCTGCGCATCGCCGTCCCCGCCATCCGCCGGCATGTGCCGCCTGGTGAATTTCTTTCTCCATCCACCGCGCGAAAGGGGGAGGCAGGCTGGCGCGTTGGCGATGAGTGAGCGAAGAAGGGCGCGACGGCTTCGATCCGCGTTGTGCAGCTGCGCCGACGGCCTCCACCGTCGGTGTAGATCGAGCACGTCGTGTGCAAGGAGACGAGAAAGGAGATGTCGGTAGAATTCGCCTGGGCTGCTGGCTGGTTGTTGGTGCTGATTCGGTCTGAGAGAAAAATAATGCTGGCTGACTGTTGGCTGGTGGCTAATACTGATTTGTGTTGAGAGAAAAATAATGCTGGCTAGCTGCTGATAAGTCAAACGAACAGGTCAATGCCATTCACTTATGGCCGCGTAGATGGGAAGACCATAAAGTTCTCATTAGATATTTTTATCGGAGATTGATGAGCGAGGACACGACGGCATTACGAGCACCGTAAAATTTGAATCCAACGGAGTAAACATGTGGACAGGCTGGCTCGCTGCCGCAGCCGCCCCATTTCATAAGGGTCCTACGTGCGAGTCTTGTCAACTGGGGAATGCTCCCCAGATACTTAATTGGTCTCAAGGGTGGACCCAGCCCAAAAATCCAGTGAGAATCAGCTAGCTACTTAGCCTCTATAGCTATAGTAAATGAGGCCCAAACTTCATGTATCATATGAATTAAGTGGGGGCACGTGCCCTCACTGGTCTTAACAACATTTAGAATATGTTCAAAAGGAAGGCACGTGAGCTTAGGCTGTCTGCACTCGTCGTTCTCTATCTCCATCATCTAAACAGAATATTCTTGCCTAGTCATCGAGATTCTTCGCTTCAGTTTCAGTTTTTCTGCACCAGTCATACTTTATATCTCCTACTCTATATCCTAGTCATCAACATTTTCTACTTAAATTTATTTTACCCATCCATACTATAGTCGCTGACGAGTGGGACCCACCCTCAACCTTATCTACTCCCCGCGCCCACCATCCTCTCCACCTCCAATTTCTCTCTCTCCCTTGGCTCCCACAGACCAGCGGCGGCGCGCACAGGCCAGCGGCGGCCCTCCTCCCAGCTCCCCTGCTCGTCGCCGCCTCTCCTCCTCCAGTGGCAACCGGCGTGCGGCGGCCACGGGGGCGCGGCGGCGGGCGGCGGCGGCGCAGCACGACGACGCCACGACGGCGACGGCTCCTCGTCGGCGGCGGATGGGCGCGGTGGTGGAAGGCCAGCGTGGCGACGTGACGGGCCGGCACGCGGCGACGGCTCGCAGCGTGGAGTTCTTTGAGCTCCGTGGTCCGCACGCGGTGACCTCTCATTCCATCGGCGGGGCGGCGGCTCCAGCTCGGCGACCATGGCGAGTGGCCATGGTGGAGCGCAGCAGCAGCACCACGCCGACGGGTCCCCTCCCTTCCGTGGGTCCAAGTCCACCAGCGCCGCACACAGAGCTCCCGGCCGGAGGCGGCTCCTCCTCGTTCTCCCCTACTCCCTCTGTAGCAGCGGCGGTGGTGAGGACGCGGCGCGACGTCAAGGTCCTGCAGCGGGCGCGGGTGCTCGCCAATGGGGCCAGAGACACGACAAGCGGCGGACGGGTGCGGCGGCCGGAGCAGCCACGGCGGCGCAGGCGAGGCGGGAGCGGCGAGGCCGTTGGGTCACGCGGGCCCCCACGCCACCGTGGTGGCGTTGCGTATGCACGCGGAGACGCTTGCTTTGGCGTTCGGCAGTGTCTCGGGTTGCGTGCCGTAGCCTTTGCAGGTTGCCGCTGCAGCTCTTCAGTAACTGTAAACGTTTGCCGTTCCTTTTTTTCAGTACCCTACTGCGAACAGCCTTAGGGGGTGTTTGGATCCATATGGCAAGAGCAAAAAAGAGCAAAACATTTGCCCTCAAAAAAATATGGTAAAAGTTTTGCCATTAGGGGTGTTTGGATCCATATGGCAAGAGCAAAAAAGAGCAAAACATTTGCCCTCAAAAAAATATGGTAAAAGTTTTGCCATTAGGGGTGTTTGGATCCAATGGCAAAAGTTTTGGCAAAAACCTATTCTCTTTCCTTTTGCCATGGGGTGTTTGGAGGCAAATGGCAAAAGTTTTGCCCTTTTGCCCAATTTTGTCACGAGATTGACCCAAAAAATTTTTGCCATCTCATTTTTTATTTGCCCTTTTGCCATGGGGTGTTTGGAGGCAAATGGCAAAAAAAAGGCAAAATAGTTGCCATTTGCCATTTGCCCATGGATCCAAACACCCCCTTAATAAACAAGCTATGGTTCTTGGCACAGCAGGCCTATGGAAGCTTGCCATCATGCAAGTAAAGCATGAAACCCAGGGGACTTTGTTGATGCTGCTCAGAAGATGCTTGCCACTATATGTATATCAGTTTTGTCGAACCGGGCTTCGATTGTCCGGAATCCAATGCAAGCATCACATGGAAACCATAAAATTTTGTATCCACGTACATCATCTGAAAAGGTTTGTTTTGTTTGCAGCACAAGTCTCCATATATCTCTTCTTTTTACAAAAGATGGCATGTCGATAAATAGGCTTGGGAATACAGATTGCAATAAATTAGCATGTGGATAAATAGCAAAGGAAGGGATTTAATTCTCTAGTTATTCTTGGTGCATGGATCTTATGAAAACACTGTAATACTTGTGTGTTTGATGGATCTGCTCCTAATGTACAGGAAGCCCTGTAGACCTTCAAGGACGAGTCCCATTTATGGCATATGGCTGGAGCCAAGGGGCTATCAGAGCTAGACCTGGGTAAGTTAGAGTATGAACCGTTGATTACAAACGAGAATGGTTAAGATAGAGGATGAGCGTGGAAGCGTATGGCAATATGTGGAAATGGTTTATTAAAGGGTTAATTTGATATATGCCATTACAACTATTCGAGTTCGGAGAAACGCCATTACAATTCATCTATTTAGAAACGTGCCATTACAATTCGTTCAAAGTTTGAGATATGCCATTTTCTACGTCTTCTACGGCTTTGGGCCCGCTTGCAGGTCACTATCGTATAGACCAAAATACCCCTCATTTCCCTTTCATTCCACTCGCTGACATGTGGACCCCACATGTCATCCGCTCTCTTCCCTTTCTTCCCAATCTGCTGCCTCGATCCAATCCGAACGCCGCCCGTGTGGCCGCCGGTGCTGCCCGTCCGTGCCGCTGCTGGCCGCGCGACGCCGCCGCCGCCCATTTGTGCCCACCCCGTGCCTCTGCCACCGGCCGTCATACTCGGGCGTGGAGCAGCGCTCCGGGGAGAGCCACCCCTTGCCGCCTTTGACGTGAGGTTGGCGAGCTCCGCCGCCGCGGCCTCAGCGCCGCAGACATGGTGATCCCTTGCGCATCGCCGCCGCCACCGCCGCGGAGGGTGAGGAACGAGGGCCCCGGGACGGCGCTCCTGTACTCAAAGGCCCGGCACTGGACAGGTGGACACCAGAAGACGGGCTCGCGGCGGAGACGGAGGTCGAGGTGGAGCTCGTCAGTGACTCGGCGGCCTGCCTTGTCGGCGTGCTGTACCCGTAGGAGGGGGGTGAGGAGGAGCGCGAGGAGAAGGCGGGCCCGCTGACGCGGCTTCCCGAGGTGGCCAGCGCGCAGGCGCGGGGAGGAGAGGAAGCGGGTGGCCTCGAGGAGGGTGGCGGCGGCCATGGTGGTGCCCGCCGTGGAATGTGACCGCGACGCAGTGGCGGAGGGATGGAGAAGATGGAGCAGACAAGTGGGGCGTATACGTCATTGAGGGGAGAGAGGAGAGAAGTAGGAGGGGTATTTTAGACCATACAAAATTACGAGGTGATGGCATGGTTCGAAAAGACGGATCCAAAAGAATCAAATACGTATATAATGGTATGGTTCGAAGTACATAGAAATCGTAATGGCATATTTACGAATAAACGAATTGTAATAGCGTTTCTCCGAACTAGGATAGTTGCAATGGCATATATCAAATTAACCCTTTATTAAAACTCATTTTTAGATTAGTTTACCCAAACAAGATTTTAATAAAACACTTGCTAACCGCATAACAATCTAAAAACTCGTTTTTTCTAAAAAAGATTCTCTGAAAACCTGTTTTACTAAAACTGAATTTTGTTTTGGAGATCCAAACAACCACTTAATGTTTGTTTTCATTTGTAAGAGTCTGCTGGTGTAAACCTAACATTTCCAACTCTGCCCAACTTTTGGGGTGATGTTGTTTTCTAGTTTGGGGTGATGTGCATCTCTCATGTGTGTTCAATAAAAAAAGCCTAGGCTGCAAATAAACGAGAGTTTTCCTAAATTATTAAAAACTGCAGAACTGATATTATGAATCGAAAGCAGTAGACTTTCGAAGCAATGAGTGCAGCTGCTGTGGTTATTGCATTTAAAAACTGGACTTATAAATGCAAGTGAACCGCAGATGCATTCTTCACTTTAACAGCTTAATTATTGGCAATTTCATATCTCTAGCAACCATCGTTCATTTTAAACCAGAGGACTGATCCTTTAAGCACAATTCCCTTTCTAAGTGATCGAGATGCATTCTTTCAGTACAAACTGACATTGCTTTGTTTGCAACACAGATCTACATATTGTTTGTGACAAAAGATTGGTTGTCAATAAATGGGCGGATGTGATTCAGATTGTAATAAATTAGCAACAACTAGAGGCCAGCTACATCTACGCAGAGTTTTCATAAATTTCAAAAAGTGTAAAATGAATCACAGGCCCTAACCTGTGGAGCTGTGTCATTCAGGTCCACCAACTTTGAAAACGTATTTTTGGGTCCCTAAACTTGCTAATCGTGTCAAATAGGTTCGAATCTTGATTAATTATGCTAATTTATTTATTCTAATCCCTCTTGTCATCCTATCCTCCTCCTCTGTCCCTTCCCGCCGTGGCTCCACCCCACTGGTCCTCGCCGCCACGTCTTGCTCATGCCGTCAGGCGCCCCCGCCTGACTCGACCTCCTCCCGTGCGACACCGGCCTCTGCCCCCGCAGCTGCTCCCTCCGCCGCAGTCGCCTCCGTCCCCGCACCTGCTCCCTCCGCCGCAGCTGCTCCCTCCAGGACGGCGAGCATGACGAGGAGGCAGACGGCCGGGGGCAGCACCTCAGAGCTTCGGTCTCGCCATTAATGGCAGACCGACGGCTTGGCATGCGACGGCAGGGGAGGAGGATAGGATGAGGAGGGATTAGAATAAATTGGCACAATTAATCAAGATTTGGATCTATTTGGCACGATTAGCATGTTTGGGGACCTAAAAATGCGTTTTCAAAGTTGGTGGACCTGGATGACACAGCTGGATAAGTTAAAGGGCCTGAGGTGCATTTTACTCTTTCAAAAAACTAGAACTGCAAAACTGATATTATGAACCAAACATATATCCAACTGATCAATAAATATACGTAAAACTGTTAAACTTCAGAAGCAACAGAGTACACTTGTGGTGGTTACTTCATTTGAAAATTGCAGTAGGAAATGTAGCATTAAATTGCAGGTGCATTCTTCATTTAACAGTTCAACTCTTGCTAATATATTCCGTAGGAGCTGAAGTGCAAAGGGGTTATATAAACCAACGATAAGCCTGGGAAGCATGTGTCTATGTGCTCTCGCACGCCCCTGAACTCCTGAAGCAGGCCATTGGGCCAAACCAGAATCTCGTCCGGAACAAAGTTCCCCCAGTGCGAAACAGGGTCACGGTGCCCGGTGCAAAAAGGGTGGCAGAAGTAAAATCTGCTTGGGCCCAGGTGCTTGTGCACCTGAAAATCTGATGAGGAAATTTACGACAATATACTGTGTTTGACGGTGATATTTGCACATGAAAACAATGAAAATGAAATAGTTCATCCAGGATGCCTCAACAAGCATGAACAACACAACGGAACAACAGTCAAATGGCATGAACAGCACACTAATTAGATGATATACGTGACTTAAGCTAATGCTGAGGGATGATCTGCTAAGAAGTGGACCGCCTACAAGTCCTGTGGCTACCTACGCCGTCCTTCCATGTGCCATAGCGGCGCAACTGCGCAAGCAGGACGTGAGTGACGGGTGTCCTGATTGGATGGCAAGTTTTGCGGGTCAAACTGTACTTTTTTTATACTTAGTCAAACTGAACTTGGATATGCTCATTAGTTTGGCACAACTTCAGTTGTGCCCACAGCCAGCGCCCCATGCCAATGCCATACCGGCAAGGCGGCAATGGTTCCTCTGACTTCGAGTCATTGCCATATAATGCCATGCAGAGGGTATGAATCTCAAAGTCGGTAGGAAACCCATCCCCCATACCAGAGGCTATGAATCTCAACTCTGAAAACAGCACGGTTTGATTTGCAAGTAAACATGTTGTTGTGTTTTTCTGAAAAGTTGATTTTAGGAGGGGACACAAAATGTAAAAGCAGTAAAACTTGAGTTTGTGATGTGCCTAAAGGAGAGAGTTTTCAAAATTTCAGAATATGGAGGACCACGAGTTCGGATCCTAGTAAACTTTCAGACTAAAAGGGTTGACTTCTGAAGGGATTGAGTCCAGTTGCATGGTTACTACCTTTTAAACCATATATAGAAATAAGAAAGAGGATTTTGAATGGTAGATGACATTACCCATGTCAATAACATGCACAACTCTTGCTTGCCCATTCTGTAGGGTAAATGCATCAGATGCTTAAGCTTGTTGGCACTATTACATTCTTTGGTATCAAAAAGGCTGGCAGTGGCAGATTGTTGTGCCTGCAAAGGAAAAAAAAAAGTGTTGATAGAAGATTGTCTACTACAAAATTTGAAGCCATTGTAGCTTCAGCAGCAATTTAAATGCCACCTGGAGAATCTGAAGCAGCAGCAGAGAAGAATCTGACACTGCCAGCCATGGGGCAAGCGGGGCTCTTTTATTACGTCTTCTGAAACAACATCAAAATATTAGCGTGCACAACAAATCCATAACATGCTAGAAGAATAGCTGCAATTCCAGCATGAGGAACCCAGATGAGGTTTCATCAAGGATGTGAAACTTACATGAGCAATAAAAGGAAAAAGTCTAGATCACACCCTCACCTATGAGGGTTGGACTACATAACCCCCCAACCTATGAAACGGTCTATATCACCCATGAACTTTTCAAAACCGGTCAAATTACCCCCTAAAGTAATTTTAAAAAATCATATTAAATCATAGAAAAATCATAAAATAGAAAAATCCAATAGTGTTGGACTCTAAATAAGTATATCTACACAGTGAACATATAATATAGTATGATTTAGTACATTTTTTTGTTGTAACTTCAGATCATAGCTGTAAAAAAATGTACTGAAGTATATTATATTATATGTTCACTGTGTAGATATACTCATTTGGAATCCAACACAATTGAATTTTTTATTTTATGATTTTTCTGTGATTTACTATGATTTTTTTTAAAATTGCTTTAGGGGGTAATTTGTCCGGTTTTGAAAAGTTCAGGGGTGATATAGACCGTTTCATAAGTTGGGGAGTTATGTAGTCCAACCCTCATAGGTGAGAGGGTGATCTAGACTTACTAATGCCTTGTGATGGGGTTTCATCACATTACACATGATGTTGGCTAGTCACGCAAAATTTACTAAAGTGAGAATTGAAGGCAGCGCACATAAATACTTAAAAATATAATAGGTTGTAGACTTGTAGTTGTAGCTCTCTTGATGAGCAGAATAGAGAAGCAATGGCAAAAGTTTGCTTAAGTGAGATGTTGGGGGATAAACAAAGATAATCTCCACTGTATATAACATGGTGATTTTCAACCATATAAGTGAGATGGCGGGTGTAGGTCACTCAGGTTGCGGATGCACTCACCACAGTCATGCCATCCGTTAGAGTTTGGAAGACCACCGTGAGACTGCATATATAACAACACCCTCAAGTTTTGTGGGAAGATGGGTTAATGCTACAACCAAATCCATTCCCTAATTCCTCCAAGGCATCAATGTGCGCTAAATTGAGATGTATTTAAATGCAATCTTGTATTATATATTATGTCAGTAGTTGAAGCAAGGTGTATCTTCTTGAGGAAAATAGTCATTACTCTCTAGTTTTTTGTACTAAACATCTTTGTCCAAGCGGAAATTGATATTTCTTCCAAGGTTGGTTACAAAACCATTGTTTGCATTTTTAAATCCAACCAAAAATATGAAAATAATAATAATAATTCCAAGACGTCAAAAATATCATAATTTACCTTGATACAATATTACTCATACTAGTTTCCATCTTGAATGAAAAATAATAGAAATAAGTTCTTCTTACTTATAACAACTAAACAAAGTCATCATGTAACTTAAGGGCATGAAACAGGCATGCGTGCACGCAGTCCGCCCATTCCAAGTCGTTGGAGCTTTCCTCCTGCAGCACTGGGCCTGGGGAGTGTAGTAGGCCCGCAATGCCCTGTTCAAATGCTGGGCCTGTGGAGTGCACAAAGGGTGGAATATGAGGCTATGAGCTGATAGCAAGTAAAATCAGTTTGGGCCTGGTGCTTGTACATCTGAATTCCTGTTGAGTAAAGTTCACAATGCTATTATGCGTTTGGTGATATATGCATGTGAATTAATATGATGAAAATAAAATGATCCGTCCATGGCGCTAATAAGCAAAGCATGAATAGCAGAACGGTGCAACAGACAAGTGGCATGAACGCCTCACTAATCCGATGACACGCATGGGCTCCATTAGCTGATGCTGAGCCACGGATCTACTAGCTCAGAAGTGAACCGCCCATAAATATAAGTGGAAATCCTGCACACAGATTATAGTTCCCTGCTTGAGCAGAACATATAAGCAATTGAAGAACAAAACCGAAGTTCTTTCAAATGGGATGTTGGGGAAAAACAAAGGGAGCGTTCACATGACATGCTACCTAGCGAATTTAGACAGCCTTCGCTAACATGTCCTCCATATGCTTGAAGTAGGCACCCCCTTTGTGCAGAAAGTCTAGCCTCCGCTAACACATCCACCAAGAGGTTGCCTCCACTAGCCTCCGCTAACACCTCCTTTGTACGCAGGTACTAGCCGTAAAGGAAAGAACAGCACTTATCGATTCCTTTGCTCCTGACGTGCTTGATGTATGATGAAACAAAGACTCATTAATGTTGTTTGGAGGTATGAATTATGACGCTTTCAGTAACAGATAAAGATAAACATAGTATGTATTTTTGAGAAATGAATAAGTAAACCATTAGAGGATTGTACTTCCACTAAACGAAAGCAATAAAAAAGTATGAACAGACAAATACTGCTCACTTGATAGTAGAGGGCAATGGCGGATCCACCGCCCCCGGCCAAAAACACAACGGTGGTCTCTTAGTTGCATAAGGTAAACATTGTATTTTTCAAACTAAATATTTTAATATAATGAGGATCGTCCAGGTTGTAGACAAGTTCTAGGTCCGCCACTAGTAGAGGGTATCATTATGCACCATATAACCCTCTAATATCATGTATATCTTTCTTAAGTGAAATAAATCTGACCTAGAATTGGTTTTGCTTTAGGCGGATAATTCACCATTAAACCTAGATTTAACCATCAAAATCAAGTTCACATTTTTAACTTTATCCACCACTTTCTCTTTCTCTCTCCTCATTTTCCTCCTATTTGTATTTCACCAAACACTGCCTCATTCGGATGCATTACTTTGGACCTTCCCTTTTTGTTGCCTCGTTGGCTCCATCTCGTGCATCGCGAGAACCGAGAACCATTAGGGCGCTTTTGGTTGTGTGCCGACGTCCGGCCAGGCTGACGGCATGCAGACAACAGTTGATTGGTCGCCTGGACGGAGGTCCGGGCCTGTCCAGCAGCATGCAAAAGAGGGCACACGGCCTGGCTCTAGAGAAACGAGTTTGGTTTCCGTTTCCGTCCGGCCAGGCTCGGCGCATGCGAGTGGCTTACGGTTAATGATTTGTATTAGCATGTGATTAGAACATATTAAGTGTTATTAGCATTTTTCAAATATGATTAACTTTTGATGAGGTAAACTAAGACCTATCGAAATATGTTTATACAAAATAAATACCATAATGATGTTTGTTTTTAATATTTTTATCTCATACAACATGTTCTCGTACGGACAACCAAACATCTTCTATCATAGTCTGGCTACATACAAGCAGGCAACCAAACAAAGCATTGTTGCATCTGCTGAGCCTGGCCAACGGGAGCCTGGCTCCCGGATACGAGCCAGGCTAGGCTCAGTAGGAACCAAACACGCCCTTAGTGCTTCGACGAGCATTCTTTTCTCAACACAACTTGTTCGTGTGCTAGCGTGTTTGTCGAGTTTGCCCATTCACCCATGCCTCCAGGGCCACCCAAATTGGCTCCGAAAGTAGTGACATCGTGTCATTTTCCACCACCATCATGATAACAACCACATCCTCGCTCCATTCCAAATTATAGATTAAATTATCTTATAATCTACACTAGTTTTTTGAAAGTAAATAATCTACACTAGTCACCAACATTCTTCACTATTATCACATCGGTCGTACTCTCTAGCTATATTTGTGCACCATAAAACATCCGAACTCAAAACTTACCTCCAAACTCTAAAACTCTCACCCTAAATCCTATATTTTTAAAATGATTTAAAATTTGGAAAGAAGGATGGATTTGCATGTACAAGTTAAAAATTAAAATTGGTAAATGTATTTTAAAATACGGAAACGAGGTAAAAATATATATATATAATAAAAGAAATAAAGAGGAAATCAAAGAACGGAGAGAGATAGAGAGAGAGAGGTGGGGAGTGGGAAGCGAAGCAACAAGACCCACGGCGCAGGGAGGCGCACGCTAGCATCTCCGGCCTCCGCCGCCCACGGCCCCCCGCCTCCGCCGCATTGCAGGGTTGCCGCCGGCCGGTACTCGCCTCTCTATCGCGAGAGGAAAGGGGGTTCTTGTCAGCGGGGGCCCTGGCTCGGGCGGTCGGGCCAGCCTGAGCTGAGCCCCACCGCGGGATCGGAGGAGGAAGAAGACGGGGACGCGGGCGGCCATGTGCGATCTGGTGGCCCGCACGGGCCGGCACCTGCAGCGCTACGAGGACGGCCGTCGCCTTGTGGCCGGGTGGGTGCGTCGCTACGGGGAGGGAGGCCCCTCCCCCTCCCCCACCCCCAACCACTCACTACTACACTCCCACTATCTTCTTCTTGCATCCCCGGCCACCACCAAGCAACCGAATCATTTTGTTGTCTTCAATTCAGTTCGATCTAGTTGGGTTGGTCCGGGTGCTGTGCTGGGATTCTTGGTTAGGAATCAGGCTAGCTGTTCTTGGATGGTTAGGTGCGCGATTAGATTCGGTGCGTGCTGAATTGTTGGGTTAGGAGCATCCTGTGGTGTTCTGGTACTACTGTAGGGAGGGTAGTGTCGGCATCTCTGGCTGATTAATTGCCCGTAGGTTGTCCTCAATCAGTGAACAGTAGGTATTGCGTGTGTTTCTGCTTGTTATTCCATCAGCTTCTTGGCACCTGGCGATGTCGATGTTTACTGTTTAATGCTTCACTGGTTGTACACTGAATTTCATGTGCTCTCGGAGTAGCTTGAGTGTGGGGGGATAGGGGAAGCAGGTTCACATGGCTTTGTTTGGTCCAAAATTGTTCCAATCATGAATGGCATCTGGCATGAATTTTGGTTGGGTCTTAGATTCAATGAAGTTTATGGGCCAATCAGGGGTTGTGGGTGAAGAAGCTGATGGTTCATTGGCTAGCACAGGCATTGTTCCCACTTGTCGATGCTTATTCCAGTTTCTGGCAGCTGGGTTAATTTTAAGCCAGGGCATCAGCTCAATCTAGTATGTTGAGTCTGTCTTGCTCAGCTGTATCAGGAGTCTATGCAGAACCGTTATCTCCCTGCTTTAAGTTTTCGGAAGAAAGCTCATTCTTTTTGAGACTGTACTATAGGTACTTTTGTAAGATTGGTGTACAAGATTATTGGTGGTGGACAAAGACGAGGTCAGACCATAGAAAGGACCATGTACTGTGCAGGAAATTATTGTTGGTTCATGAGTATGATTGGGTACTTACATATATGGTAGAGTACACAGGAAGCTAGTAGAACAGCTGATCTGTCTTCTTGTTGCATCTCTGTTTCCTGGGCATCAGTGATTCAGTGAATGGTCAAAATAAATTCTTCTTGTTGGTGATGTGAACATTTGGTGTTCTATACTTATATGACCTTCGTATGGTTTGAAGTTTAGGGTGCAAATTTCTTGCGGCATTAGCTCAATATTTCATCAAGTTATCCGGAAAAGCACTTCAGTTGATTATTCTTGTGCTGAACTATGTTCTAATTTTACTCCTTGATGCAGAAATAAGCAGTCCACTGCATATTTGTAAATGAAGTATTTAAGTTTCTAGATTCTATGGTGGCAAGTATTTGATGGCACCATGTTCTTCAGAAATATACCTCAGGGAATTTATCACCATAAAGTGTCTACTTATGCTTCAGTAAATGGCTATGCCTCACCATGAAACACACCTCAGGGTGTGTCACTACTCCCTAATTTATCATATATATTGTGCATCTACTGTAACCCCGAGTCTTGCTGTTGCAAGCACAGTTTCTTGTAAGAATGTGGATCTTGTGATGCTTCTCATTTGTCTTACACTTCGTCCTTGTATGTGCAGGTGCATACCATTCAGATATAGAGATATTAACAATGAAACTTCTAATTATGAACAAAAGAAACTTGTTGAAGTTCTCATGATCAACTCACAGAGTGGACCAGGTCTTCTATTTCCAAAGGTATGAATGCTGCAAACATTTATTACTGAGAGATTCACATGATAGTATGATGTACAGAAATAGGAGTACATGTTATTTTGTGTGATTTATTTATCAAAATAGTTTATACATAGGAAACATTTAGGCTTTAGAATTCTTTCCCCAGAAGTTTGAGTTTCTTTGTCTGGCATGGTCCACATTAGTATATGAACTGGCTACAAAGCGCATTGTGTGCTATAGCTTGTATAAGATAGATGTTACTGTGGCTAACTAGATACTAAGAAAACAGGGACCATGGAGCGCTCACTAAGTTATTCAGGTGTCGCTGGAAGATATCCAAGTGCCAACCTTATGATGATCTTGCATTTCAATCTTCTAGATTTACCTATTTGTCACATATATAGCACAGAGTTCTCCTACTCATTATAATGATAGTACCTTTTTGGTTGATACATTTTGTTGCTGCAGGGAGGATGGGAGAATGATGAAACTGTTGAAGAGGCAGCTGCACGAGAAGCTATTGAAGAAGCTGGAGTCCGAGGAGATTTAGTGGTAAGATATAATCTATTTTGAATTCTATTGGTGTAGCCCCCAAAAACATTTTATTAGTAATGTTTGTGTTAACTATGAAATATTATGTGTATCCTGTAAAAATTTCCTTTTCTAAGGCGTAAATGCCATATTTAGTTTTTTTATGATATATAGCATATGCCTTTTCTATGGAAATACATGCAAGAGAGTTTTTGGAGCAGTAGAATCACTGGCTTTCATGTACTCTTATGTCCTACCCTTTTCTTGTCCATGAACTTGGTCTGGAATCTAGAACTTTGACTAAGTCTGGAGTCTGAAACTTCGAAATTAGTCCGGTGACTTAAACTTTTAGCTCTGACATTATGAATTTGTTAGAACATTCTTTATAGTACAGTATGGAAGTTTGTTGACACTAGAGCGCTAACATGTTAACTGTTAAGCATCTATCTCTATCAAGGCATGGAAATTCTCTATGAACTTTGAATAGACAGCCAGAACTATGTGTCCACTTCGGGTAGACTCCTTTCCCATTTGATGATGCCGCATCCACTTGTTCTTTAGTTGGCAATGCGGCACTTTCAAAAACTAGTACCATTTGACTTTAAGAACTCTGCCATTTGTCTAAAAGGATAGTTTGCCCTCAACTCCTCATCATCCATAGTTTAGCTTATTGTGTATATACCCTTGCCTGATCTTTTTTTGCCTAGGATAATAAAATTAATATAGTTCTATTAACATCATTCATTCATTCTGATGTGTGAAATCTGACCCCTTTGATGTATAGCCGTGACAAAGGTTTTTAAGCTTTCCTGCACATTGTAGAACGACATCTAATTTGGCTAGAGGAAGTAGCACTATTACACTTCTGTAACCATAAATTATGGGAGTTGTTTAATGGGTTGAGGGAGGATTCTTTTGTAGTTAACATAATGTAGATCTAAGCCATGGTTGTTGTTAGAGTATAGATGGTTAGCATAATCCTGTATTGCTTATGCACTCACGGGAGGTGCCTTGTACTCTCATATATACCGCCCTAGGGGCTCATTGCAATACAACAACAACCAATCGACCCCGGTCATACGCATCCTACTTTGCTTACATGGCATCAGACGCCTAGGTTTAGAATCCTGACCTAGCCGCCGCCGTTTCTGCTGCGACTTGCGCGCCCCCGGGGAGATCGCGATCGATCTCCGCCGGGGGCAGCGCCCTCTCGTAGGATGCGCCGCGGATCCCTCTGATCCGCGCCGCCGTCGCCGTCAACCAGAAGCAGAAGGGCGCACCTGTCTCTTATACACATCTAGATGTGTATAAGAGACAGGCCCTAGGATGGTCGACTGAAGACGCGGGGTTGAGGCGCTGAGTCGCCGACGGGCGGCGCCGGAGAGGCGCCGAGTGGCCGGTCGGAGGTGCCGGTGCTGTCTCTTATACACATCTAGATGTGTATAAGAGACAGGCCCTAGGATGGTCGACTGAAGACGCGGGGTTGAGGCGCTGAGTCGCCGACGGGCGGCGCCGGAGAGGCGCCGAGTGGCCGGTCGGAGGTGCCGGTGCTGTCTCTTATACACATCTAGATGTGTATAAGAGACAGGCCCTAGGATGGTCGACTGAAGACGCGGGGTTGAGGCGCTGAGTCGCCGACGGGCGGCGCCGGAGAGGCGCCGAGTGGCCGGTCGGAGGTGCCGGTGCTGTCTCTTATACACATCTAGATGTGTATAAGAGACAGGCCCTAGGATGGTCGACTGAAGACGCGGGGTTGAGGCGCTGAGTCGCCGACGGGCGGCGCCGGAGAGGCGCCGAGTGGCCGGTCGGAGGTGCCGGTGCTGTCTCTTATACACATCTAGATGTGTATAAGAGACAGCACCGGCACCTCCGACCGGCCACTCGGCGCCTCTCCGGCGCCGCCCGTCGGCGACTCAGCGCCTCAACCCCGCGTCTTCAGTCGACCATCCTAGGGCCACGTGCTTCACGCCGCAACCTCGCAGACACCGCCGGCGATCTGCTACCGACGAAATTAAGCCGCACTGCGCCATCATCATCGCCATCCGCCGCACCGTCCTGCTGAACCTGCCTGGCAAGAAGTTGTGCCCTCCATTTCAGGCTTCGACCACGTCCACCTCGATTTCAGCTACCTCGGCACTAAGGGGCTATCATCTGCATGAGTCTCCAGTCAAAGCATTCGCACCGGCGTTCCGACTGTGGGGGGATACGTCTCCATTGTTCTTCAGTCTGACCGTTCGTTTGTGCTACCGCTAGGACTGCGGGGGGATGTTAGAGTATAGATGGTTAGGATAATCCCGTATTGCTTATGCACTCATGGGAGGTGCCTTGTCCGCGGCGGGGCTCTCGACGGCGAGCGCCAGCATGCTGGAGAGGTCCCGCACGTGCGAGATGTTGGTCAGCTGCATCCCGTTTCCCGGGATCGGCACCGGCCGATTCCGCACGATCCCTGCGCGCCCATGGAACCATATATGGTGATCTCCATCATATCATCGCCGTCGTCGGCGCCGGAGAAGAAGACAGGACAAGAGAAGATGATAATTACTGTCGAAGAACCACTCCTCGCAGTCCTTGTTGTTGGCGGAGCCGATCATGTACTGCGGGCGGAACGACGCCCAGCTGCTGAACTGCTGCTCCGCGATGTACTTCTCCACCACCACGTGCCCCGCGCTCTCCTTCACCGCGTCCTGCAGCACAAGTTCGCCATGGTTGATTAGTTGTTGCCTTGCCACAGGGATCGATAGGAGACCAGACATTTGCGATCGACGGCGATTGATCGAGCTGATTATAATTGATTAATTGTTACCCCCTCGACGTGCGGCGGCTCGTCGGTGGGCTTGTAGATGCCGGCGCTGCTGATGAACAGGAACTGCAAACAACCAATCGACCACGGTCATACGCATCCTACTTTGCTTACAGTTGCTATCATGTTCTGTCGTCTACCACTATTACAGCATTTATTTTGCTGATAATTGCATTTGGTTATGTTACTTCCGTATGTTGGTGCTATTGATAGTTTGGTAATATAAAAGAATGCTAGTATGTGTACGCAAACACAGTTCAACCAATGAAACATGCATATATCAAATAAAAGTAAGTAGCGGATGAATTTATTTGGCATTTTGGATATCAGTGAACTTTCTTGAGCAACTTTTGTGTACTTGCAATTGTAAGGCCAATCTTGTGTCTGCATCCTAGCAAGTCCATGGTGAACTTTGTGTCTCCATCAGGTTATTAGATCTTCATTGCAGATATATAACTGGACTTTGTTCTTTTTTTTGTTTAACTTTTGACTCTGAGCCATATTTTTTATGCTCTTTCTAAAAAGCTCTTATTCGCTTCTGTTTATCCTGCCAGCACTTTTTGCTGATTGTGCTACTTGTGAATCAATCACTATGTCAGGCACTCATGTCATGTCTGCATTGTGGTGATCGATCTGAAATGGCAGAGGAAACTAAGAGCAGTGGTATGTACTTGACGGCGTCGAGGTCCTTGCCGTTGTTGTCGAGCACGACGTCGAACGACGCGCCGCCGACCGCCGCGCCCACGTCCGCCGGGTCGCCCCACACCGTCTTCCCGCCGGCGCCCGTCAGCTCCTGCATGCGCCACCCCCCAACCACCCAACCCAAGGATTTCAGGCACAAATCAGATCAGATCAGCTCCAGCCAAGAATGCAGCAGAGCAGAGCATGCAGAGAGGCGTTCGTTCGTTACCGAGAAGCGGGAGAAGGGCGGCTTCTTCATCTTGTCGGAGGCCTCGTCGCCGACGGTGAGCACGGTCACGGCGTGCCCGCCGGCGAGGAGCTCCTTGGCAACGTAGAACCCGATCACGGCGTGCCCGGCTGCATGTGAAGGAAGAGCTGGCCTCCTGGCCTGAACAGAGCACCCGGCAGAGGAGCTGGCTCACCGTTCCTGAGGCGGTAGAGCGGAGTCGGCACCCGTGGATGCAAGAAGCCCTCATGTCAGGCTTCTCTGCCTGGCTTGAGAACTGGAGCAACAGCGGTGGCTGTATGGATGGGAGCAAAAGATGACGACACCTGAAGCATCAGAGGGCATCTGCTACTTCTTTTCAACTTTTTTATTTTTTTTGAGGAATTTTCAACTTTTTTATTACCTTGCTTGGCCTAAACTTCCAGAACCTGACATACATGAGGCCTCTCTGATGCTCAGGAGTTTGTACGTTCACCCATCATTTCAGGACACATTATAGTCTGTGTCAGCAACTGACCCGAGGATTGTTGGAATTGTAAGTTGCTAATTCTCGCGGTCACCAGCTATTCAACTCTTGTCTTGACACCAAATGTTGTGCTGTGCCTTATTATGGAAGGTCTTTTGTAATGACAATACTGAAAGTTAGGGATTGTCTGGGTTATCTTGTTGATCAGTTGCTCTTTCTCTGCAAATATACAAGTGTTCTTGGGAGCATTGCATGTGCAAATACACAAGTGCTGGGGATGTGAAAATTTCGAATGTGCGGCATTCCCCGTTAAAAGGTCCCGTTTCAGGTGTTTTTTTTTCCCAATCTGCTGAAATTATGTCTACAACGAGAGGTTGGAATGAGAGTTCATTGATCTGGGGGTGTTGTTCCTCTGCAGAGTGATGTATTTTGCTGGGCGTTTATGCGAAATAGATTGTGCTGTAAAATTAGACCAAAAGAAAGGATCCTCGAAAAAAACGAAAGAGTATGTGTATATTTTTTGAAAGTTAAATTCGCCAAAAAAAAGTTTACAGAGCTCATATGTGCGCGTTTTAAATTCGCCAAAGAAATAAAAAATTTACAGAGCTCATATGTGCGTGTTGTCGCCTTGTGGAATCAGACGGCTGTGATGGACCCAACCAATCACGGAAGCAGAGATCATATCATTGCTCTACACAGGGCACTTGTGCAGCGAGAGAGTGCGATGTCATGGACTCATGGCAGAGTATTAACTAAGAAAAAAAATTGCAGCTGTGCCCATATCTTACCATCAATTTTTGTCATGGCACAAATGGCCAGCCTTTTCACTGGCATAGCTAATCTAGGTATTATTATCATGACGGAAAACAGGAAGAAGAATCATTCTAGCTGTTACCGAAGAAATTTTGAACCGACCAACTGGTACATACAAAAATGGTGCATTCAAGAACTTGGCTTGCTATTCATGAGCACACATTAATTCTTACAGAAGTTTGGAAAGGAAAAGGAGGTAGGATACGAATTTTGCTAGAAGTTGACGTCGATTTAGCTGTTAATTTTGTTCATAATAAGCCAGTACTACCTTGCGAGAAAACAATAAAAAGAAGAGCTCAGATGTGCGTCTTATCGTCTGTAGAATCAGACGGCTGTGATGGACCCAACCAATCACGGAAGCACTGAAATCTGTCATCGCTCTGGGGTGAGAGAGGCTCGAGAACTCTCGACGTCAGGATCACTCACAGCTATGAGACCTACGCGCTAGCCAACTGCGCCACCACCCCGTTGTTGCTCCTGTCCGCACAAAAGCCTATCTATTCTAGCCATTTCGAAGACAGTGGCATCAGAGTAAGCAGACATGGATATGATGATGATATTTCCTCTCTTTTATTGTACGTATACCGGAAGAAAAGAAATTTTCTGTTCCTCGTATTATGTAGCGTCCGTTGCACCGTGCCAAGAACAAGAGCTGTACGTATCGTCGTATCCACACAAAAATTTGTTCTGTACTACACCAGAAAATTTTGTTCTGTAGCGTTCGTTGCGCCGTGCCAAGAACAAGAGCTGTTTGCTAGCGGCGTACGTACGTATCCACACAAAATTTTGGCTTCTGATTGAAGAGACAAGCTTGCGTTATGTTATCATCATGCGGTGACGCTGGCCGGCGTCTTGCCGAGCGCGGCGAGGATCTTGTCGTCGAGGTCGAAGGCCATGGCCTTGTCGCCGCGGCCGCTGGCGGCGTACTCCGCGTACCTCTCCTTGAGGTCCTCCGGCAGGTTCGTCGTGCTCGCCCACCCCAGCGCCGCCTTCGCCGCCCGGGGCTCCGCGTAGAAATGCTGCACGCACCCAGTTGCAATTCGATCAATCACACCTCGTCAGAATCTGAATCTGAAATCGGCCTACCATGTTGCGGAAGGGGAAGGCCTTCTTGGCCTCGACGCCGACGGCGGCGGGGTCGTAGTGGACGATCTCGACGGCGGCGCCGGCGGCGGCCGCGCACAGCCTCGCCATGCCGTCGAGCGTGACGGCGCGGTCGGAGACGCAGTTGAAGATCCTGCCGGCCGCCGCGGCGGGGCTCCCGACGGCGAGCGACAGCATGCTGGAGAGGTCCCGCACGTGCGAGATGTTGGTCAGCTGCATCCCGTTGCCCGGGATCGGCACCGGCCGGTTCCGCACGATCCCTGCCATGGAACCATATATGGTGATCTCCATCATGTCATCGCCGTCGTCGGCGCCGGAGAAGAAGAGAAGAGGATATATATATAATTACTGTCGAAG
This sequence comes from Echinochloa crus-galli, assembly GCA_900205405.1. Lineage (NCBI taxonomy): Eukaryota > Viridiplantae > Streptophyta > Magnoliopsida > Poales > Poaceae > Echinochloa > Echinochloa crus-galli. Next base: position 67,804 of record OAMR01001077.1, read on the forward strand.
AACCACTCCTCGCAGTCCTTGTTGTTGGCGGAGCCGATCATGTACTGCGGCCGGAACGACGCCCAGCTGCTGAACTGCTGCTCCGCGATGTACTTCTCCACCGCCACGTGCCCCGCGCTCTCCTTCACAGCGTCCTGCACGTACAAGTTCGCCATGGATCAGATATTCAGATCAGACAGACACATTTGTGACGGTGATTGATTGAGCAAGCTGATTATAATCAATTGTTACCCCCTCGACGTGCGGCGGCTCGTCGGTGGGCTTGTAGATGCCGGCGCTGCTGATGAACAGGAACTGCGCCACGCCCGACGACTTGGCCCAGTCCACCACCGGCCTGCACAACCACATGAATCAATCACTATGTCAGGCACTCATGTCATGTCTGCATTGTGGTGATCGATCTGAAATGGCAGAGGAAACTAAGAGCAGTGGTATGTACTTGACGGCGTCGAGGTCCTTGCCGTTGTTGTCGAGCACGACGTCGAACGACGCGCCGCCGACGGCCGCGCCCACGTCCGCCGGGTCGCCCCACACCGTCTTCCCGCCGGCGCCCGTCAGCTCCTGCATGCGCCACCCCCCAACCACCCAACCCAAGGATTTCAGGCACAAATCAGATCAGATCAGCTCCAGCCAAGAATGCAGCAGAGCAGAGCATGCAGAGAGGCGTTCGTTCGTTACCGAGAAGCGGGAGAAGGGCGGCTTCTTCATCTTGTCGGAGGCCTCGTCGCCGACGGTGAGCACGGTCACGGCGTGCCCGCCGGCGAGGAGCTCCTTGGCAACGTAGAACCCGATCACGGCGTGCCCGCCGCTGTTGGTGTTCACCACCAGCACGCTCTTCTTCGCCTCCGCGCGCACCGCGGCCGCCGCGCGCCGGGCAGCAGGCGCCGGGGCAGGGCGCCGCCGCCTCGCCGCGACCGCGTGGCTGGTGAGGAAGGACGACGACGGCAGGGGCTGCGACATGGAGGAGGAGGACCGCCGCGGCTGCGCGGAGGAGTAGGCCGAGAGGCGGCCGGACGCGAGGGCAGTGGCCGTGGAGGCGGCGGCGGAGAAGGCCATCGGTGGCCGGAACATGAGGGATGAGAGGGGTGGAGTGATGAGTGGTGGACGCAGGATTGGAGCGATCAGAGGTGTGAGGCCGACCGTTCTTTGTTTTTTGCGTTGAGTCTCGGAGAGACAGCGCCACGTCGGATGATGGGTGATGCGAGAGTGAAACAAAAAAGTTGGTGCGCTGGTGGTGAGACGTAACATTGAAATATGTCGCTTGCAACATCATGTGTAATATCAAAATCAGATATTTAAAATATTGATTGATAATAATATACTCCTCGTTCCAAATTTCTATTCGATTTTTTTTTTCAAAATGGTTTGACCATTCGTTTTATTCAAAAAATTTATCTAAATATACGAAAAAACAAGTCATATCTATAGTATATGTGATAATAAAGTAAGCCACATATAAAAGAAATGGTACTTGCAAAAGTTTTTGAATAAGACGAATGATTAAATGTTATGAGAAAAATTCAACAGTAAATAGTAATTTAGAACGGAGGTAGCATAACAAAGGTAGTTCACCACTGCCTGTGGCTCCATGACTAATCTCCGCTCCTTGACCGATCTCAAAGAAACAGAACATGGCAATGGCTTCAAAATTATACAAACTCATGTTTGGATTCCGGAAATCACAACATTACTAAGAGCCTGTTTGCTTTGTTGCCAAAGTATTGACATGCCAAGACTTGGACATATCAAAATATTGGCCATCATTTGGTTTTGTACCAAAATCTGATAACGTCTCACATCTTTTCTATCAAAATATTTCCAACATAAAAACCCTTTAAACAATACACTTGCAAGTTTTCAAAAATCTTGAAAGGATGTAGTTCATAGCTCATCCATAGATTTAACATGTTGCAAAAGTTGAGGGTCAAAATCGTTTTGTAAAAAATCCATATGAAAATGACAAATTTAAGATGCATATGTATTAGAAATGGAATTGACATGATTTTTGTCTTCTAGTGCATATGCAACTGAAATTTATTATTTTTGTAGAACTTTTTATAGATTTATTTTGCATCTTAACTTTTACAAAATGTTATATCTATAGATGAACTATGGACTTACATCCTTTCCCAGAATTTTTAAAAAATTCAAAATGTGATTTTAAAAAAGATTTTCATGTTTCCACCGAAGGTGGTTTGCACCGAATATTTACCTGATATATATATATATATATATATCAAAGAAGGTGGATTTTTTTTTCTGTAAAAAGTCCATAGGATCAATCAACGTAAACTTAGAACACTGGCCCAATCAACCAAAAGCCCAGCTGCGCGGGGTTTTGCCAGTTGAGCCTAAAACTGTGGGCCAGTTCCCCGAAAAAAAACGTATCTGTGGGCACGGGCGCACCCACAACATTTACCCCAGGCTCCCTCACTAGCCAGTGGGGACGTGTTGCTTCCGTCTTAAGAAAAGAAACAAGGCGCAAACGAGGATTAGAAAAGTCTAGTCTTCCAACTTCAGCCATCTCAGCAAGAGGCACCAAAAGCGAGGAATCCAGCAAGGCGTGCTCATTTCTGGTAGGTTCCACAAGGCGAAAGGCGCGCAGCCGAATTACAGCGTCATTTCCTCGTTTTTTTTTTGAGCAAATTTCCTCGTTTGTGCCCTGCTCGCCGACGCCGAGAAATGGACAGCATCTCCACGATGGGGCCGGACCGAGAGACAGAAGAGAAGTGTAGAGAGGGTAAATTGACGGAATGGTAAATTAGGGACGATGTCGACGGCGGCGCCGGCGGCGGCCGCGCACAGCCTCGCCATGCCGTCGAGCGTGACGGCGCGGTCGGAGACGCAGTTGAAGATGTTCCCGGCCGCCGCGGCGGGGCTCTCGACGGCGAGCGCCAGCATGCTGGAGAGGTCCCGCACGTGCGAGATGTTGGTCAGCTGCATCCCGTTTCCCGGGATCGGCACCGGCCGATTCCGCACGATCCCTGCGCGCCCATGGAACCATATATGGTGATCTCCATCATGTCATCGCCGTCGTCGGCGCCGGAGAAGAAGAGAAGAGGATATATATATAATTACTGTCGAAGAACCACTCCTCGCAGTCCTTGTTGTTGGCGGAGCCGATCATGTACTGCGGCCGGAACGACGCCCAGCTGCTGAACTGCTGCTCCGCGATGTACTTCTCCACCGCCACGTGCCCCGCGCTCTCCTTCACAGCGTCCTGCACGTACAAGTTCGCCATGGATCAGATATTCAGATCAGACAGACACATTTGTGACGGTGATTGATTGAGCAAGCTGATTATAATCAATTGTTACCCCCTCGACGTGCGGCGGCTCGTCGGTGGGCTTGTAGATGCCGGCGCTGCTGATGAACAGGAACTGCGCCACGCCCGACGACTTGGCCCAGTCCACCACCGGCCTGCACAACCACATCAATCAATCACCATGGCAGGCAAGGCACTCTGTCTGCAATGCATTGTGCTGTCGTCTGCAGTCGTACCGTACGTACTTGACGGCGTCGAGGTCCTTGCCGTTGTTGTCGAGCACGACGTCGAACGACGCGCCGCCGACGGCCGCGCCCACGTCCGCCGGGTCGCCCCACACCGTCTTCCCGCCGGCGCCCGTCAGCTCCTGCGCCACCCGCAACAATATTAATTTAAAGCGCAAATCACCACCGTCCAATGCGGCGGCGGAGATGTGTTCGTTACCGAGAAGCGGGAGAAGGGCGCCTTCTTCATCTTGTCGGAGGCCTCGTCGCCGACGGTGAGCACGGTCACGGCGTGCCCGGCGGCGAGGAGCTCCTTGGCCACGTAGAACCCGATCACGGCGTGCCCGCCGCTGTTGGTGTTCACCACCAGCACGCTCTTCTTCGCCTCCGCGATGGAAAATTTAGCAGGATTTTTGTTTTGATAAACCATCTTATCTAGAATATAATGGTCCATCGTGATCGTGGAGTCTCATTATGAAATTTGGTTGGATAAAGGCATAAAACCATCTTACCAAGTGCTTGTAATGGATGAGTTGGTGATGAATTACCCATCTCATTTTCCAAAGGTTACAAAAATCCATCCTTCCAAGTTGAGAACACTCCGGAACATTGTAGTAGGATTATAAACAGTGTGGTATACCTTCTTGGCCAGCCTCAGGTCGGCCTCCAAGATCTTGGCATCGATCACCCCGTGCAGCTGCAGCAGTGTCGTCTGTGGCTGTTCATCCATGGCTTCCCAGCAGCTTCTTCGAGCTCCTCCTCTTCCGCCGCCTTGGCCTAGCCCTCTGCGCCGCTCCTTGTTCAGAGCGAGCCGCCGCCGACGAGGCCAAGAACAAGGTACGCGCGCACTATATATACTGCTCTTCCCGCCCGATAAAGCAATCAAGCTAGCTGGCCTCTACGCACAAGAAAGCACGTACGCTAGCTGCAGCAGAAAGGATATATATATATATATATATATATATATATATCAAAGAAGGTGGATTTTTTTTTCTGTAAAAAGTCCATAGGATCAATCAACGTAAACTTAGAACACTGGCCCAATCAACCAAAAGCCCAGCTGCGCGGGGTTTTGCCAGTTGAGCCTAAAACTGTGGGCCAGTTCCCCGAAAAAAAACGTATCTGTGGGCACGGGCGCACCCACAACATTTACCCCAGGCTCCCTCACTAGCCAGTGGGGACGTGTTGCTTCCGTCTTAAGAAAAGAAACAAGGCGCAAACGAGGATTAGAAAAGTCTAGTCTTCCAACTTCAGCCATCTCAGCAAGAGGCACCAAAAGCGAGGAATCCAGCAAGGCGTGCTCATTTCTGGTAGGTTCCACAAGGCGAAAGGCGCGCAGCCGAATTACAGCGTCATTTCCTCGTTTTTTTTTTGAGCAAATTTCCTCGTTTGTGCCCTGCTCGCCGACGCCGAGAAATGGACAGCATCTCCACGATGGGGCCGGACCGAGAGACAGAAGCGAAGTGTAGAGAGGGTAAATTGACGGAATGGTAAATTAGCAAGGTTATTTTTATGGGCGTTTTTTCTAAAAAAATATGATCTTTTTAGTGTTACCCAGAGGGTGTTTTTTTTTCTAATCTTAATAATATGATAGCGCTCTGTTTGTGCTACGAAGGGTACCTAGTGGCCAGGATGATTTCTGAACGATGCGGGCCTTGGTGTCCTCAGTTCGTCAGTTACTACCCAGGTCCACAGGTCCATGTATAGCGTGGGATTTGAACCACCGAGTTTCATGAATCATGAGATTATGACGTGTATATTTGTGCTAGGAGGAAAAAAATACGAACGAGGATCAGGGGCAGCACAGCGACCGACACGACACACTGGTTTTACACGCGTATTGGAACGTCAAAAGCAGGATCAGGTACCGAATGAGGCATGATAAAAGGAGCTGAAAAGAAACCGCAATCGGAAGATTACGACATGATGATTGCTTTAGCTGTAGAGAAACTTCGGCTATGTCGTCGTGTAGCTCTAGGGAAGTGCGGGTGGAATGAGTTGTGATTGGATCCAGAATCCTCGCTCCCGATCTAGCTTAAATACAACTGAGTATTAAAACACTATGTATTGTGTTAGTTAAATAATAAAGATTACAGCTTTTTTATAAAAATAAAAAGCCATCTAATACAATGAGGTGATGCAATAGATTTTGCAAAGATGGCCAGTGAGATAGGCTAGCTAAAAATAGCTAGCAAATGAGGTGGGATGAAAAGCCACTAAATTTGGAGAATCATTTACAAAGTCTGTTGGAAACATTTTTTCTCTCGTAATAGCTAAATTTAAGTTTAAAAAATAATTTAGCTAGTCTCTTGGAGATGCTAAGAAGGCTCTAAAAGTATTACTATTGAATTGTTATATTTAAAAACTATTAAAAAAAATTGAAAAATCTGCTCCAACGTTATCGTTGTTTGGATTACTATATTTAAAATTTTTAGACTATAGCCTAAATTACTCTAATCTACCAATCAATTCCGTAGATTCTATTGCTCTCAACTAGGCGCGGGAGAGCCAAAGGTCTGGGCGAGACTTTTTCGTAGGCGATCGACTACCATACCTCTAGCCATCATCGCCGCCTCCGACCGTCGACGTGACCCCAAAATCTCGCTGCCCCGGCCTCTCCCTCTCCGGTTCAGATTTACCCTAACCCAAACATATCTTGTTGCAAACGACGAGGAGCTCGTGGGCGAAGGGGATCTCGACATCGAAGCCGTTGTGGCAGGCCACAGTGCGACGACGAGCTCGAGGGTGAGGCCGGTGTGCCTGCCCGTCCGTCCATTCACCCACGGCCGTCGGGTCTGCTGCCACCGCCGTCCGCCATGGGTAAGCACTGCCGCGAGGCTATGAGCGAGAGCTGCCTTCGCCGTTTCCACCCTGATGCCGTAGAGGAGGAATGGAAAAGATGGTCACAGGCGAGCTCCACCTCCACTACCCAAGCACCACCTCTAGCTTGCCTGTGGTCACAAGTAAAACATAAGCTCTCTAAGTTTAAAATAAATTTAAAATTTTCATAAAAATATTCTCTCTATTGAAGCTATAACAAATTTTAAGTTTTTAAATTTAGCAATAATATTAGAGATGCTCTAAGCATGAACTCCTTGATCACTCTTTTGTCGTTGATTGAAAAGAAATTTTGAACAATTACGTGAACACAACTACACAAGGTTCTACGGGTTATTTTTCTAAATTTATTTAAGGATTTAACTGTTATTTTTTTAGTAGTAGGCGACGTCCCGTCGGTAATGAGACATGTGCAGTAACTTCATGAATCTCAAATATGGCCCTGTTTAGTTCCCGGTCACGTCATCAAACTTCTAAAAATTCTCTCTTCAAACTTCACTATTCACCTATCACATCAAATCTCTCTCCTCATACATGGAGTACTAAACGTAGGTAAATAAAAAAAACTAGTTACATGGTTTTGATGTACACGACGAGACGAATCTTTTAAGTCTAGTTAGGTCATGGTAGGACAATGTTTACCACAAACAAACGAAAAGTGCTAGAGTGTCCGATGTAACTTTTTCACTTCACTTTTTACCTTTTTCCAGGAACTAAACACCTCCTATGATTCAATTGACCCATTCTCTCAAAAAGATGCTTATAGGTGATAGAATTTTTGTACGTGTATTTATACGAGTGAGTGTACATGCGTATATGTGTATGTATTTGTACCCGTCTTTCACAACAATTTAAAAAAAGGCTACACAAGGCTCGCTGAAACCTCACCTTTGGTGCCTGTGGCACGGTCGGTGAGCTTCAGAGAAGATCTCAGGGGTGAGGAGTGAGGACGACTGCCGGCGTGGACCTCCTCCAGCTCCACCCGAAGCTGATGCGGCGATGGCGACGCGGCCGCCATGGAGGCGCTCGGAGTCTTTTCCTTTTGGCGCCCCCCGCTTTATTCCAAAGCACAAAAGCATCCACCCGTCCATCCCCCCAAAGGAAGCCGAATCCCATCAAATCGAACCCAAATATTCGCTTGCCCATCCATCCATCCATCACCCGCACGACAGCAGCCGCAGCGAGCAAACCCCCCGCACCAAGCAACCAAGCCCCCAAACCGCACGCGCGCAAAGCCGACGACTTGCCGCCGCCCGGGAGCCACCGTCACCGCGGCCGAGCTTGGCGATCGGAGTGGCCGGGCGGCGATGGGGTGCGGCCCGTCCAAGGAGGACGCGGAGGGCGGCGCCGCGTCGCGGTGCCGGGAGCGGAAGCACCTGCTGCGTGCCGCCGTGCGGGCGCGCCACGCGCTTGCGGCGGGGCGCACGCGGGTCACGCGGCGGCGCTCCGCAACGTCGGCGCCGCGTCTCCGACTACGCCGCGGGGAGGCCGACCGCCACGACGCTGCCGTCGTGCCGCGCTCCGCGTCCGCGCCGCCGCGCTCGGGCGCGGCCCCGCAGCGGCGGCTCGGCGCTCAAGGCGCTCCCGCCCCCGCGCTCGACGCCGTGCTCCGCGCCCCCGCCCCGCCGGGCGCCGCCGAGGGCGGCGACCCCGCGCCGCTGCAGCGGTCCATGAGCGCGCCGCTCCAGCCGCCCATCAGGAAGGCGCGCTCCGGGGAGGCGCCCATCATCGAGGAGGACGAGGCGAGGCCGACGCCGCCGGGGATGACGCGCTCGTGCCGCGCCGCCGCCGTCAAGACGACGACGCGCACCTCCAGCCACCGCCCCGCCGCCGCCGCGAACCCGCCCCCGCCCTCGCGCTCCCCGCCGCCCGTGCCAACCGACGCCAAGCCAGCGGAGGGGAATTTCATCAACGACTACATCTTCGGCTCCCACGACGGCATGCCCGTGCCGCCGCCCATGCTGGACCCGAGCGCCGCCGCGCCCGAATCGTCGTGGGCGGCCGAGCGGAGGGAGCCCGGAGCGCCGCCGCCGCCGCCACCGCCGCCCGAAGCCGAGCAACAGCCCGCGCAGCCGCCGCCGCCACGGGATGAGGTGGCCGAGGGCAAGAGGCTGGCGGTGGAGCCCGCGGCGCGCCGGGCGGCGACGCAGAAGGCGACGAGGAAGGCGGAGGGCAAGAAGGTGAGGGTCGCCATGGTGGCGCCGCAGCCGGTCAGGCTGGGCGACGTCCTGCGCCGGCTCGACGACCACTTCCTCAAGGCGTCCGAGGGCGCGCACGAGGTGTCCAAGATGCTCGAGGCCGCCAGGATGCACTACCACTCCAACTTCGCCGACACACGAGGTAGCTTCCATCTTCCAATGGCAGCTCTGCTCCCATCCTCTGACTTCTGAGCTAGAGTTCGGTACCGATTATTATAAAGATCATCCTTTTTTATTCTTTCATGGATCAAAATGCTTACAGAACATTGCATCACACTCGTACAAGCAGCATGAATAAGCTTTGAAGCACGGCACACAAGATTGTAGGGAGACGTGCAAAATAGATAGCCAATGTCTTTGTTCATACTTATGGGAGGAGTTGAACTGTTCCACATGATAGACCAAAACATTGGTGTCTTACTTGATTGCATTGTTAACTGCTGAAATCGGTTGATTACGTTGTTAATTATTGAAATGGTATACTATTCTTCCTCCATTATGTGTTTGTTGAGGTGGATGCTCTGTTTTTAAGGGAATGTGGTTCAGGGAGGCACAGGGGAATGTTTATTATTTAGGAATTTCTTGGGGACTGAGGTGGGGTTGGGGGGCTACACTTAGGTGGTGATTGTATTCACTCTATGATTTCTTTTAAAGTTCAGTTGAGCAGTCTCTATCTTGCTTTGTTTTGAGCGTCTGACCTGACTTATACAACTCAGATTGGTAATGTGTATATGTGCAGTAGCCTTTAGGGATGGCGAATCTAATCGAATTCCTTCAGTTGTTAACAGCATGGGTCTTGTGTCTTACTAGGATTTGTGGACCATTCTGCAAGAGTGATGCAAGTCATCACATGGAATCGCTCTTTTAAAGGGATCCCCCAACCGGAAAATGTGAAGAATGAGTTGGATGATGATGAATGGGAAACACATGCTACCGTACTCGATAAGTTGCTTGCATGGGAGAAGAAATTATGCCATGAAGTGAAGGTAAATATGTGTTATTTTGTTCACCACTTTAAAACATATAAACTGTTTAAATCACTCATTCTGTTACAAGCAAGCATGCATTTTTAAAGTGTTATCTGCCAGCACAAAAAAAAGATGATTCACATTGTTATTTATTTATTTCTCATAAATTATCTCTTCAGTTTTATTTGTATCGATACCAAGAACCATCCATACATGTCATTTCACACTTGCAAAAATTTCTACAGGTAAATCACTAATATCAAATTATTTTACCTCTGATATTTTTTCCACCTTACCAAGTTACCATTAAACTCCTCGACTGGTTCACGAACATTCGTAGCCATATTATTTGTTAGGTTAGGGACCCTTGTACTGGCCCATGATCATTTCCTACCCATGTGCCGGACCCCAGAATGTGGAACCATCCTTGCTCTCTGTTTTTAACCTGTTTTCTTCATATATTTGACTGTACATATGTGGCACAGGAGTTTGAGGTTATCAAAGTGACATATCAACGAAAGCTAGCTGTTCTAAACAGAAAGAAGCAACGTGGTGTTAGTTCTTCATCAATTGAGAAGACCAAGTCCATTGTTAGTCACTTGCACACAAAATATATAGTTGATTTACAAACTATGGAGTCAACGGTTGCAGAAATTAACCGCCTAAGAGATCAGCAGCTTTATCCAAAACTCCTTGAACTAGTGAAAGGGTAAGCTCTTTTAACTTTTTAGTACCAAATCACCAACCTCTATTATTCTGTTTATTACATGGTTTGCTTACAGCTGGCATCTCATTATTTTAGTTCTTGACATGTAGGACCTTAATTTCTATTTTTAATTGATTTCAACAAGTCATTCCTGCTAGCTTGAGGTGTATCAGACCATCAGTTGACATTGTTTTCTCTTTTATTATAGAAAGATGTTCCTTTACATAAATAACTATCTGAAGAAATGCTATATAGTCTTCATAGTGTACCTTCCACATATTTTCTCAGCATGATTTTAGTTAGGGAAATGTTTTACTAGTTGTGACACTTCAGACTTGGCCACCCACCAGCCACCAACATCAGCGAGACACTATATTTTCACTATGGAAACTACGCCTGTCCCTTTAGCATTGGGGTTTTGATAAACCTAATTGAAGACAAGATGAACAATTGAATGTTACACTTCTGCATACTGCAAGTAATGAATTATTATTATTTTTTCCACAATGACAGGATGTCACACATGTGGGACGTTATATACAGTCACCACAAAGCACAACTCAGGATTATCACGGAGCTCAAATCTTCTGATATCTCGGTTGCTGCACGGGAAACAAGTGAGCAACACCATGAGCGAACTGTGCAGTTGTGGCACATTGTTCAGGAGTGGCACGCGCAGTTTGACAAGTTCGTGACATATCAGAAGGAGTATGTAGGAAGCCTCTACAGCTGGATCAAGCTAAATGTAATCCCCATCGATACCAACCTGAAGCCAAACTCATCGCAGCCACATGAGACAACACCTCCAATCAAGAGGCTGCTGCACGGTTGGCATGATGTCCTTGAGAAGCTCCCAGATGCTGCTGCAAAGAAGGCCATATACACGTTTGGGGAGGTGGTGAACACGATCCTAGTTCAGCAGGAGGATGAACTGAAATTGAGGATTAAGATTGAGGAGACCAGGAGGGACTTTGAGAAGAAGAGAAGGCAATTCGATGACTGGGCGCAGAAAAATTGGGACAAAGGAGCAAGTATTCCTGATGGCAACAACCCCGGGCGTGCTGACCCAGCAGCAGAACGGAAAGCCGTTGTGGATAGGTTGGAGAATGCGCTGAAGGAGCTGGAAGATCAGTATAAGACCCAATGCAGGGTAGTCAGGGATAAGTCCCTCAATCTCCTCCGGTCGAACCTGCCGGAGCTGTTCCGCACTGTGTCAGATTTCTCCCTCCAGTCAGCGGGGTATTTCAAGGGCTTGTGGTCGATCGCGCAAACGAATGACCAGCTGGATGATTAAGATGTGGGCGCGTGCTATATTTGGCTGTGGTGGCTTTTGAGTTTTGTATGTATGTGTTGAATGTTGATAGCTTGATCTGTTTTCATATGTCAGTTTCGAGTTGCAGTTATCTAAAGGTGAAAAGATGGCTGGCTCTGGTTCTTTTGGAGCTATATGGCTGCTGTAATGCACAATATAGGTATAGAAGTTCTGTATAATGTTGGAGTAGAGAACTACAATTTTCTTTGAATATCACTAGTTTTTGTAGGTTTAAATCCTGAAATCCTAAAGCTTGCGTTTGTCTATTATCCCTGTTTTAAGAGACTAAGAATTTCAGAGCCATGAAGGTTGGACAGAACAAGCAGGCATTCAGAAGGATTAATGGGCAGGAGAACTAACACGTCACACGATTCAAATAGCTGAAATCAAGGAAACACAGCTATAGAGAGCGAATCGAGTATAACAAAGTCGAACACAACCACAAATAATATACATAGTACATAATAATAATCTGTTACAGAACACACAAAACCCAAATAAAAGCTGTAGCAGTCACTTGGCTATGAAAACCATTTGCATTTAGTTCGTTCATAAAAAAACCATATGCATTTAGTAATAGTGTTATGCAAACCGTAGAAGCAAAGCACGCAAAGCCAACGCCAGTGAAGTGTCAAATGTGGCCGACAGGCCGTGCATTTTCCCCGGCGAGCTTGAGCCGCCAGATGTGCTTCTTCCCGGAGTAGTGCTGCTCGACGTTGAGCGCGCCGGAGAGGCGCACGTTGCACACCTGGCACTGCACGTTCATCTCCCCGGCGAGGCAGGCCAGCTTGTTCCGGTGCTTCCGCCCGTTCTCGTGCTGCTCCAGGTGCCACGCCGTCATGCACAGGACGCCGCAGACGGCGCACGACACGGTGGGCTTCTTCTTCTTCGCGGCCGGCGGGTGCCGCGGCGGCTTGGGCGCGGGCCTTCGCTGGAGCGGTGGCGGGGGCATGCCGGCGTGTGCCGGCGGCGGGGCCAACGGGACGCTTTGCGCGTTCACCGGCGGCGGGCCTGGGGTGCGGTGGGCGTTCGCCGGCGCCGCCGGTTGTTGCGGCTGCGGCGGCGCCGGCGCCCTCGGCTTCCGCTGGTACTGCTTCAGCGGCGGCTGGCGAACACCGGCGAAACCCGGAGGTGGGGCGATTGCGGGCCTCTTTGCCCATGGGTGATGCACTGCCGGAGGTGGCGATGGTTGTACTTGTACCTGAGGAACATCACACTCACTGTTAACAGTAGATGATACAAAAAATCATTGGCGTGCAGATACAATCTGTAATGAAGATGAAATTGAAACACAATGTCACATTGGCACTCAGGCATTAACTTGAAACATGTATGCAAAAATTAGAATGCAACAAATACAATCCTAGAAATAGAGTTTTCCGTTTCTCTGAAACAACCACAGAACAATCATTTTGTTTTTGAGGAAATACCACAGAACAATCTCATCTCCTATTCTCATGCCTTGACAGGGAAATGCTACGGCAGAAGCTACTCTACCTTTTTCTCTAAGATGAAATTACTGCCATGCATTGTACTGAAAGGAGAAGGTGATCGATTGTGCCTCACCGGTGGAGGTGGGGGTGGCGGTGGCTGGGCACTGCCAGAGGCGCGTAGGCGTCTTTTGAGCTTGACCAGGAGCTGGACATCGTCCCGGAACTTTTTCCTCAGCTCTTCGTCCCTAGAGACCAGGCCGGATACACCACTGTCGTTCTCTTCATCTTCCACTTTGATCACATCATCCGTACTCGGAAACGGCGATGCCATGCTCGTCGATAGCTTGATGCGCCGCAGAGTGATGAAGATGTCTACAATCTTGTTCAGTCACAAGCTGCAAAAACATCTCCAGTATCAGGAAAAGATAACATCTAGGAAAACACTGTTCTACTCACAGGGCAATTGTGCAAGAACTGATTTACAAGACGAACTATGCCTGATTGCCTGTATACACATACAACTACTAGTGGGTGCCTTTATCCTGTGTTGGTTAGGGGAGTGTCTACCTATCATGCGGGTGATTTTGTTCTCAATTATCAATCACATTTTAGACCAATAAGATAATATGACACCTCAATTCTAAAAGAAAGGTAAAACTGAGTGATAGAGCCCAAGCTTTTCAACCAAATATGAAACATACTTCAACAGAGTAAAAAATGAGTGAAAATAAAGGTAGACATCACTCAAAATCCCTTTCGCGGGACCCTAACCTCCCCGCCAATACAACAAATAAAACAGAGCTACGAAACTGAGAAACAGAAACACAGTCATAAGGGTTGAATCGACTAGGAATGTTTGGAGGGGAAAAGGAGATAGAGAGATGTTAATATTGCTAAAAAAATATCTTTACTGAGCATCTAAAAGTTCAATTCAGATACAAGCGGGAAAGTTTGGAGGGGAAAAACAAGAGAGAGCGAGATGTTACATTAATGAAAATACATACCGAATTCAATTAAATATAGAAGAGAAAGTGAACTAAAAATTGCATTCAGAAAACTGAATAATGAATCTGTACTGAACTGAACATAGTATAACGACTAAACAAGAAATTGAATATAGAAAACTGACACAATCCATTTTCAACAGGAGTTCGACAAAGATAAAAAAGTGAAAAAAAAACAGAATCAATGAATAAATTTCTGCTTGAATCGCTACTCTTCATTAGAAAGCGGAAACAAAATCGCAACAGAGTTTGAAAACCCTCGCACTACTCATGACACTCACCGAACTCATGCATCCTATCACTCCACCACACTGCAATCTGCTTTTTTTTAATGAAAGCACTACAATCAGATTAAATCCAGCCTAGCGCGGGGGATGTTTAGAAATATCGGTTGGGTAACCCACTTACACTCAAACAGTTGCAATAGCTCCACGTTTAGGCTAGCTCCAGTGCGTAGTATCGTAGATATTAATAAGATGTTGCATAGTATAGTTTGCTAACGCGTGGCAAGTAATTAAAGAAGAGTACCTTCATGGGAATACAACTTTTGAAATCCCACCTATGTTTTGGGCCCATTGTCATTGACATACTACAAACATCAATTAGTTAAAATATGATTCCTAAGAAACAACATCATGATACGAAACACTGAAGTTTTATCATTCTCTTATCGTATGGCATGATATCCTTCAACAACGTGTCACGATATAATGGATTGGGATTAGCTTGCATGGGAGAACGGATCTGGAGTGAGTGATTCTTACCCTTAGGCTTGCCCTGAGCCACATGATTCTTACAGTGACGTTCAACTATTTTTTTCGATTGAAAAAGAAGAGATTAGGCTTTGGGTTCTGCTTTGGGCTACCAGGCTGGTTCTAATTGAGCAGAGCAGAACGAAGGATAAAAACGGGCCGTATGAGAAAGTTTAAGGAATAGCCATTTTAGTAGTTTAGAATTAAAATTGAGTTTCGGTTGATAGTATAAAGACGAAAATGGCTATTCCGCCTTTCTTGATGGCTTGTCATGTTAAGTCACACAAGGTCAAGTGCATATCTTGCATTTCGGATTTCAAGTGAGAAAAACCCCTATATATGTGGGTATTTTCAGGAAGCTTTTTAGAGTCATAGGGGTGTGGGATTTTGTCGAAATATATAATGAAAACGTATAAGCAACACTCGTATATGATTATGTGTGCGCCTTACGTTTCCAATGGAACGGATTGGTACTGCAGAGGTACGCACGCAAGTACCTGCTTGGCTAGTTAGGAGCCCCCCATCATCAAAGCCTCCTCCTAATGTAACCATCACATTGGGGAAAGTCCCAATGCTTGCGCATAATAAACATAAACATGTGGCTGCCTCGCCAAATAAAGAAAGTAAGGAATGATATTAGCTGCAGATGATATCCTAGATTCCTAGTGACGTTTAATTCATGACTAGGTAAGTGCCCGTGCGTTGCTACGAGTATGATACACGGAGCAAGATAAATAAAACACACGAAAAATTCAATTTTGACAGCTGTAGGGTCGCACCGAAATCATCGACAATGTTTCCTGTGATACTTTAATTACTGTTGAATGACATACGTGGTTTCCTACTTTTTTTCAATTCCATATAAAACCATAGAGGTAGAACCTTGCATAGCTAATTAGGAGAACCATTACAATCGCATCATGCCTCTTAGTACAATCGCATCAATTCATGAAGACCTTATATTTACAGCAGAATTTTTAACTTCTTTGTGCAACCAGGCATAATCGTACAAGATGCTCAGACTGAGTTGAACTGAATTTCAATCACAAACTCATTATACAGGGACGAAAAATCCAGTAATCGGAAGTTCTGAACGATTGGTGCTTCCATCATGACAATAGTATACATCATTACATACACCTGAGTTGTGGTCATACAACAATGGTTGGGGAAAAAGAGCAAGATAAGGAAAAAAAAACACGACAGTTAAACATGTTTCTCAGCTCACAAATTCAGCATACATCACTCTTGCGTTTTCCAACAGAAAAGAATTAGAAATCATCTTAGAGTAGCACCACACGTTAACAGAAGCTATATCACTCAATCAAATCTGATTCTTCCCTCGCTCCCTGTGTCAATTTAGGAGAACAGTAACTCTTATGAAAATAGACAAAAACAAAGAACATCTCGAGCAGCTCACTTCATGCAAAGTATGGATATAACATAGTTTAAAGTTTGCCCAAAGGAAGTTAAGTTTGTAATAGCACACCTGATATTAAAAACAATCGAATAACTAATATTATTACACTTCTATTGTACTAACTAAAATAAAGTCCTAAGAGCTATCTAGATTTTGACGGAACAGTTGGGCAAAACCACATCGGTGTGCGCATTGACATATCATAGACTAAAGGTTGTAATTCTTTTCTTGGATATTCATTAATCTCCATTATATTGCCACTCTCAACATACTCTAGGACAGTTTCCTGAAGAGCAGGCAATTTTTTGCTGCAAAGAGAAGCACGTAGTGAGCTGACTTGTCATGGGAAATATCAAATACTATTCAATAAATGAATGCAAAATTGAACAAACAATGTGAAAGTTCCAAAAAAAAATTATGTAAGAACTTGCAGCCAAGATGAGTTCCTTGAACATGGAAAACACAACAACCTGACCAAATTAAGTTGTTTCTTCCAAGTATATTTCCTACACAATGTGTTTAGAAGCCAATCTCTATTCTCTTTCTAAAGGGGGGTTTCTAAACAATTCTGCAGAAAGAACATGATCAGAATGAATTAGCCACCAGAGAAATGCCTCTACCTCTCGCAATTGTAGGGAGGGGAAGTTTCCGCTAAGCGACTATTTTCTGCATCTGAAGTCTTGATGCTTCTAGTTGTTAGAGCATCATCCATCTGAAATTCCAAGAATTATATACATTAATAACACCTAAAACCAAGGGAATTCTTGCAAGTGAAAGTCCATTCATCGCTTTTAAAGTACCATTAAATTGCTAGGCTCTAATCAACAAGTAACCGTCCAACATCTATATGTACCCTAGAAATTATGATTGGAACTACATATTCTTTTTTGGTAAGGCTAACTCATAGTGATGCGCAAGGAACAACTTACCATGAACGACACAAGTCCAGTAAGAATGCTGCAGCACAAAAACTGGCGTGTCAGGCTAACAAAGCAAAGAAAATGCAAAAGTTTGAAATTGAAAAACATTGACAACTTGACAATGACTGATCAATGGAAAGGCAGAACTGGACATTAATATAATATATCGGTGCAAATTCCCCCGTCTCATGGCAAAAAAAAAAATAACTGAATTGTTTATGGACTACCACAAAGCATTAATTTGGCTACCAGTAACTAAGAGTTTGTATGATGTACCAAAAAATGAAAAACATGCTACGGGATCCAAAAAAAGCATCACATGTAAAAAGCATCATTGACATGTCTACCTTGCAACAGACCACAATGGATTCCAAGATTGGATGAACTGCAAATAGAAGTAAATAATTAGCGTTATTTCAGCTCCTGCCCCATAAGTATTACATCCATCTCTCAACCATTTTCCTCCTTTCCTCTCATTAAGCAAGCTTTTCTGCAATGATAATGCAACCCAGTAATGAATCTGATATGGCACTCCAGATAAAAATCTGCAATTGGAAACCAATTCAAAAGCTGGAATTAGAGACCAATATGTTTCATGCATAATTTAGAGACCATCACTATTGTCGTGACCTTAACGAATGAAAATTCTCCACTCCTTAATCATCCAGATACAAAAAATAGCATTATTCATGTTCCACTCATGCTGACAAAAACAAGGAACCCAGAGCGGTGTTCTTTACCAATCTGATCTATTGCATATATTCCAAATTGACATACTATTGTCAGGTGCTCATAAAAGTGTTTATCAGTATAGCTCATTACGGTACAACATTAAAATGGGAAACAGTATCTAGGTCACACTTTGAATAGGCACCTAGCATACCATAACTGGGTAAAACAATAACAAATGATAGTGCTAGACAATGCATAAGGATGTATTCATAATACAGCAAGGCATGAACTCCACGACGAACTAATCACTGGAATGAGTAAATGACAATAACAATTCCATACAGAGATAACTTCAACCAGCAATCTGATGACTAACCACACGGAGAGGTTAAGCCGCACAGATTACCAAGTGCGTGTATCATGATCGCACAGATCAGGAGGTTGAGGTTGCCAACCCTTATACGGCAGGCACTGCAATCTCATGCAAAAACGAAGCAACTCGCAGCGAGGAAGTCACAGAGAACGAGAGCACCTTAGGTAAGAGGAATGCAGGTTGCAGATCAGAAGGTGATCTTCGCATTGCAGAACTGATGCAGAATACGAAAATGGCGAGATATACAGGAACTCCTTTATTAGATGGGGAAAAAAACTGGCACGTGCATGCAAACGGATCAGATATCATCCCTTACTTGACTGACCATATGTCATCTAACAGAGAATAACTATCATACCAAAGAGACACCAAGTTATATTTACACCAAAACATTGCCATTGTAAAAAAATATTTTTATTTACACCAAAATGCATGTCAATTTTGGATTATTAACATAAGAAATATGTGTTTTTCAACTCTAAGCATCATGTAAACAAGAACCCTTAGGACAGTTCATACAAAACTAAAATTTCGAGCCGGAGATTATTGTAGAGAAATTTTATACCTGGTGGGAAAGAGCATAGTCAATTACCCTTTCTCTCTTTATGGCACCATCATGCCTCATGTTTACCTGTCATCTTGGTCACTCCATCCTGCCTGCAATGTGAGGCACTGAGGCATGTCATCCAAACGTCCAAACATAACAAAAACATCATAGTATTACCCAAACCCTTTAAAACTTATATTGGTCGGTATATTAGTTTTGTTTTCTGATAACATATTCAATGGCAACACTGTTGGCAAAAGTCCCGTGGATAAGAGGGACAATCAAAGGTAGCACAAATGTACCAAAATGAAAATTTTGAATCACAATGTAATTGTACTTATGAACTAAACCAAGGAGATACTTTCTATGAAGTTGTAGCTACAATATATATGTCTCCCTTTCAGTTTTGGGCATATGCATAATCCTATCCAGATTTGCGAAAATTGTAGGAACCATAGCATCTCCGTGTCTAAATCTGTAGCCCGTTAGTTCCAACTCTACGAAGTATATGCCTTGCTGATTGCAATTGCATATATATAGTATCTAGCAAGCTTTTCACTGCCTGCATTTTGCCAAAAGGAACTGAAATAAATCAGACAAGGAAACCGTAAATTTGTACTCCATCTGTTTGCTAAGTAATACAATCACACTTGGCATGAGAGGTATTTGGGTGCTGAGATCAATTGAAAGATTGAAAGATACCTGGGCTGCGACTAAAAATTCAGGAAACAGATCAAGAGCACTTGGGCTTGAGCTCGCCCAGGACCGGCGGCAAGCAGCCTCCCCTGCGCTTCATGGCACCAATGCGTCAGAGCTGCCGCGTCGGAGTAAGATAAGAAGAAAATAATGAACTCGTTGGCAGTCATTTCAACTGTTTTCTATGCTCTGCATATTCAGAAACTCATTAGACATTTCAACTTACAGAATGTTAATGCTGGCTTCTTGCGTCATCCACAAGCTTATCCATCCGAAAGCTTCCTAAGAGCAAGTACCATAAGTGCATATTAGGTGCAAATCTCTACTATAATTTAGAGTGATAAAAACCTTTCAGGTAGAATAGTACCTGCCGATTCAAGCACAAAACTGAATATGAAACTGAATGATTCTGATTCAACGCATGGCCACGCACCTGGAATGGCAACGATGCTCGTCTCGGATCAGCAGCGACTTACATAAGGAAATCCCTTCACGAACTGGCAGCGATTCGACGTGATCCCAAGAGGAAACACGAACTGACAGCGATTCGACGTGATCCCAAGAGGAAACCTATCAATTTGTCTCGGTGTGGTCAGGCAACGCACAGGCAGAAGGAACCAGAGATGTACTCACGTCGATTTGGCGGGGGGTTACTGGGAATTTGAACTGCATCCGCACCTTGCCCTTCATCCTCCCCTCCTCCTGTCTACCTCCACACCATGGGGAGAGTGGATGAATGCGGCACTTCAGCCGCTGACGGAGGGGATGGGCCGCTGTTGGAGCCTGATCTGATTCGCGGTGCCGACGGAGAAGGACGACGAAGACGGTGGCCATGGCGATGGAGGGGTGAGTGCCCCAAGCAGAGCCCGAAGCGGCGGCGCGGGAGGAGCGCATCCACCTCCAGCGCGGCCGAGGGCGAGCATGCGCGGCGGCGGCCGGTAGGGGCGGTAGGTGGAGTGACGGCGCGATCCACGTGGCCGAGGTGGCGGCGTTGGATCTCGGCGGCGTGGTGGCGTTGTGGCGCCGCGTGGTGGCGTGGCGGATGAGGGGGAACGGGGAACACTATCCACGCGGCGGGGTCGAGGCGGCGGTCGAGGTCGAGGGTGAGGCAGGGTGGAGACCGGGCGAGATGGGCGAGAGAATGGGCGCCTGCGGCGGCGGCGAATCGCGCGCGGGCGAAGTGGGGAGGGGAGGCGGTCGAGGTCTCCGCGGCGGACGAGGGTGAGGCGGCGGGCGCGGTCGAGGCGGCGGTCGAGGTCGAGGG
>OAMR01001077.1:106796-120635 GCA_900205405.1 Echinochloa crus-galli
TTTGATTTAAGTAATTGGCTACAAATTTTGAGATCCTCGTCGTCTCGTTCTCCAGGCTTTTGCCAGCTCGATCCACAAGTCGCACGCAGCCGCCAACCACTCGGCCCCCCCGCGATGCCCACGCCGTGAGGCGCGCCGCCGCTTCCGCAGCCTCCCGTTACTATGACCTCGCCGCCGGCCTCCACCTCCTGGTTCTCCGGCCTCGCGCGCGCAGCCTCCGCCTCCTCCGCCTCCATGGCCGGCGGCGTCGCATCCGCCCCGGCCGCCTCCGCCTCCGCCTCGCTCCCCGACGCGCCCGCCGCCTCCTCCAGGTCCGTGGTCGCCGCCGCCGCCATCGGCGCCGGCCCCGCCGGGGGCAAGCGGAAGCTGCTCCGCGGGGCGCTGTTCAAGTACGGGCCCAAGTCCGCGCAGGTAGTATCGGCCCCCCCTCCCCTCTGGTCGGTTTCGCTCGGTGCTGCTGGGATTCTAGAATGTTCTGGGACACGAGGCTTTCGTCCGCGGAGGTCTGGGATCCTGGGCGGCGCCTCGCCGCGGCATTCCGCCGCCGTTGCTTTCGCCAAGTGTTGTAGGGGCTGATAGACGGGGGGCCATGCGGGGAAATTCTGCGGCTGGGATTGTTCTCGAAGCTTCCAGAAGACTATACGGAGCGTTTGCCACGGCCTTTGGAATGGGGAGGTGGTCTTTTGCAACATTCGGGATGCGGGATCTCGCTTTTTAGGGGCAGAGTTCTGCTTTTTTAGCGAGTCGGCTCTACGTTTTCAGACGCATGTTTAAAGTGTGATGGTTGTTTAGATTCCTATAGAATATGGAGCTTCCTGCGATGCGCAGCAACCGCAAATGGTGGCAATTTTGCTTTTCTGCAGCCGGCTTGGCAGTTTGTTGTTTGGATTTGGGGGTGATTCTCGTTTGCTGATGTTACACTGTTATATGCCCTTTTGGTTGCTTGTCTCTAGTTTCTGTTACCATTCTCCTCTGGAGGAAAGGCTACTTAATATACAATGTCGACCCTTTTGGCTTGTGGTCCTTGCAGATTAGGTTTTGTTGCGCTCTGCTTGTTCCATATATTCGCTTGTTAGTCTAGAAATTTTTGTAGCCACATTTAGTTTCCTGTAGATTCTGTGTTGTCATTGGCAGCGGCTATTATAGGCTTTCTTGGCACTTCTTTTTTATGGTAGAAGACTGTTTTAATTTCTTATTTGTTACACTGAGGGCTCTAGTAGGGTGATCTGTCACATGCTACTGACAGTTTTTTTCTTCTATTTTTGGACTTGCAACTGTAATGCCATTTGCAGCCTTAACGCGATCAATTGTTTGTTACCTTTAGGCCTTGGCCTTTAGAACATACTAGTCATCACAGCATACCTAGTTCACCTACTTGATCTGGCTCAGTATTCTTGGAAACCTTATTCTGCATGGAAACGTGTTCCCTTTTCTGTTTCCATTTGGAGGCATCCGTTGTGACTTTTAGAAGCTATGTTACTGATGCCTATGTTTA
Organism: Echinochloa crus-galli; assembly: GCA_900205405.1. Taxonomy (NCBI): domain Eukaryota; kingdom Viridiplantae; phylum Streptophyta; class Magnoliopsida; order Poales; family Poaceae; genus Echinochloa; species Echinochloa crus-galli. Next base: position 108,292 of record OAMR01001077.1, read on the forward strand.
GTTCTTGTGAGTTCTGTGTGGTTTCTTTAAAGTCTGTCTTTTTTTAGTGTTTGTATCTAGAGCAAACCAGGCTATGCATAAACAAACATCTTTTGGATATATTTTGCTAATGTTGCATTGTATAATGGCTTCGTGATATAACTAACTTTACTCTTCCTCTTTCAGGTAGCATTCAGAACTGGTGATTTTAACCATCAGGTGATCTTCATTGGTGGCCTCACAGATGGACTGTTAGCTACTGAGTAAGTTAAAAAAATCTTTCCTGCGCCCTTTTATAGTTGTGATTTCATTAAATATTGGCATAATATTTTAATTTAACATCCATACGTGGATGTACTGTTTTGATCTAACTATTTTTAGCCATGGTTTATTGTATCCATAAATTAAGATACATGAAATGGACAAAATTTTTTCTCTCGGTTGAGAACTGAAGCATTTATGTATTTTTTTGAGTCAAAGCATTTATGTATTATGTAAACATATTATTATATTCCTGCATTCTTCGTGGGTTCTTGTTTTTTTACAACGAACTACCAACTCAAACTTATAATACACCATGCACGTAATAAGTAACAACTTCACTCATTTATAGTGATGACACTACCTAAAATATGATCACTGTAACGTTTCACTTTTCTTGTGTTCCACCTTAATCACCTCTGTTTAGTGTTCATAGTGATTGAAATGATGTTTTCATACTAAAATGCTAAGTGGTGTCTGTCACTGCCGCAACTTAATTAATGCTGATAATGAAGATTTACTGGTAAGTGAATGTAACGTTTGAATCTTTTTAAGGTCAGGATGCTTGGCTGGTCACCTTGCAAAAGCTGACCTCATGTGAATTATGCCATGTAAAACCAAAATAGTTTGATTGCGTGAAAAAAGAAAACTTTCTGGATGCAACATATAGTCAAAGTACTACAAATTTCTAGCATCCCTCGGGGGCATGTGTCATGAAGCTAATTAGAGAGACTTGCTAAAACTCGACTGGAAAAAATAAACTAAATCTTTAGACGAGTGATAATCTCAAAGCCAATAAATCTCATTACACTTCTGCAAATATATATTTTCTGATGCACATCTTATTTATTTTTATATTGTAGATTAATGTTTTATTTCATTTAACTAGTGCTAACAGATTTTTGAAAACCCTACAGCTACTTGGAACCATTGTCACTTGCATTGGAGGTTGAGAAATGGTCCTTGGTCCAGCCGTTGCTTTCTTCGTCATACACTGGATATGGAATTTCCAGCTTAGAGCAAGTATGATCCTCAGTCTGGAAATTAAATCAGACTTTTTATTTTTGTACCGATAAAAAGAGCGACTGCTATTGTCTTGGGCATGATGAAAGATGATTTGTCATGCTTAAGAAGTGATTAATGTTTTGATGTTATACATGCTTCAAAATTTTTGAATATCCAATGTAAACATTTCTTAGCTGTGTGAAGCTCTAGGTATTTCTTTATCTCTTTCCTAGTTACCTTATTATTGAGCCTTGGTCACTTCGATACTGTGTGGACGAAGTGGGGAGGGGGGACGGACGCGGGATCACAGGTAGACGTCGGATCACTCGCGTACGGATGGATCACTGGCAGATGGAAGGGGAGGCAGACCCACGGAGTCGCACCACGCGGTTCCAGCACAGGATTATTAAGAGTAGAGATAATCAGTTTATTTTGAACTAATAATTTGCTGGACAAAAGAAGAGACAGGCTGATTCTAAGACCATTTGAGCAGGACGACACGAAGAAGAGTACCAAGATTACCAACCGTACAGGACAAATGCCCAACACGACGACCACCAACACCAAATCGGGAATGCTTGGATCAGGACGTCCGATCCATCGGACGGAGGCTCATCCATTCCGCTTCTATTTATTACGGTTTCTCTCTCCTCGTTCCATCTCCCAATTTCCTAATCGCGACCGTGAGACAGCCGCTGCCCATTCCTTTGTGCGCGTCGCCGTCGTCGCTCGAGGCTTCTGCGCTCCCGCGTCGCTGCCGTCGCCGGCCCTCTGCCCGCCTCCTCCGCACACCGCCACTGACGACACCGCCCGCGCCTGCTCCTCCACACGCCCCCGCGCCTGCTTCTCCATGACGACGCGGTGCTCCTTCGCGGGCGCCGCTCCGTGCGCCGAGCCCCTCCGCCGCCGTCCCTCCTCCGCGAGCTCCTCCGCCACCGCATCGAGCTCCTCCGCAGCGAGGTCGTTTGGTCGAGCTGCCGCAGGGTGGCCGGTGGCGCGGTCGGGGGCACGAGCTGCTGCTCCTGACGCCCCCGGGCAGTGCTCATCGGTGAATGAACGGTCGTGGGCCGCCGATCCTCAGATGAGCTCCAGACGACATTCATGGCGTGCAGCAGGTAGGTTTTGGTGCTTGTTGATAGGGTTTGCTCCATGTTGCAAGAGCATGTTTCACGTGTTTCGAATGTTCAGAAAAAATGTTGCAACTGTTCAGCAGGTAGGTTTTGGCGCTTGTTGATAGGGTTTGCTCCATGTTGCAAGAGCATGTTTCACGTGTTTCGAATGTTCAGAAAAAATGTTGCAACTGTTTGATGAGAATGTTGCAAAACTAGATCTGGAATGTTCTAGGATTTCGCTCCATGTTGCAACAACATGTTTCACGTGTTTCGGATGTTGTAAAAGAATGTTTCAACTATTTTATGTGAATGTTGCAAAAATAGATCTGAAATGTTGCATTGGTTGCAATGATTTTTTTAATGTTGCAGTTGTATAATTTTGATGTTGCAATAGCCTTGTGTTGATGTTTCGTATGAAATTCGATTGGATGTTTTATATGAATGGCATGTTTCATGAAACATGCTCTGATGTTGCGGTGGGAATTTTTACTCAACTCCCGTAGCAACTGGATGATATCCGATGGCGTCCAATTCTGTAGGAGTCCCCAATGTTGCAACCGATGGCTTTTTTGTTTCAGATATTGTTCTATGATGTTGCATATATTATTTTTGTATGTTGCAAAAAATTTTACATGTTGCATGCAACATCATACCCATGTTGCGGCGGGATTTTTTCCTGCTACAGTACCGTCCGATTTTTTTACACCCGTCGGACGTCCGGGCGCTAGCAAGCCCGACACCAAAATTAATAGTGCCAATCAATCATGCAGCCGAGCCCACGTCACCTCAATTCTTATTAACAGCCAATTTCCTATATTTATTTATTTTTTTCAATTTAAAAAATTCCATTTCCACCCCCCGTCCTCCTCGCCTCGTCGTCTCGTTCTCCAGGCTTTTGCCAGCTCGATCCACAAGTCGCACGCAGCCGCCAACCACTCGGCCCCCCCGCGATGCCCACGCCGTGAGGCGCGCCGCCGCTTCCGCAGCCTCCCGTTACTATGACCTCGCCGCCGGCCTCCACCTCCTGGTTCTCCGGCCTCGCGCGCGCAGCCTCCGCCTCCTCCGCCTCCATGGCCGGCGGCGTCGCATCCGCCCCGGCCGCCTCCGCCTCCGCCTCGCTCCCCGACGCGCCCGCCGCCTCCTCCAGGTCCGTGGTCGCCGCCGCCGCCATCGGCGCCGGCCCCGCCGGGGGCAAGCGGAAGCTGCTCCGCGGGGCGCTGTTCAAGTACGGGCCCAAGTCCGCGCAGGTAGTATCGGCCCCCCCTCCCCTCTGGTCGGTTTCGCTCGGTGCTGCTGGGATTCTAGAATGTTCTGGGACACGAGGCTTTCGTCCGCGGAGGTCTGGGATCCTGGGCGGCGCCTCGCCGCGGCATTCCGCCGCCGTTGCTTTCGCCAAGTGTTGTAGGGGCTGATAGACGGGGGGCCATGCGGGGAAATTCTGCGGCTGGGATTGTTCTCGAAGCTTCCAGAAGACTATACGGAGCGTTTGCCACGGCCTTTGGAATGGGGAGGTGGTCTTTTGCAACATTCGGGATGCGGGATCTCGCTTTTTAGGGGCAGAGTTCTGCTTTTTTAGCGAGTCGGCTCTACGTTTTCAGACGCATGTTTAAAGTGTGATGGTTGTTTAGATTCCTATAGAATATGGAGCTTCCTGCGATGCGCAGCAACCGCAAATGGTGGCAATTTTGCTTTTCTGCAGCCGGCTTGGCAGTTTGTTGTTTGGATTTGGGGGTGATTCTCGTTTGCTGATGTTACACTGTTATATGCCCTTTTGGTTGCTTGTCTCTAGTTTCTGTTACCATTCTCCTCTGGAGGAAAGGCTACTTAATATACAATGTCGACCCTTTTGGCTTGTGGTCCTTGCAGATTAGGTTTTGTTGTGCTCTGCTTGCTCCATATATTTGCTTGTTAGTCTAGAAATTTTGTAGCCACATTTAGTTTCCGTAGATTTTGTGTTGTCATTGGCAGCGGCTATTACAGGCTTTCTTGGTACTTCTTTTTTATGGTAGAAGACTGTTTTAATTTTTTATTTGTTACAGTGAGGGCTCTAGTAGGGTGATCTGTCACATGATACTGACAGTTTTTTTTTTCTATTTTTGGACTTGCAACTGTAATGCCATTTGCAGCCTTAACGCGATCAATTGTTTGTTACCTTTAGGCCTTAGCGTATCGCCGTATCCGTATCGGCCCGATACTGATACACGTATCCGTATCCGTGCAGCGTAGGTTCTATACTCCCTCCAGACACAAATAAGTTTTTTGGGGTCATCTGATGTCAACCATTCCAAATTTTGATTGCAAATTACTTTTTATTAGTTGAATTTGGATGTAGATTTGACCAAAAGTAATCTCGTAATAATCTTTTTCTACTGTGTTGCAAATTTATTAAAATAATTAGTGGTCAGTAATTGTGACGGGAGAAAATATCTTATGGGTATTTAAATAATTGTTTTATTTTTTATGACACTATGAATGGTGAAAGCTGCTGTTAGCATGAATGGTCATAATTCAAGGTTTATTAAGGACTACAGAACTATAAAACAACAGTGATAGAATGCAAATGCAAATCCTAAACACATATTTGTCTCTTCATTGCAATCATCCTGGACAACAAAACAACTTAAGACCAGGAATGTTTTAGGTGACAGAGCCAACAAACTGAAGTTGAACATTGAACAACAGACCTGGCACTGTGTGGTTGACATATGACCAAGTCTCTGCCTCAGCTGATCTTCACTTAGATCTGAGCTGAACATGTCATCATCACCCATATATGAACAAAGGGAGTGGTACCTACATATTTACTTGTATGCATTAGAATACCACAGATGAGGAAAAAAAATTACTTTCTTATTGCTAATTTGCCATCATAGTTTCTCCAAACAAATCTTAGGAGACATGCTGGCAAATCTTGACCCTAGTTCCAGAAAGAAAGATCTGCCAACTAGAGTTCCACTTAACACCAAGCTGACAGATATCGTAACAAAAAACACAGACCTAAGCAATTGCATTAAATTAGAAGATTATGCTGTACTAGATGGTTACAGAAACAGGGGAAGGGCATAGTGAATATTGTCGGCAGTTGTGTTGCTTTTGATGATAACCGGGCCTTTTCATTTACATATAAAAGAGAAGACACCCCCCTACCAACCAAAGTAGGTAGGAGACCACTACCTGTTTTAAAGGACATAAGTCCAAACACCAAGCAATTACAGTGAATATAAAGAAATCCATGTCAGGCCTAACAATTTTCGGATCGAATTGCTCAAACTGATTCTCTAAGAACATTCACTAATATCAACTCTTTTGTGAATCAAATCCACAATTCGACATGAAATATTGCACAAACATTAAAACTCCGGAGCTTGACGACTCAACCACTGCCGCCTATAGAATTACAGTGACATATATGGCTGCTGCCACTAATGATGCAGATGACTAAAAAGCAGCATAGTTTTAAAGGCGTCTTCTAGGCGTCCAGGCAGACAGCTCGCCTTGGGGAACAGTTACGCCTTGTCACGAAGGCGTCGCCTTTCAAACATGGAAAAGCAATCTCTTTTGCAAACTTTTGTTTTTTTAGAAAAGGGACAAACAACCTGCTTATAGCACTATAGTCAATTTATAGTTGATGCACTGTGAAATCTGGTTAGTGAGTGGAATATTTGCTAATGCAAGTGTGATTTTGCTATTATAAATCATAAATATGTGTTCAACAAACCACTGGGACCATAATTAGAAACAATTAAGTGATTTTGAGAAACCACCAACAAAGCCTTAGTACAAATCTCCATACTATGTAACTCGATCATAAAAAGGATACCTGTAAGCAGTAATGGGAGCATCTGGGTTTGCTTCTCTAGGCATCAAATCCATTCCACGACCCTCGCTAATCATTTTGGCTGCCAGGTCTATCATTTCAGCTGTTTCTGGAAGAGTTGCTCTGTACTCCCTGTCACTTACTGGGGCCTGAAGAATATATTAGCATAGAAATTACTCCAAGATATCATTAATACATTGAATTAATTCCGGCAAATATAAGAAGTTCTTATCAGCAGGGTGCAAAGTTGATCAGTAAGCTTGACATTCAGAGAAAGATTTCACAAACATCAAATTCCAATATGTTCTATTAATCTACTCATGTTTTTTTTGGGAGGGGGGGGGGGCGACAAAACAAGGGAATGGACAGGGAGAATACCTGCAAAATGACCCCAGAAACTGCTTTGGAACAAGCAAAGTTTGTGCGCATATAATGCACGATATCCTGGTAACCATAGAAGAGTCTGTAATCTCATTTCACAACTGTAAAGTAGTAGTTGGTATTAGTAACAGGATTACCTGGCAACCAGTGCTGTGGCCAAGCAATATTACTCCTTCAGAATTTTCCTTATTTATTAAGTAACTGATGAGCTGATCTAGTTCCAATGCATCCTTCAACAATGCAACATATATGAGCAATGCATAGAGTAAGAAAAATATATAACGAGTTAATGAAGCAAAAGACAAAGGAAAATATAATTAAAATGAAAATTCAATAGAACTGGGTTTCATGAAAACACTGCATAAAGCAAAAGGCAACCTACAGGCAGGTTTCATGAAAAATCACACTATCCCTGACACTAACTAGCCTGTAATGTGACTTTACAAAAGGGTTAAAGAAAAGCTCCCAGAGCATGGAAGGGGAATATGACAAGATAATGAGAGCTCATTGAATCCTGGGATTTATCTAATCAAAAGAAAGGAAGGACACTAAAGTCACTCTAGATGTACAAAATAAAAGTTTCAAAGAAAACCCTGTTAGTCTGGTAAGAATGTAGAAGCAACATACTTGTACACTTGCACGATTTAGATTCTGTACTGTGTCCTAGTGAACTACTTATGAATATGTTCTTATCACTTAGCATTTCAAAATTAATTCATGTCAAAACTGATTGAACTCGAAGAAACCTATGGATCTCAAAATTTGTAGCCAATTACTTAAATATTCATGGATTACTGTTATTGCTTTTCAGGTAAATGTTTCTAACCTTCAACTTTGATATCTAAATTTAATTCCACACAGTATCGAAGTGACCAAGGCTCAATAATAAGGTAACTAGGAAAGAGATAAAGAAATACCTAGAGCTTCACACAGCTAAGAAATGTTTACATTGGATATTCAAAAATTTTGAGATCCATAGGTTTCTTCGAGTTCAATCAGTTTTGACATGAATTAATTTTGAAATGCTAAGTGATGAGAACATATTCATAAGTAGTTCACTAGGACACAGTACAGAATCTAAATCGTGCAAGTGTACAAGTATGTTGCTTCTACATTCTTACCAGACTAACAGGGTTTTCTTTGAAACTTTTATTTTGTACATCTAGAGTGACTTTAGTGTCCTTCCTTTCTTTTGATTAGATAAATCCCAGGATTCAATGAGCTCTCATTATCTTGTCATATTCCCCTTCCATGCTCTGGGAGCTTTTCTTTAACCCCTTTGTAAAGTAGTGTCAGGGACAGTGTGATTTTTCATGAAACCTGCCTGTAGGTTGCCTTTCGCTTTATGCAGTGTTTTCATGAAACCCAGTTCTATTGAATTTTCATTTTAATTATATTTTCCTTTGTCTTTTGTTTCGTTAACTCGTTATATGTTTTTCTTACTCTATGCATTGCTCATATATGTTGCATTGTTGAAGGATGCATTGGAACTAGATCAGCTCATCAGTTACTTAATAAATAAGGAAAATTCTGAAGGAGTAATATTGCTCGGCCACAGCACTGGTTGCCAGGTATGCTGTGACTAATACCAACTACTACTTTACAGCCGTGAAATGAGATTACAGACTCTTCTATGGTTACCAGGATATCGTGCATTATATGCGCACAAACTTTGCTTGTTCCAAAGCAGTTTCTGGGGTCATTTTGCAGGTATTCTCCTTGTCCATTCCCTTGTTCTGAATGCATGAGTAGATTGTTCCCCTCCCCACCAAAAAAAGCATGAGTAGATTAATAAAACTTATTGGAATTTGATGTTTGTGAAATCTCTCTCTGAATGTCAAGCTTACTGATCAACTTTGCACCCTGTTGATAAGAACTTATATTTGCCGGAATTAATTCAATGTGTTAATGATATCTTGGAGTAACTTCTATGCTAATATATTCTTCAGGCCCCAGTAAGTGACAGGGAGTATAGAGCAACTCTTCCAGAAACAGCTGAAATGATAGACCTGGCAGCCAAAATGATTAGCGAGGGTCGTGGAATGGATTTGATGCCTAGAGAAGCAAACCCAGATGCCCCCATTACTGCTTACAGGTATCCTTTTTATGATTGCGTTACATAGTATGGAGATTTGAACTAAGGCTTTGTTGGTGGTTTCTCATAAGCACTTAATTGTTTCTAATTATGGTCCCAGTGGTTTGTTGAACACATATTTATGATTTATAATAGCAAAATCACACTTGCACTAGCAAATATTCCCCTCACTAACCAGATTTCACAGCGCAACTATAAATTGACTATAGTGCTATAAGCAGGTTGTTTGTCCCTTTTCTAAAAAAACAAAAGTTTGCAAAAGAGATTGCTTTTCCATGTTTGAAAGGCGACGCCTTCGTGACAAGGCGTAACTGTTCCCCAAGGCGAGTTGTCTGCCTGGACGCCTGGACGACGCCTTTAAAACTATGCTGCTTTTTAGTCATCTGCATCATTAGTGGCAGCAGCCATATATGTCACTGTAATTCTATAGGCGGCAGTGGTTGAGTCGTCAAGCTCCGGAGTTTTAATGTTTGTGCATTATTTAATGTCGAGTTGTGGATTCGGTTCACAAAAGAGTTGATATTAGTGAATGTTCTTAGAGAATCAGTTTGAGCAATTCGATCCGAAAATTGTTAGGCCTGACATGGATTTCTTTATATTCACTGTAATTGCTTGGTGTTTGGACTTATGTCCTTTAAATCAGGTAGTGGCCTCCTACCTACTTTGGTTGGTAGGGGGGTGTCTTCTCTTTTATATGTAAATGAAAAGGCCCGGTTATCATCAAAAGCAACACAACTGCCGACAATATTCACTATGCCCTTCCCCTGTTTCTGTAACCATCTAGTACAGCATAATCTTCTAATTTAATGCAATTGCTTAGGTCTGTGTTTTTTGTTACGATATCTGTCAGCTTGGTGTTAAGTGGAACTCTAGTTGGCAGATCTTTCTTTCTGGAACTAGGGTCAAGATTTGCCAGCATGTCTCCTAAGATTTATTTGAAGAAGCTATGATGGCAAATTAGCAATAAGAAAGTAATTTTTCCCCTCACCTGTGGTATTCTAATGCATACAAGTAAATATGTAGGTACCACTCCCTTTGTTCATATATGGGTGATGATGACATGTTCAGCTCAGATCTAAGTGAAGATCAGCTGAGGCAGAGACTTGGTCATATGTCAACCACACAGTGCCAGGTCTGTTGTTCAATGTTCAACTTCAGTTTGTTGGCTCTGTCACCTAAAACATTCCTCGTCTTAAGTTGTTTTGTTGTCCAGGATGATTGCAATGAAGAGACAAATATGTGTTTAGGATTTGCATTTGCATTCTATCACTGTTGTTTTATAGTTCTGTAGTCCTTGATAAACCTTGAGTTATGACCATTCATGCTAACAGCAGCTTTCCCCATTCATAGTGTCATAAAAAAGAAAAGCAATTATTTAAATACCCATATGATATTCTCTCCCGTCACAATTACTGACCACTAATTATTTTAATATATTTGCAACACATAGCAGAAAAAGATTATTATGAGATTACTTTTGGTCAAATCTACATCCAAATTCAACTAATAAAAAGTAATTTGCAATCAAAATTTGGAATGGTTGACATCAGATGACCCCAAAAAACTTATTTGTGTCTGGAGGGAGTATAGAACAACACACTGTCTGCATTTAGGTTTTTGCTGTATATGTCTGTAAAACTAAGACTATGTTAGTATTTGAAACGGTTAAGCTTGCAGTTGGTAAATTGTTCAAATCAAGTGCAGGTGTTATTTCTGAACCATATACTACCTCCGGTCATCATTATATGACGCTTCGGACAGCCAATTTGGCTTGAGTATAGTTCATTTCTTATGTCCGAAACGTCAGCTAAAGATGAATGGAGGTAGTATTTAGTTTCTGGAGAGTTTGGTATAATTCTGTAACACTAATAATTAGTCATCTTGAATAAATTATTTATGTTGTAGTAATACAAAAAGCACTGTTGATTTACACTGTAAATGTTCTGGGAAGTTTAGTTTTGGATATGCTGATCCTCTCGTGCTGTATAATCTATAGCTATGTTATGCCTAGGTGCATTTTATGTATTCCGTTCCATAATTCATCTTTGATGCATGTAACGACCGCATTACCTAGAAAAAACATATTCAACCTTTCTTATTTCCATTTCATGCTAGGCTACCGCCTAAATTTACTGCCCAATAGCTTTGGATACCTTTATTGCTTTTTTTTGCGGGTACCTTTATTGCTTATTGGAGCGCAGGCCTGGTGCAGTTGGTTGAGCGCTTGCTCACTGAAGTGCCAGGTCGTGGGTACGAGCGGCCACCCTGCAGTTTACTGTGGGGGTTAGGTTTGCCCGTATATTCCCTTCCCCAGACCCCACTCATGTGGGAGCGTCTGGCACTGGGTCTGCCCTTTATTGCTTATTGGACATATGGCGGTATCCGCTCTAAATCTTTGCTATAGCACCTTCGACAATTACAGTGGACTAGCAACACAAACTTCTGCGACATCATGACCAAAGCATTTTATCTAGATTGATTTCTGTTTCCCCAACTTTGGATTGCAAGTCTCTTTGGCTTACATCTTTGACCTGCATTTTTTCAAAGCTAAGATGTTGGCCAAACTGAGAAGCTTCATAAACATTAGTAATGCAAAGAGACTTACTACAAGTAGTAGTTGAATTAGAAATCATACTAGATTGAGTTCCTTGGCTGTGATGCCCATGACGATAGGACAACCGTCCGCAAAGCTGAGACTGGTAGAGTAACATTAAAGCCATGGGTTGCCATGTGTGGAATAATGGATGGTGATATCTGGATCTACTGGAACTTGTGTTAGTTATACTGTTTTCGAAATCCTTACAGAGAAGCCATTGTGATATAACAAGAAGTCTCATGGGGTGCATTTCTGGTGCAAATCCCTCAAAAAGGATATGTAGAAGTTCTTAAATTTCTAAAAGAACTATCAGCTATAGGTGGGACTATGTTCCAGATCCATGCAAAATTTCATGATCCAATCAGTCTTTCAAATTTGGGCCAAATTTCAGGTAGTAGTGTATTTTTTGGGTGCATTATAATGGAAACAATTCTGAACTGTATGCAATTTTTAAAACTTGAGCATAGCATGCACTACAAAGTAGTGTTAAAAATATTTCAGGAATGGTCAAATTGCACATTCTATAGATTAAAAATGAAGTTTCTTAAAACTCTGTCTGGGTCAACATAAGAGAGATTTAGTTGTGTGCTGAATAAGTAAAATGAAAACTTCATTCTCCTTGGTGTGATTTTGAGGTGGCAACACGTATTCAATTCTGAGTTATGCTTTGGCTCTTGCATTTAATAGCTTGAAGTGCTCTGCAGGTTATTTTTTCAATGGGGGACGAATATGTCCCTGAATATGTTGATAAGGAGGCTCTAGTAGACAGGTAAAAACAGAACCTAAATTAGTGAATACTAAGGTGATATTAATATTTTGCTTATTTTATCGCCTCACTGCAGGCTATGTAGAGCTCTGGGAGGTGCAGAGAAAGTTGAAATCGAATGGGGAAACCATGCGCTGTCCAATAGAGTGCAAGAGGCAGTTCGGGCCATTGTAGATTTTGTTAAGAGGGAGGGGCCCAAAGGTTGGGATGATCCATGGAGCTAGATATAGCAGTCATATGTCATTTGTAACTAGTCTATGATTTTCTCCTTTTCTTTTTTATTTTTGTGGGTGAAGAATCCTGAGCCTGTAAATTAAATCAGACTTTTTATT
>OAMR01001077.1:129483-153646 GCA_900205405.1 Echinochloa crus-galli
AAAAGATAGAAATGCGATATGTCATCAATATGTTTTGAACAGTCTGAGGTAATATGTGAACATTACCTCAATTTTGAAGATTTTAATCTGGTTAACCAAAAATGGAATTTGATGAATCAGGATATAGTAATAATAAGAAATTTTAGTTTTCTAGTTGTATTATAAGACTGTTTTTTAGATAAAGAAAATTATATTCCGGCATCTGCAAGAGATTTGCACCAAACCATTCGTTATTACAGTTTCTTCTTCCTACTGATTTAAAATAGCATCTCAAAAAGGACAGAAAAAGGAGATAAGTGCACTCTCAAATAGCCAAACTAAGCACTAAGCCTATTAGAAGACAGCCACCCATGCTTGACGAAGATCTCCATTGCAGTTGTTTCCAATATACGACACGCCCATTTCATTCGTGTTTTGTCCTCCTTCTGTTTTTTAGTAAATACTGCTATTTAGTGGTGATTAACATCCGCTGCCATTTGATGAGGATATATAGACAAGATGATACGTATCAACTTATGACATATGATTCCCATATGCTAAACTATGGACAACAAAGTGGATGAAGTTTTGTGAGAGAAACAATAGCCTTGCAAGTTGTGATTGCACTTCTATTGGAGGCTTGGACAGATCAATGGTGTGGCTAAATGTGATGATCAGCTAGTGCTAATCTAGACCAACTCTGTTTTTCAAATATAGTGAAGGGTGATCTTGAGCATGGAGAACAAGGTAGATTGCAGTATATATCTTCTTCCCCCCTTTCTTTTCCTTCCACAGGTTGAAAGGAGTTCTATCAGCTTTAACTTCCATACCTAAATATTTTTCCTCTTTACTATCATGATGTACACCCACCTATTGTGATCACTTCAAAGTTGCATATTATTTCCTTCATGAAGCAATGCCCAGATCATACACATACATGTTAGCGGCAGCCTTCTTCCAAGTTGCCGTTAAGAATCATATCTAAAGGTTTAGAATGTCTGAAAGGGACAAGAACAATTTAAGATCTAAACTATTTAATAACCATAAGCTATCTAGCTTTATGTATCATCAAATATTCAATCCTAAGAGAACAAGATTACGCTCTCTACCACAGTTATATCTTACTAAGTACCTACCTTTATATGGACATAAATGTCTGAAGCATATATGTAAAGTTTCTAAAAGTAATGGCTCACATTTGATTAGAAACTTACATGACGGTTAGAAATTCTGCATTATCTCCATGCACCCTTGTGGCTTACTAAAATTTGCAGGAAATATATAGTTATATTGAACACCTTAGAGATATATTGAAATATGAAGAACCAGAAATTCGTGTAAAATATCTTGAGCATTCCGCTCAGATGACATGAATCCAGACTTACTTAAGGTATATATCTTCATAAATTTCTTCTCGTGCGTGCGAACTAGCTGAGATTTGATAACAGCTTTACATGAAATGGATTAACGACATAGTCACGCGTGCACATGCACATATGCATGCGCACACCATTTTTATGCAACTAATATGCACACCAAGGATAATGGCAATTACACACAAAAGGTTATCTAGAGAGCATGAACATACGACCATCCTCTTACACAATATTCAACTTGAGCATTTTTAACATATTTTCCTTTTCTGCCACCTTATCTTAAGAATCACACACCGTTTTGGCCTTTATTTTAGTGAAATACCTGAAAATAAATTCTAAAGAACCAAACTTGAGCTTGTGCAATACCAAAAACAATAATAGAGACCAGCCAAATCAGATGGTATGGTTGAAGTATTACGTCACATCACTGGATGTATTTGCACCACTAATATACCAATGCGTGCAACAATCCAAACAAATGATGTCATGCTGCTCGTATTGATCCAGTTCAAGTTCCCGGTTTGGCTTTGCATTCTGTTGGCAATGATCTTAATAATGAAGATGATGAGACGAAACACCGGGTGATGCTCTAGAGACAAGAGGTGTCGGCATTGCTTTCGTTAGTGCATGTGTGGGGGATACACCTCCTCTTTCCATCCCTTTCATGACCAACTTTCTTCTTGTAGATACCCTTCAACAAGTACAAGCACAATGATGCATCTCACGCTAAAGAATGGCTACCAACTTGGAAATATATATGATTTGTCGAGTGCACGCTTGACTAACTAACTACCCTACTTGCCTTTAAGGCTGGCAGCTAGCAGAACGCTTGAACCCAATAGATATCCATATAAAACTTGTATAAAAATCATATCTGAAAAGGTAGTAACTAATCTAGCTAACAATCATCACTAATCCCAGCTTAGCTATGTCGATGAAATAAACAAATCTAAAAGAAGGGACAAGTGATAGTGTTACGTTCAATAACAAATATTAACAATCACAAGTAAGGAAATTCCTTGACCCTTGCTTTGAGCTAAGGTTATGCTTGCATGAGACATTATTGAAGACACATAGTGTTTCTAAGAAGTGAATAACCAACCTTGAAGTCACAAATTCTCATTATGAGAACATTTAATTGCAGCTCTTTACAGTGGATATCCATCAGCAATATTGTCAGATCCTGAAGCACGAGGAAAACATGCAGTTGTTCAAATATAGAAAAAAAATCTTCTCCTCACTTTGATTTGTCCCTAACAATTGGATTATTCTGTAACTAAAAACTAACTGTAGATCATCAATTAGCAGCACATATTGCTAGATGAATGTGCTGGTTAGCCTGATTCACAATATAAGTCATTTAGGAAATTGTTATTATGGTTTCCAATATGTCATTTTGACTTGTAATCTTTTTCTTTTGTAAAAGTGTAATTTGTTAGAAAGAGATTCATGTGTTGTCAATATATATAACTTTTTATATACTGGTGCACTGATTTAACAAAGTATATATGCTCAACTAGAGTCGTTAAACAGTATATAGCAGGAGTAATTAATTCAATCATATAGAAATAATGCGCACACTAGCCATAATTGAGGTTAATGTGGCACCTGAATTTATCACCCAGTACATTAAGCCCTCTTATTTGCAAAGATATAATCTCAGCAAACTGGACTATAGTAAGTTGAACAATCCTTCCTTTTGAACTTTTTAAAAATAATTCATAGCAAAAAAGTACACACCCCTAGGCCCTAGCATTGTATTTTAGAAAAATAAGCTGTACCTATAATATAGAATGCGCCATTGATTATTTGTGGTATAGTTAGTTTAATGAAAGGCAAATAAGTATCAAAAGACTATAAGAATACTTAACTGTACTCATATATTAGTTATAGTATTGGGAAAGCCGTTGAGCACAAGAAAAGCTAGTGTACCATACTGCAGACAAGTAATTTAATTTCCGTACAAATTTAGTGCTTCCTAGTTGCTTCAGAAATAAATTAGGACATGATTCCTGAAAAGCATAGAAAGATTTGGAAGAATGGGACAAGTGAATTGAAAGTATTGACTTTACTTTTTCAAAGCAACTTTCTCACTAAAATGTCAATGCGTCATTATTATAATTCCTTAGTGCTAATTCTCACTTTCTGTTTGTGTGCAACAGAGATGTTCTTATTCCGTTCCTGGAGTGGTCAAATTATGAAGCTAAAAGTTCTATGCACATATATTGACTAGATTTTCTTTTTGAGAAAATGCTTGATTAACAATAAGACTAGATCTTGTCTAACCGGTCCACCGCGAGAAGCTTGGCATATTATTTTATATTTACCTATAGCATTTTGCAAACTAAGATGGTTCGCCCGCACACTGTTTCTAGGACATGTGTCTTCTTCCGTTTCTATGAAACACTAATTATATAGGGTTCTCTTGATGCAATAGTTAAGCCTACTTGTGGTGGTCCGTGTTGTAGTTTGGTGGGATTAGCCAGAAGGTACTATACTTTTTCATTACAATAAGTATTTTTCTTTGGAAAAGGGATGCTTTATTAATTTTCAGTTGAATACATCGAGGTGATACATTCACCTGAAAACGAGTTCCCGGCCTCTGCCATTACAGCACACAGCCCAAACAAAAGCGAATAAAAAAGCCAGAACACTACGACCAGTCAATCCTACGACTAGACTGCCAACCAAACGCCCGGCCAAAAAAAGCCTTGGCCACTTGAGCCAAGAAGAGCGACGCCGCTGCAAGGGTATCCTTCGATGACGGCGGTTGTAGGATAGCCCACGAACGGAGCCAATGCGCCGTTGTGAATATGACCTGCAAAAGGTTAGGAGTTTTATTATCAAAAACCACAGTGTTGCGACATCGCCAGACCGCCCAACATAAGGCCGCTGCGCCTACAAAGACTAGGGGTTTATAACTTGGTGGAACTAAATTAAGCCAATCAGTAAACAAATTATTCACACTACGTGGTTTAGGTAAGCCCCAAGCCGCATAAACCGAAGCCCATACCATACGTGTGAATCTGCAATCAAAAAATAAATGTTGTATAGTCTCGTTTTCATGACAGAAACAGCAGTTTTTGCTGCCATTCCAATTACGTTTTGCAAGGTTGTCTTTAGTAAGTATAACACCTCTTTGGAGAAACCACATAAAGATTTTAACTTTTAATGGGATTTTCGATTTCCACAGCCTAGTATTGGTTCTTGGAATATTTTGATGGATTAGAGCCAGATAATGTGTTTTCACCGAAAAAACACATTTCCGTTCTAAATTCCATTGAAAATCATCTCTATCATCTGTGAGTTCTATACTGCCCAATCGAGCCACTGGGTTATTCCACATGACCAATTTAGGACCAATCAAATCTCTGCCCCAGGAAATAACTGGGATCGTTGTGCTAAGCACATCCGCCACCGTATCCTGTTTTTTGCGAGCTATATTATACAGTTGTGGATATTGTTCGCGAAGAGGTCTATTCCCTAACCATTTATCTTCCCAGAATCTTATCTGTGACCCGTCTTTTATAATAAATGTTCCAAACTTGAGGAAATCATTTTTAACCTTCATCAGACTCGCCCAGAAATGAGAATCCCCGCTCTTCCATTGAGCCTGTACCAAAGGTTTGCCCCCTAGATATTTGTTGCGTAGGATCTGTTGCCAGGTATCGTCTGATGTTAGCAAACGATATAGCCATTTACTGAGCAGTGCTGTGTTTTTGATTTCTAGGTTATGAATTCCTAACCCCCCTTGATCCTTTGGTAGACACAAGATATTCCAGCGAGCAAGTCTGTATTTTCGCTTGTGATTGTCACTTTGCCAAAAGAATCTAGACCGAAAGTAATCCAACTTCTTACGAACCCCTATTGGAATTTGGAAGAAGGACATCATATACATCGGTAAGCTGCTAAGAACTGAATTAATTAATGTAAGTCGACCTCCATATGAAAGGTTTTTCCCTTTCCAACTACTGAGGCGACTCTCAAATCGTTCCTGGACCCTCAACCAATCGTTATTAGACAATTTCCGATAATGAATCGGAATGCCGAGATATCGAATCGGGAAAGTTCCATGGTTGCAACCAAACAGTTCTTTGTACTGGTCTTCCGAATTCTTGGCTTCCCCAAAACAGAAGATTTCATTACAATAAGTATAATAATAATAATGAAAAATGTGAGAAGCTATCATGATAGATATAGAGGAAGCTTAGGGACTGTTTAGCATAGCTCCTAGAACACTTTTCTAGGCCGAATCAAGGAGTAGCTCTGCCAAACAATTTTTCTATAGAAACATGATTCTAGATTGATTCCTTGGAGTGATTCTCTAAAATGAACTAAGAGACTATGAGTGAAAAAAAGTTTCTTCTGTTCATACTTCAAATTTAATCTAGAGAATCATAGAGGATTACTTTTAGACATAATCACATATCTTAGAGAATCACTTCTTATACTGAATCAGAAGGAGCTCTACTGAACATACTCTTAAGTTAATGATACCATTTTACATGTGTATCCAAGCATAAAAAATTTGCAGTATGGGCAACCAAATGTGCATTTGGACCAATATAGTGCATGGCTACATTGTTCCATCCGATTTTTCACAATTCATTATTGGAATTATGCTAGTAACATTTAATTGACTTGTGGGCAGAAACAGTTGCAAAATCTGAAATGGCCTCATTTAATTGACTTCTAATTAAGTAGTTACACAAGTGAACTCTATTTATACTTAATTAGATTTATAACATTTAATTGACTGTAGTATATTTTTGCTATATTTTTTTCTCTAAAATGTATGTTAGAAAAAACATGTTAATTTGACGTTAGTTTTAGGATACAAATGGTGTGCTATCAAATGTTCAAAAAAACCTCTTAATTTTGATCTTATTTTCTCTAATGTTTTTTTCTCTACATCAATGAAATCTTGCATCACACAAATTCACAATTTACTGTGCACTCCATCATTGTTGAAAAAAAGGATATCCTTCATTCCCTTTTCAGTGCGAGTTATTAGATAGAAACAAAAATTATATAAATCTAGAACTTTCGTTGCATAAAAAGACCGGCACTTAAATTCCCAAAACTGATGTTGCATTGGAAAATATCAAACTCCAAATACATACATGATTTTTTCTCATAGCTGTCTGTACTTGTGTGTTAGTCCACTAACGGTACAGGAGTCAACAACATAGATCAAAATATCATCAAAATAATATCAATTATGTTGATCGCTTCATATATAAAACACATATGTATTAAGTACAGATACATGTAAATAATGTGCCATTTCTCATATATCTCTCTCATCAGACGGATATAGATAGGACAAAACGCGACCATGAACAGCTAGCACACGCTCGATTGCACACTATGCCATGTTCGCACGTTGTAGCCACGAAAAGCAAGGACAACATACAAAAGTAAGCATCCGTTGATAATCTGATTTACAAGAGAAATGCGGAAAAATGGCGAGAAAATTACAGGTGCTAGCTTAGACTGCTAGCTCGTGCAAATGATGGCCACTCCTTCTGTCTTGGAGCCTACGGAGTACTTGTTTCTGCAGGAATTTAATTGCACTAATCTATAGATGATTTACCGGGTTCGCAAACTCTCTCCCGACGTAATTTCAGCTCCCCACTCTCACTTCCCTCTCTCTTCCCCGATGATCTCGGCCAATGCCGAGCAAATGGCGACTGCGGCGATTCGATGGCCACCCCGCGCTTACATCCACGCGTTCTCTAGTGGAAAGCAGCTCATGTCCATGGCGACACACTTTGGTTACACGGCGACGGCGGCCGCCGGCGTGGGAGCGGCGAACACTGGCATCACTTCGGGTGCCAGTATATCATCATCGTCACCGGCCGCGGCGGCGGCGGCGTCGCCGTCGTGCAGGAAGGCGCGCACCACGTCGATGCACGGCGCGGCGACGAGCCGCCGCCACGCCTCGTCGGCGTCGGCGCCGCGGCGCCGGAACACCTCCGTGGCGTCGACGCGCCGGACGCCCCACAGCTTCGCCAGCCGCTCGATCTTGCCGCGCTGCCGGCACGCGAGCCGCCGGGTGTTGCGCTTGATCTCCTCGACGGCGGCGTCCAGCATCCGGCGGCGCTCGCCCTCGTCCTCGCCGGAGCAACGCAGGTAGGCGTCGAGCTCCGGGACGCCAATGGCGCGCCATATCCCCCGGGAGTAGTCTTTGCGGCTGCGGCGCGGGTCGAACGCGGCGGCGATCTCTCCGACGAGGTCCCGGCGGCGCATGTCCTCGACGCGGCGGGACACGTGGCCGTACAGCACGGGAAGCTCCACGTCCACCCACAGAAAGATGCACTCGAAGCTATGCCGGAACGCGCGGCGGTCGCCGTCGATGAGCTCCTCGACGTACGAGTTCGAGCCGCCGGCGATGATCGGGACGCGGCCGCGCGCGGCGATCGCGTCGGCGGCGCGGGTGGCCTCTCGGCGGAAATCCGCCGCCGTGAATTCCTCGTCGGGGCCCACCACGCCGAGCAGGTGATGAGGCACGCCGGCTTGCTCCTCGTCGGTGACCTTGTTCGTGGCCACGTCGAGGCCGGCGTGCACCTGGATCTTGTCGGAGTTGATGACCTCGCCGTTGAGCTGGAGGGCCACGTCCACGGCGAGCCGCGACTTGCCCGTGCCCGTGGCGCCCATCACGACCACGGCCTTGTGCTTTGCGCCGGCGGTGTACCGTAGCTGCGGCGGTGGCGGCGCCGGTGTCATGGGAAGCGCCACCATGCCGCGTTCCAGCCGCCGCACGTCGATTTGCGGCGGTTTGACTGCTAGTCTTGGGAGGGTGGTGGTGGCGGCGACAATGGCGGCTGTTGGTGTGGCCGTGGGTACCAAGTAGAGTGACATGGTGTTTGTGTCGTGATTACGTTTGCTATAGTAGTTAACTACTTAACTACTAGCTGATGGTCTGGTCAAGAATGAAGTCTTTGATCGAGAGATCTTCTGGTAGTTAGTTTGTGAGTTGGCTATGGATATGTGTTGGGAGGGTATTTATAATGTGTTGGCTAAACAAGTGGACAAAAAGGATTCTCAGTTTGCAATACAAAATGCGTAGCGGATTCATTTGAGGTTTGATATGATTGAAAACAAATGCGCGTGATATAAGGATTTAGATGTCAATAATGCATGGCCTCCAAGTGAAAAAGGCAAGCCGTGTATATGTAGCCAATGATGAATCACAAATCAAAATGTTCGGAGAAAAATGCTCGTGGATTACAAATATGCATTTGGATATATTCCACTACAGATGTTCATGATGCAGGTGGGCCACGAACCGTTACAAAGTGGGGTTGGGGAGCTAATTAGTTCAAAACTAGTGCTTCTTTAATTCTTATATATGCGGCGAAACGATGTGGGGTTAATGAAAGGAAAGGTACATTTCGGAGAAAAGAGAGAAGAAATATAACCAGAAGAGATTATTTAAGGAGATTCATTTGTATACGCTTTAATTTGTTTTCATGTTTTAAATTTCATCGGGCGGTCACCAGCAAACAAAAAAAATTTGAACTAAGCATATAGTGTGATCAGATCCTTTACTATGATGTACCATTAAGAAGCAGGTGAATCTTTGACTGATGGGTTAACAGTAGAAGTAACCTTCTCCAATAAGCACCTAGAATTGATGTAGACGTGCCACTTTCCACAATTTTAGGGAAGGAAGTAGTATTAATGTTTGTCCAAATAATAATATATAAATCGGGGTAATATCTTGTTCAAATCGTTTTGTTTTTTTTTGGAACACACAAAAGAGCTGTGTTTCTTTGTACTATGTCCATGAACCGGCCAGGACTTTATTAGTTTGCTTGAGTGTGTGAGTCATTTTCGTGGCTATCTAGTCTTGAATTTCCAGACTTGATCCAGCCACGCAGGATCAGCATGATCTCAAAAACCAGTTTGATCAGAAAGATTCAACAATAGATTTGGAGGAGAATGAAAAAAAATGGATGCAGGTCAACAGAAAGGACGGCTGAGCTGAGCTGCATGTAACAACAAAATTTGCCTTTACAAAATACTGCCCTCGTATCTCTGAAATTCTTGTCGAAATCATGAGCTGATGATACAAATTTTTGCGCGTATCTTTCGCAGATGCAAATGGCACAAAAATGTATTGGGTCAGGGAGAGATGATTAAAAAGGGTACACAGTTGCATTTAGATAAGCCAGGTCGTGCAGCGCACCAAGCATGCGCAGTTGCAGTGAGCAAGCCATGTATTAGATTTAAGGCTAACGTGCTGCTGAATGCAGATCTGTGGATCTCACATGTCATGCAAGATTATTTGGCTTGAGATTCTGTCATCCAAACATATACGCGCATCACACACGGATTGATCAACGAGTACATGACTGACTCGTTCTTAGTCCACACCGACCAAAATTATATCTTCTTTTCTTCTGCGTTCAAGTGTAGTCAGCCACACAGGCGAAGGCCCATGAGTTGCTTATGGACAAAGTTATTATGGATGTTTTTCCTACTAACAAGGCAGTGTAAGAAGATGTGCAATCCTTGTTTTTCTATCCTCTCACTGGCGAGTGGGCCAGGATGTAAATTCTGAATTGCCAACTACAAGGACATATAAATAATTAGGAAAATGATAGTTTTTTTTTGATACCAGGAGAGCGGTTGTGGCGTTCCTGTAACATCAGAAACGGATATGGACATTGTTGCAGTACGTAGCACCCCTTCCTAAATGGTAAATCTAGCTTGGTAACTTTGCGAGATGACAGTTCCAGATTTGATCATCAGGAGGATGGCCATAGAGGGGGCACACATCGTATTGCAACAGTTGAGATTAGAGATTCACTGCTGGATCGAAACGGCAATATCCCTGTGGATGAGTAAGTTTTTTGGCGGTTATTCTAAACTGATAGGAAAAAAATGGCAAATCACATAGGGAAAATGAATTTTTCCTATATGTGTGTTAGAACACATGTATGTCATAGTAGAATGCACATGGAAATTCTGCTTACATGAGTATAATGAACCAAAACAAGCATCAATTTGGGCATGAGCTGCTGCTGCGACCATATATCCCTCTAATCCTGCTCGGCTTGTCGCCACCACCTGCCATGGATCCCCCAAAGTCCAAAACCCTAAATCCCTAATTCTATGGGCCTTCTCCACCTCTTGCATCCGCCGACAACCCACTTCCCCTGGCTGCTCTACCCACCTCTCGCCCTTCCCTGACCAATCTCTCTGGAGCACTGCACTACCCGTCCACCGGAATGAAAGATGGTCTCACCATTGTTACTTCCTGCATCAATTTTCTTCCTTCCTTCGTCCTCTCTTTCTTCTTTCCTTTTGCATTAACAAATTAATCCATCACCCGCGCTGTCGTGCTCCAGCTAGCTGTCCAAAACGAGAGGGCTCTCTCCTGGTATGCTAAAACGAGAGCCCTCTCGTATTAGATTTTGCAATTGTAGAATCCTCTCATTAATCTCCACAGGTCTATGTTTACCGAATTGAGTTGTGGAATTCCATGCCCTGCTCAGGTAATAATTAAGAATCGGATACTGTGTGCTCATGCAAATGGAGACTTAAGTTCTTATTAATTTGGAATTTTGCCTATAATTTCGGTGTCTTGTTTTGTTTCGAATCCAAAACCAGTTTTTACGGTAATACTTTAGTATTCTTCGATAATTGCTATTACTACTAAAAAAATTACTGTGCTTGAAAGATTGCATTCCTAATTTTCTGAAATTATAACCATAGGGCTGACTGTTGAGTTCAGAAGAATTTTGTGGTTGACGATCAATGCAAAAGGTGCTCCTCAAAGTATTCTTCATGGAAATCACTTGTGCACTTGTGCCAAGCATGGCCTTCCAATTACCTTATCAGTTGGGACAAAGACGCAGTGGTGGTTAGCCGCACCATGAGAAAAGGTATGTACCCCACGAGCCACTGACCTTGTTCTTGTCTATACTTTAATATACTGGCAATGGGATACGAACAGCTACAGAATGTAAGTTCTGTGGCTGGCGCCAACAGATACATGTATAGTGACGATTTAAAATATACGGTGCTAAGCAAAAGTTCAGTCCTAGAAGCATCATCACAGAACGCTAGGTCAGAGCAGACGTGCATCATGCTTTTGTTCCTTTGTGTTCGTGCCATGTTGCTGTCCAGTTGCACTATGTGTATGGCAAGACGCGTTGGTCTAATTAGAAATTTGCAAGGATAATTAGGCAAAAAGTCTTAGAGACATTGATGCTCCAACAGGTAAACAATGGGCCGGTAGCTACAATTAAAGACCATTAGCCCTGATACTCATCATTGTGTCTCGTCGTACTAGATTGCGCTTGATATATATATGAGAGTTGGTACGAGACTGAACTGTATCAACGACGATGTTGATGAATGCGCATTATAGTTGGTCGACAGAAATCACGCTTATATGTCATTAAAACTATGTGCTTTGTGGAAACCACATTGCTACTTTATAATCACTTGATGAGTTGAAGATTGTAGGCCAAAAATATTCTCTCTTTTTTGGTTGGGTATGACACAGTTTTACCCAGAAGCCTTGGTAGGTAATAACCAAATGTAATGACCAAATGTTCTAGTACGAATCCGTAGGTTGGTCTAATTCATTTTCTTCTGCCTTGTGCTACATGCATGGCCCTTCTTAGATTAGAACCTATTTGATCATGCATCTAAAATTCACAATAGTGTACGTGTTGTGCATGTACTGTTTCCTAGACAAACACATTTCAGGAAGCACAAATAGTTTCTACCACACTATCTCCATCCTACAAATCTGAGCAACTAACTCCTATTGCTACCCTAAGTCCTAACTATAATATACTGCAAAGAACTTATTAAGAAGCGATAAGACATACAAGAATCTAGTGTTGTTGAATTGTCTAGCATATTCTTACTTGGCCCTGTAGGACCTCTGATTCTTGCTCTCTGTATATAAGAATCTAGTGTTGTAGAACTGTCTAGCATATTCATCTTGAGCGCTCCTAGTTGCCCCTTACAAGTCTTGGATGAAACCCTTATGTTGGCTCTTCGATTGCTTGCCTTGGCTTGCTTGCTTCCCTAGAGCCCACACCCGTTGTTTATATACTCCCCTTCCAGGCCTCTTCTACATGCAAGTAGGAATCATATTCCTAGTAGGATTCAACCCTCCTAATAGTACTAGAAGTCCTAATAACACACCCTATTGGATCCTAATTCAAATAGGCTTTGAGTCATAATACAACAAAGATTGCTAGCAAAATTAGGCCATAATGAGCTTACTTGTTCATGGCTGTAATTAAACCAGAGGTGCATGGCCTCCGTGAGCAGCGCGTGCGCTCCTTGGCTACTTTCCAAGTGATGGCTCCGGCCTCAAACTTGGAGTAGAAGTCCACAACAACGTCGGCCAACAGCAGGAATCAGAATGGCAAAAGGTGAACCTAGTGCAGTGTGTTGTTGGCCACGAGAAGCGCCGCGAGCATGGAGGCACATAACACGATCAGTTGGAGCCGTAGTAGCGCGTCCACCAGCCTCGTCTGTATCCTCTTCCGCGCCCGTGGCTTGGTGCCTGTGGCGGCGCAAGTCCAGACATGAGAGGGAGAGGACTTGAGGACGAAGTGTGCAGTGGCCGGGGTCGTTCCTATTCTAGGTTAGAGTTGGGCTTGCTGTCTTGGGCCGCTTGGGCTGCTATACTTGTCGCGAACTGCTCAAGCGGGCTCGTTATAGATAACAAGCAAAAACTTCAACTCAGCTTGTTAAAAAAAATCAATGAGCTGAGCCAGCTACGTGCATTTTGTCCAGCCCTACTACGGGTTCAGTTGAAGCCGGTACCGGTATATAGTTTCTGTGCCATGCAACTATATTGATTGAGTAAATATCCAAACCTTCAGCCTCATCATTGGGATAAAATTTGTACCAAAACTAATGCCCTATAAGGTTTTGTTGCCCATGGGCATGTGCATATTCGTACCCATTGCCATCCCTAATCGGATCCAATATATTTTCACATGACTCAAGAAATATGGATCCGACATTCTTCATGTCATCTGATAAATATTCATTCGATCTTTTTAGACGCCTAAAAATTACATTGATACAATATTTCTGTATAATACTGCAAAAATAGGGATCCAACATTTCCTCATCTCCTAAAAAATGTGGATATGATATTTGTTTCATATATGTGCCTCCAACATTTTCCGCATCAAATAGGGAATATGGATTTCTTTAATTCTTTCACATATGAAATGTGGATAAAACATTTTCCCATTTCACGTACAAAATGTGGATCCAACATTTTTTGTTCCATTATACGCAAAAATTTAGGTCTATGTCGCATATGAATTAAATGAGGATCCATCATTTCTTAATTCAATTTCTTATTTTTAATTCAACCAGGTTGTTTAGATTAGAAAATGGCACTAATAATTTTTTCTTGTAATTATGTAGAACAAACAAAATGATGCTGGAAGAATACGTATCAAACTCTATGACCCCAAATGGATCCTTCATAGGAACATTTGACACAAGAATTGTTACACATAAGGAGAGGAGAAAGACTAGACAAATGGAACTTACCTTTCTAGAGTTTTAGAGCAGCAAAGACAAGGCTAGTTTATTTGATTCCTTCTCAACTAGAGCAAAAGAAAGATCGGAGGGCTGCAGTGCTCTTAGTGGTGTATCTGGCGGTTGATGTAGCTACCCTTGGATGATAACGCTATTCGCATTGATGAAGTACTATTGAGTTTTCTTCTTGATGGAAATGTCAAATACTTAGTAAGAAGTCTTGGTGAGTATCACTAAATGTTTAAGTACGAGTCCAGTTCTGGTTTGGTACGGTCTAGTTCATTTTCTTCAGCTGTGTGGTACAAGTCTTTCACCAATATAGATCAGATCAGAACCTTTTTGATCATGCATCTAAAATTAACGCTAGTGCCTACAACACATGTGTTTCATACACAAGCACACCTCAAAAAGCACAAATAGCTTCTAGAACAACGACGATAGGTCGGCAACGTGCAGATCTGTGGTGATGATGAGTTGCATGAGTAGAGGGAATACCGCGCAAGCGGAGAAGACGTGCCGCACTTGCGGAGGGAGGGAGGGAGGGAGAGAGAGAGAGAGAGAGAGAGAGAGCCGCACCATAAATGATCCGATGATGTGCACCCTAGAGCCGCAATAATGATGGGCGTGGAAGTGGGCCTGCAGCCCAGGATAGACACCCAGAGAACAGGGTAGGCCAGAATTTTCTGTTCTCAGTACTCCCTGCACAGTTCTGATGGGTTGAGATCGTGCGAAATCTCCTCCAATTCGGATCTTTCCATCCACACTACCACCAATATGACTACCTCCTGTAATTACTACTTTCATCTCTAAAGCAGGTTCCATCACATTGATCATCCGAAAACATCTGGCCAAGTTGTAGGTTGCAGAGCTCTAGGAGGTGAACTGTCCGGCCAGGGATCAACTACCCATCTTATCTGTCAAGGTGAATCTTCTTCATCCCATCGTGCGCCGGCATATCCCAGCGTACCAAGCTACATCTTCTACAAACTATTTTTTCCCCAACAATTCCTCAGATCCTAGAGGTATCTTGATTCTTCTCACCCACCTTGGCTTTTTATTCTTGATTCTTCTTATTCTCCATGGTGCCACTTCCCACACATTGATGCTTATGTCTGGTTCCTAAGAAGTACGTTGATACTATATCTCTTTACATCACAGCAAAAAAAAGGGACCCAAAATTTCTCTCACCATCAGCTAACAAATGTAGATATTACATTCGTTTCATAGACGGTAAAGAACATGGATTTATTTTCTTTGTCACATATAAAATGTGCGTAAAACAATTTCCTCGTTCACATGAAAAATGTGGATCCAACATTTTCCACACCACATATGAAATGTGGATCCAACACTTTTTCCGGTTGTTATACTCATGGTAATGTGCTAATAATATAATAACACTCCCCACATACCTCATTGGCTTTAATTCTTTCTTTTTAATTCAACTAGTTTTTTAGGATTAGAAAATGGCACTAATAAAATTCTTTTTGCAATTATGCAGAACTCACAAAATGATGCTGAAGTAATATGTATGAAACCCTTTGATCCCAGATGGATCCTCCATAATAACATATAAGAATATTACACGCAGGGAGACGAGAAAGACTAGATCAATGGAACTACCACTCTAGACTCTTAGAGTAGTTAAAGAGAAAATGGCTAATTAATTTCCTTCTCAACCAGCGGCAGACAACATCAGGGTGGCAATGCTCTTAATGATGAATCCAGAGGGTTGATTTGGCCGCCTCGGATGATCCTACTATTCACATGGATTGAGTATTATAGAGTTTTCTTCTCGATGAAAATGTTAAAACTTAGTAAGAAATCTTGGTTGGGTAATTACCAAATGTTCTAGTGTGAGTCTATCTAGTTCCAGTAGTCCACTTCATATTCTTGTGCTGTATGGTACATGTCCCTCCGCCATAAGATCTGTACCTTTTTGATCATGTATGTAAAATTCTTACTAGTGTCTACAACACATGTGTTTCCTACACAAACACACTTCAGGAAGCATAAGTAGTTTAGCACTGCACTTTACAAACTACAAAGCCAATATTAACCAAATTTAAATTCCTACTAAGCTATTTGATTCGAACAGGTAGTTAACACGTACAGCCACCCTCTCTTCTCAGGTTCATGAAAGGTTAACAATGGCGTCTGAATCTAGTTCCATGATCACACATTCAAGTTGTCTCTGGATTCAAAAATATTCGCCTACACCATTGAAACATGACTACACTAAAAATTCATGGACACAACACCTACAAGGGTAGAAATAATAAAATAATACAAGATTTTTGACTTACAATTACATGTGCGGTCTCCTTGTGCGCGATGGAATAGAGCCATCACATCAGGGTCGCCGTTGCATAGCTGCAACCGCCACATGCTCGCTGCCGTTCCGGCCAACGCTCCCGCCGCGCCGTGCGGCATCGCCATACCTCTCGCCGCACCCACCATGCGGTCGCGGACCCGCCCGCTTGCCGCGCCGGCGCAGCCATCTGGACACCCCGCTCGCTGCACCGCATCGGAGGAGGGGAGTGGGGAGGGGAGCGATGGGTGGATCTGAGGAGGAACATCATGTGGATCTAGGGTGGGGCAAGAGAGAGGGTCAAAGGGGAGAAGAATGTCGGGGTAGAGTTGAGATCACAGGTCATTGTGATTATTTTCGGTTTAAAACCAGCTATGTCATTCGCCTGCAGAACAAAGAGTCCAATACTCCCATTGACGTGCGCGTTCTACTGCTCGCAATAAACAGAAGAACAAATTAATCTGTGCTGAGGTATACCGTATACGTACTACTAACAAATCAATCAACCTAGGTATAATGAACACAACAAAAGAACCAATGGAAAACGAGTTAATCTATGTTAAGCTCTATGATATGGATCATGAAGATGATCCAGTGCGTGCGCACTTGAGATGCCGATAAGGCCGCATGAGGCAAACCATGCATAAGACCGGTCGTCACCACGACGGAGAATGTCACCCGGCGACAAATCCGCCTCCGGCCATTCTGCGTATGAAGCATGGTGGGTGTTGGTGTTCTGTTCTTGAATGCTGCAGGAAGTCTTATCCTACATATTTGATACATATATTTCGTCTGTGGTGAAGCAACAATTATTGCCAGCTAATTTGCAATGTCAACTTCTCAAACATATTGCAATTTCAACTCCTGCTGCACGCTCCTCCCTTCTTGGGCATCGAGGCTCGGAATATCTCTGCATGTGACCAATGGAGAAGGCGCCAGAGCCCCTGGGCCCTTGTCTGAAACCAATATACTCCTTGCTCTTGCAAGCGGCATGCAACTGACAGGTAGGCGACAGTTGTATATAGAATGCTAGGTGACAAGGCCTTGAACTCACTTCGGAGCTCACCTGTCTGTGTTGATGACTCTCATCTGATCGGTGATGTGTACCAACGACGCTTTGGAGGAGCAGTTTTTCTTTCCATGTTGCATCCCTGCTTTTCATCTCATACTTACATGTAGAGCTCTTGTAGGTTTGTGATGTCTTTCATCTTTGTCAAACTCCAGTGTGTGGATTAGTGATGTTCTTTTGTTTACCTTGGTGGCTTGTTTAAAGACTATTTCTCAATTTGTCACTAAAATTGTTAGGTGGCAATGTTTCATGACATCTTCTGCAAAAAAATAATATCATAAACATATGACATATTTTCCTTTGTCATAAAGTTTTCTTCACTAATCAACACATTTCTTGTAACAAAAGTAGTAACCAGTTACAAGATATACACCACAATGTAGAGGTAACCAAGCCTCCGAGTTCATCAGACCATTTGAACCAATAAAGTCATCTTAAACCGTCCGCCCCCCCCAAAATCGTTGCAACAAGGAGGCAGCCAGCATGGAACAGAAACACTCCATACTTCAAGGTGCAGAGCATCTTGATGAACACCTGCAACTCTAGGAAGGTGAGGCAGAGCCAGATGGAGATGCTAATGGCCTGCCCAGCTGACCTGACCTCCACAGGGTAGATCTCGGTCTGCACCACCCACCGCAATGGCGCCCATGATACACCCAAGCTGAATGTGCACAGCAAGATCAGAACCAGCACGCTGATTGCGTAGTTATACCCAGAAGCCTTGGTAGGTAATAACCAAATGTAATGACCAAATGTTCTAGTACGAATCCGTAGGTTGGTCTAATTCATTTTCTTCTGCCTTGTGCTACATGCATGGCCCTTCTTAGATTAGAACCTATTTGATCATGCATCTAAAATTCACAATAGTGTACGTGTTGTGCATGTACTGTTTCCTAGACAGGCCCGTGAGCTCGTAGAACATGGGTATGACCACACCCATGATCAGGCAGTGCCGGTAATCCTTGCTAAACAGCCTCTTGAAAGCCCCATCTTCATTCTGGTTTGCCTGATCAACAACCCGGATGATGTCCTTCAGCTCACTGTCGACATTGACATCGTCCGCGCCACGGATGCGCTGCAGTGTGGCTCGAGCCTGCTCTGTACGCCCTCGCAAGACAAGGCTACTTGGTGTATCGGAGACGAAGAATGCAGCAACTACAAGGGTGATGCCAGGAATGGCTGCCAGGCCAAGGGAGACCCGCCAACCCCAGCCAGGGATGCGGTTGGTGATGTAGTTTGTAGCAGTCGCCAACACTATCCCTACAACACAAAAGGCATTGTAGGCAGAGGCAAATGCTCCACGCCACTTTGCTGGTGCTGTCTCGGAGAGATACACTGGAGCAGACTGTGGTAAAAGAAAACAAGCATGGTTTTTACTAATGTTTAACTGAAAATTTTAAAAACTTACAATCATATTGTATTGCCATTTGAGGAAAAAGATTGATTACTACTACTTCAAATCATTAATTTTTCTTCTTTTTTGAGGGGAAGTCAGAGTTCATTTACCATAGAAAATTGTCAGACCTGAAAGGTGAACCCAATACCACAGCCGAGTAGCATGCGGCCGATGATGAGCATAGAAACGTTTACAGCGCCGGCGTTGATAAGTGAACCAGCGAGGAACAGAGCGCTGCCGATCATCATAATGCCCTGGCGGCCCACCCTCCTGGTGACATGGCTTGCAACCAGTGAAGAAAATGCAGCAGTGATGAAGAGCGACGATGTGAACGCGGTGAGTGATGGGTTGTCGTATTTGCAGTAGATGTTGCGTTGTGCATTCTTTGTTCCACTAAGAACTTTTGGGAAGAACTTGCCTAGGAATGACTCCATTTGAGTCACGCCACCTGATGACATTCCGGCTACGTGTGTTAGGCCCTATTTAATTTTACATTCTCTCAATTATGAGAAGATCTAACCAATGATTCTCGTTGCGTAACGGTTAGGCCAGTCTCAATGGATGTTTCATGGACACAATTACCTAGAGTGACACATCATCAAAAAGTATTTGAAACTAAGATGAAATACCTCCCTCTCAATGCATAATTTCATCAATTGTTGTTTCCTAGGTCACATGCAAGACACAAGCTGTCTAGGTAACTGTGGAGATGGGGTTTCATCACCATGAAACTCATTTCACTTCTCTCTTCATTAATACAGTGACACATCATCAAAAGTGCTGATATGGCAGTCAATTTATTGCCATGAAACTCCCACTGAGACTGGCCTTAGAGCGTTGAACTCCATAGGATCAATAAAACCTCTGTTTCCGACTCGGGTTCAAATTTTGATAACTTCACAAAATTAGAGGGACATCGATCAAGTTTTTTTGTTATGGGAAGATCTTTATTGTTTCTTCATAGGAATTACTATTTCATTTTATTTTTTTTTATAAAACTTAGTGTCGATTTCAATGGTAGAAATAATAGTGGATTTTGTATTTTAAAACCAGGATTACTGAAATCTTAAATAGAGTTGTACTCTTTTCAGTACTCGCTGTATTGTGATTGTGGCTCTACACTGCTAATGAAACTAAAACGAGAAACAAATTAATCGCTGTTGGGGGGCATACTAACAGAACAGTCAAAAGAGAGGATGTAAAGAAAAATGACATTGACCATGACACTAGTTGAGCTCTTGAGCTATACATAATATTGACCATGATTCAGAACACACCTGAGATGCCGTTGTCATAGCCATAGATTAGGCCGCACGAGGCCGCCATGAGGCAAGTCGCCACCACGGAGAAGGTCACCCGGCCGCCGTAGTCCCGGGCACTTCCATCAGCGGCGGCGAATCCACCTCCGGCCATTCTGTGTATGGGTAGTATGCTCTCAGATGCTCTGGGTGCCTGAGTTTTGAAGGGGCTGTGGCCTCCCAGCAAGTCTTATATTACAAATTTGTTTGATATATTTATGTGTCCATATATGGTGAAGCTACAACAGCCAGCTAATAATTGTAATAATGTCAACATCCCCAACGCGCCAACACGTTCCTCTCGAGCCTCCAGCAGCAGGAATAATATCTGCATGTGAACTGAGCAAAAATTGCCGGGCCCTGGGAACAGTTTTCTATGTATCCGTCACCTGACTCCTAGAACAAGATCAGCCAGCTGATGTTGCATAATTTGGGGTGTATTGAAATTTTTGAATGTATCTTCTTCTCCAAATTACTATAAGAAATGGGTGAACAATGAATAAGCTTTTTTTTCACTAGAAGGGCAAGTTTGCTTTAACACTGAAAACACTGATGTGTGTACATGTATATTCATTTGAACCATTGCTTAAAATATGTTATATCCATCAAACGGGACTTACATATTACATCTTATTTAACACAATTATCAACTTGAACATAAAACCATGTACTATATGATAATTGTCACGTTGTGCCAACCCCCCGTGATGTTAGCAAAGTTGACCCAACGTACAGATTCTCATCTTGATGAGTATATTAATATTTCATTTATGTATCTGGGAATTTAATAGTTAGGAGATAAATTAAAATGTGACCCAGAACTGGCAATGTTTCTCTAAAGTAAGGCCCAAATCACAGTAGGGTCCATGGACGGATTAGAGCGGCCGATTAATAAGATATGAGGTCAATATCCTCATCAGTTTACTTGCATAAGTACTCAGGTAAAGTAGAATAACTAGCTGCAAACTCTTGCAGATTGTCATCTCACAGCCTACTTGCAGATTGTAGCTAACTAGGTAGTCAACACAATTTAATAGATAGAATTTTTTAAGAACAGGTGACAATGAGTTTGAGTTTCAGATATGAACATATTTTACCTGAGTAATCAACTCGCAGGACGAGGACTAGTTGGTGAACTAGCTTATCGTCAAGATAAATCGTAACCGTCATCAATTTATTTCTTCTTAGAGTAAAATACACCCCAGGTCCTCCTCGGGAGCCGCATGTCGCCGCCATCACCCGACCCCCCGCCATCGCCGGAGCACCTCCACGAGAGGTCGCCGTCGGTGCTTCTCTGAGCCAAGCCGGCACCGCCGATTCGCCGTCTCGAGGAGCCCATGGACTTCCGTTTAGAAGGAACAAAAAGGGGGAGGGGGGGAGGGGTCATTCATATATCTTCTTTTGGCTTCTTTTGCAAAAAGAATGCGTTTTAACGGTGATTGGGACCTTGTGTGAACCATTTAGTAAGTTTGGGGACCTGATTGTGCATTTTTTGAGTTTAGGACCTGATTGACACAGCGGGACAAGTTTAGAGCCCTGTGATGTATTTTACTCTTCTTTTCTTAGCAAATCAGATTTAATTTAAGGCTTATCCTTGAAACCGTCCGCCACATGCATGCATGTTGACAAATATGCATATGGAATGGTATGCAACTAGCTAGCCAGCTACAATAATGTAGAGTCTTTTATAAACTTATCTTAATTCTTGAATATGATAAGAGTAACAGAGAACAGGTATATGTTTCGCGCATTTATCAAACCTATAGCATTCGTAATGGTATATTGATCCAACTATTGCATTTGTCAACCCAAACAGTAGAGTTAAGTTCACTTCCTTCTACACAAAAAAAAAAATCAAGCACCTCGTAATTTGATATCACAAGTATAGTTGCGCAGGTATTTTATAACTTTTCCATTAAAAACAACAAAAACGGGATCCAATCTGGCCCTTCAATCCCCTACAGATATCAGGTCAATTTCATCATGTAGACCAGAAGCGTCCAATATAAACAATAATCTGATGTTCATCTGTAATCCTACTATATTTGTTACACATTGCATTTAGTCAGTCGATGAGATGATTAGATGGATCCTTCTCTTCACTTCGTTGATGCTGCTCCTCCTCCCATGCACCTCCTTCACCTGCACCATGCAAATAAAAAAAACAACACTAGAACAGTTCAGAACTCCTCACTCCTCACACACTACAGCAATGAACAAAACATGTCACATTTTATCGTTGCCATCAACCTTGGCGCGCAGCTCGACGAGCAGGACGTCGCCGGCCGACGAGGACTGGACGGCGGTGACCTCCATGCCGAGCTCCCGGTGCAGCGCCTGCATGACCCGGAGCAGGAGCCCGTCCCTCCGCCGGCACCGGAGCTCCAGCAGCGCGTCGCGCCCGATGATGGACACCTGCACCTCCGCCGTCGGATTGCCGTCGTCGATCTGCAGCCGGCCGGCTCGTGATCGTGACTCCAGGTCCTGGATTCGCCGCCGCAGCTGCTTCACGTACTCGATCGTGTCGCCCAGGATCGACGCCCTGTCCATCTGCCGACCGGGAAAAAAAAAAGAGAAACAAAAAGTTTGATTCTCGCCAATAGCATGTAGTTAACACGAGTTCACGATTATCTCAGATATATTATATATAGAAAAAGTGTATTATTCGTCCCTCAAATATTATGAAAGTGTGAATTTCATCCTTAATGTTTTATATGGTGCAAAACACCCCCTTAACACTACCGGAAAAGGACAGGTTGCCGTGCGTTAGGCTCTTTGCCGTGCGCATTTTTTCGAGCGCACGGCAAAGAGCTTGTTTGCCGTACGTCAGAAAAACACACGGCAAATTAATTTACCGTGCGTTTTTTCTTTTGACGCATGGCAAACAAGCTCTTTACCGTGAGCTTTTGTGCAAGGCACGGCAAACACTATAGTTTGCCGTACGTTTTGTTTTTTTGCACACGGCAAACATTTTTTCTCATCGGCCGTTAGCAGTCGTTAGTCTCGACGAGTTCTTTTTACCCTTTGCCGTGCGTCTACTCCTAAACGCACGGCAAAGATGTGTCTTTGCCGTGCGCCTCTCCTAGCCGCACGGCAAAGATGTGTCTTTGCCGTGCGTTTTTATTTTAGCGCACGGCAAAGTTCTAAATACGTTTTCAATATACGTTTAATTTTTTGAATAAAATCACATTTGAACTGCAAGTGGTTCAGATAATAGAATACAATGAGTAAAAAAATTATATTCATGTCATTTATCCCAATTTGAGTCCTTACCCATGAAATGAAAAGAAATTTCAAACATCTTATGTCAAGAAATATGATCGCTAACATGTGTCCAAATGATTTTTAAATTCCAAAAATAGTAAATTAAGTCTAAAAATCATGAAATTTATCGTGAAGTGATGGGATCACATGTAGATGCTGTGATAAAAAGTTAAGAAGATTTCACATATTTTTTCATAATGATATTTACAAAATCGAAACATCTCATAAGAAGTATATATGTGATTGTATATGAGAGGGTTAGTGAATGTATTTTTTGAATGCAAACTTTTTTATATTATCTCATATGAAAAAACTATTTATACGAAAGTTGTACAATTCAACGAAATATAAAACTTTGTAGTTGAAAATTTTTGCATTTGAGATTATTTAATAACTCAAAATATTATTATAATTTATCTAATTTGAAATTTGAAATTTGAAATTTTTAAATGATCTCGAATGTGAATATGTTCTATACCAAAATTATAGGTCTCGAATAGATGTAAAAGTTTGTAGTTCACAGCTTTTTAATTTAAGATAGTTAAATACATTAAAATATCATTATAATGTAACTAATTTGAAATTCTAATTTTTTAAAATTTTCAAATGATCTCGGATGAAAACATGTTACATATCAAAGTTGTAGGTCTCGAAGAGATGTAAAAGTTTGTAGTTTACAACTTTTTCATTTGAAATCATTTAACCATCCAAAATTTCATTACAAACTCATATAGAAAACACATTTGCCATGTCATCAATCCATTGCTCCAAAATGGTGGCTTCCTATTGGTTCAAACCATGTCACCCGGATCCACCACCTCCATCCAAATAAAAAACCTCACCCCCCCTCTCTCCCCTATCTCTTTCTCTCCTCTCTCTCTCTCCCTCTCACCTGCCATCCGGGCGGCGGGCGGCGGCGGGCGCGGCGGG
>OAMR01001077.1:156065-187281 GCA_900205405.1 Echinochloa crus-galli
GCTCGACCGGGGCTCCGACGCCGACGGCGGCGGCGACAACCCCGGCGACCTGTCCGACGACTCCGACCTCGTCCGGGCGGCCAGAGCTCCGCGGCCTCTTCCACCCCGGCGGTGGGGCCTCCATTTTTTTTATTTTTTCCTCGAAAATGTTTGCCGTGCGTGTGGTTCATTGATGCACGGCAAAGGTACCAACAGACGACGTTTGCAACTGAGATGTTTCCGTCTGTACCTTTTTTTTACCGTGTGCCCCTCAAAACGCACGGCAAACAGTCTTTGCCGTGCGCGCGATATAAGACGAACGGTAAAGGCTTGATTGCCGTGCAGAGATATGCCATGCAGCTTTTGCCGTGCGCATGGACTAAATGCGCACGGCAAAGGGTTTGCCGTGCGCTTTCAGGGCTTTGCCGTGCGTTCCGGGCGCACGGCAAACCCCCTGTCTCCGGTAGTGTAACTATGTAAACTGGTGCACTAATCATCTCCACCTCAACTTAACAATAGTTTAGTACAATCGTGCATCGGTTTATGCCATGTAATTAGATAAACCAACGTCTACTTAGCCATGTCACACACTGACTTTGCAGTTCTTTTGCCTTCCAGTATAGCTGCAAATGTATTCTTGTTTTTCTATTGAGATTTAACAAGAATTCTACTAGAAATATCTTAGGATTAGCTGGTGGCGTTATTAAATCATCCAGGAAGGAATTGACCTCTACACCTAATTACCATCGAAACCACGTGGTATAGTATATCTTGCATGCTCCGCCACAAGAAAATTAATGGAAGGCTCGTGTTGCGGGTGTTGTTGGTCTCCTGGAGTTATTTGTTTGAACATATTGGTGGAGGATATGGGTCCAATCTATAATTAGGATGGCACATTATCATGGATTAGTCAGTGTATGACATGGCTAAGTAGGCACTATAGTCAGTTGATTATATGGCATAAACTGGTGTCCAATTACACTAAATCGTTATTAAGCCGAGCTGAGAATGGATAGTGCACCGGTTTTGATTGTTAAAGGGTTGATTTGTACCGATTAAAACATTAAAGATGAAATTTATACTTCTATAATACTTGAGGGATGAACATATCTATACATGCAACGCACCTTGGTCACGAACGGCACCAGCGACCGGAGGACGATGAACCTCTCGTTGAGCTTCTCCCTCCTCTGACGCTCCCTGACGACATGGCTGGCACTCATCAGCTCCGCCGCCTGGGCCTTTCCTCTCCGTGACCGGCGGCTGGTGCCTTCGCCGTCGTCGTCTCTGATCGGCTCAAGAGATGGCTGGGCCTCTCCTCTGCGCCTTTTCTGATGACTGTTATTAGTGTGGGCACTGAACAGGATGATGCTCTTGAGCATTCTCTGCTGGGTGCCATCAGTGATCAACACCCTCTGAAGATCATTGGTTGTTCCTTTGTTAGGGTTCCATCTCGAGAATGATGAGTTCTTGGAGAGTGGTAGGTAGGTTCTGATGTTGGAGGCGGCTGCTTGTTGCGTTTGTCGCCACATGTTGTATCTTAGGATTGTCAGGACTGTTTTGATGTAGTGAGTGTTTTCTGTTAGTACTGCTTGATCTTCTGCTGCTGGATGGAGGACAAATTAATGATACAGAGGTGAGTAAAAAAACTATGTAATGATGAAATTGAAGCTACTTGTACTTCTGTTTTTTTTTTTTGTAATTAGTGTTTCCTTGAAGAGCCTACCCCAACTAGCTTGGGACAAAAGGCTATGTTGTTGTTGTTGTTGAGTGTTTCCTTGAAGAAAAGCTAGGACAGAATCATGCAGAGGAAAAATATGTTCATATCTGAAACTCTGAAAGTCATTGTCACCAGTTCTTAAAAATTTCTATCTATTAAATTGTGTTGACTACCTCTTCTTAAGTGTGATGTGTTAACAATGATATTTGAATTTCCAGATCAATACTCAAGTTAGAGGATGTAAATTGTATCAATTCAAAGAAGGTTAACCCTCCACGGTGTCATGAACAAAATCAGAAAAATTTATAGTACAGTGCAATTAATATATATGTACTGATTCGATTTATTGGTTTAATTTTCAAAAATAATTTGAGGTAATTTACTGTTAGATTAATGTGAAGCTATGTAAACGGATGGAAATTACCTGAAGATTGTAAGTATTTACTGCTTAGGCCTTCGTACAGTAAATGCCATGGGCCAGCTTCATCCTGCCCCGGCAGATTACCGTTCACGAGGTTGGAGCAACCATCTCTTACCCTTTCTGAGTTCTCAATCCGCATTGCCTCACTGCTCCATGCATTGGGCGTTGCCTCACTGTCCAGTGGTGGATGCTGACATGAATCATTTTCAGTATTGGTCTCTGAGTTAATTCTGTCGCCGTCACCTTCCATCTCGATGCATTCACCTTCTGGATCGAAATTATTTGGCTGCAGGATGCATTTTTCCATTTTCATCCGGAATGGCCGATGATTAATGTGTGTGGTTGGGGTGGAAGTTGAATGTCCTGAGAGGGTAGGCATTATGGGGGTGCCAAGTTGATCCATGAAGATGCTCCTAGCATACTGGACTAGACCAATGTCTTCTTCTACCTGAATATATGCATAGATTGGTTAGATCCTACAGTTTTCCAACTTAACCTAACAATAGGTTGATTAATTTCATGATTGAAAAATATTAATATTTGTATTTATGCAAATGTCAATCAGTTTGCAGAACATTAGCATTTAACCGTAATCATTTCTACAATGCATAATTAAGTAACTAATAAGTAAGTATAATAGTTGACCGTACTCATTTGACCCATATAGCAGATTGTCAGATATTAAAACATGAACTCACATTCTCTGTAGTTCCAATTTCCAGGACACCATCATCAACTGGAATGCATGCCACTGTCTGCATTAAGATTGAAGTCGATGATGAACATCAGCTAATGTGGCTGGGATACAATATTTCGTAGAAATAATGCAAGTATTGATGAACCTATAAGTGATTTACATATGTTGAACAGAGAAACACTGATAAGGTGCATATGACATTAAGCAGTATCAGAGGCAAAAATTGAATACCTGGATACCTGCACTCTGCCATATGTTGCCACAAATATTTGTTATGCTCGACATGAAAAGAGTGAAATAATAGAATTAGTATCTTTTCTACGATCAGGGAAAGAAAAACTATACATTTTGCTATCTACTACTTTCATTTTATAATATAATGATATTTAGAACAAGATAATTAGTTAAAAGATAAACTAATTAGTTTGTACAAAATATTATATATTTAAAAACGGAGGAAATATATCCTATCGAGCTTGTTATGCCATAACTTGAAAGGAAAACTGATGTACTTCAGATTTCCAACCCCCCTCATAAGCCTTTTTATTTTATCATACTTCTCTATGATTAGTCTTCATGATTCCTAGTATACATCTTAAGAGCTTTTCTATTCAAATTTAGCCTTAGTTTTTCTAATCAATCTTCAGTTCTCAAACACTACAGACTATTCACTCTATTCAAAAATAGTTATGAGATCTAATAAGCAATAAGTACAGTTTTGAATTTTTGACTTCTCATCGTCTCAATGATGCAACTTTGATGAAACTATTTTCCAGTAAAATATAGTTAGAGTATCTAATTGATGATCGAGAATATGAAACAACGTACTTTCAAGATGAATCTACACATACAATTTTTATGTTTCCATGTAAAATATTTTGAAAACTGATGATAGCCCAAATTTTGAACGTTTGAGCTGCTCTAGGTAAAAGCATAAAGCGAAGTGACAGTATGTACCCTGGCGAGAATTGCTCTTGAAAACACTTTGCTATCAACTTTATTTGCCCCACAGAGCCACACATGACCTCTCCTTGCAAATGCCTCCCCCGGCAACCTGAAAAGTGAAAGTGCTGTACATATGACTCGCTCGTATATGAAAGCTCTTCTTGTTGCAATGAAGAACATTCTCTTTTTGTAATATGAACTGTTTGTACTTGTCATTTAGTATTTCATTTATGCATGTTGCATCAGCTATACTATACTACTATAAAATATTCTGAAAAGAATAATGTCAAAGGAATAATCTAATAGCTTGTAAGGACAAATCACAACCTTCTGCTTAGGTGGGAAAAAAAGAAACACTTGATACATTCTCAATGACATGTTTCCTATATAGAAGCTTGAAAGTATCTGCTTGTGCTTATGTTCAGAACATTTTGTGCATGTAGCTTTAATCTTTTTGTTAGGCATTACCGCTACCGCAAAGAAAGAATTTCACTCACGTGTAGCT
Organism: Echinochloa crus-galli; assembly: GCA_900205405.1. Taxonomy (NCBI): domain Eukaryota; kingdom Viridiplantae; phylum Streptophyta; class Magnoliopsida; order Poales; family Poaceae; genus Echinochloa; species Echinochloa crus-galli. The sequence continues at coordinate 160,333 of OAMR01001077.1, forward strand.
ACTTGTTGACAACATTAGGATCTAGGAAGCCTCTAAATCTGCTTTCAGAGGTCTGACCAAAAATGACTCACTATCGATTAAAATCAAATTTTTGATTTTTGCATTAAGAGGGTCAAAATTCCATTATTCCTAGTCTCAGAGTTCAAAAGTCCTGGGGTGATTCCTTCAGCACTCCAATTTAAACAGAAATTTTTTTTTGAATGGTGACTACTACTAGCTGGTTTCCGACGAAAAATAATATAAGTTTCATTATCGATATTGAGGTCGAATTTTTTTTATCTTTCATCTAAATGGTCCAAAATGAGAATTTCTTCAACCAGTAAAATTGGCCGACTTGAAATAGCCGGTTACCACTGGGACATATTTGGAATCCTACTACTATCTTATTCCATGGGATTGCTACTTTGCTCTTGGCATGGAGGCACGACATTAAATATCTGAGTAGCTTAAGGAGTCAAGGTGGCATGCATTCACGTAGCATCAAGAGTTTGAATTCCACGCCGTGGACTGAAATTTTTTTTCTTGCCTGCAATTAATCACAAACAGTTTAAAGCGTGAAAGTAATATCATATACAGTATGCTGTAAATCTAGGTAGCTAGCTCATCAATCATTTTTCTGTTATACAGTTGTGATAGATCCAAGGCGGCATCAAAATTAAATCTTGTAAAAGTAAAACCCTGACAAGCAGGATCTTTGTTTTACATGAGCCAGGTGGGAAAGTTGGATTGTTGTGATGGATCCAATGGTTCTTGCAAAACCCTGACTGACACGGATCTTAATTACTCAACCTCTGACGATCCAATGATTCAGCAGAAGTAACCTTCGGGATCTGCAAATTCAAATTATCCAAGACTAATGCAAACCCCTAGCATGAACAACCTTTTCATGTTTGCAATAGCGTAATTTTTTTTATATAGCGGCGATAGCATAACTTTATTAAACCATATGTCTGAATCTTAATTAACGGTCAAAATAATTACATTATGCAGCAAAATATAATCAATGACTGATTTGTGATCATCATCAGAAGTTCAGAACTTGTGCCGGCGTACGTGCAAACAAAGCACTCATGCAAGCATGCAACACGAACATGCATAATATACGTAGTAATAATATAATAATAGTAGTTAGTTACCCGCGGGCAGGAGGGAAGCAGTAGGAGGCGCACATGAGGTATAACCACTCCGTCTCCGTCAGGTCCTCCGGCGCCAGCGCCGCCGCCGCGCCCGGCCGGCGAGCCACGCCGCCGACCTGCTGCGCGGCGTCCCCACCAACGCGCTGCACGCCAAGATCATCAGGTCCCGGCCGACGAGGTCAGCCAGCCGCGCGGGCAGGCGAGATCGAAGAAGGCAAGAAGCTCGAAGGCAGCTGCGTCGTTCGTTCATGGCGGCCGGAGGCGTTCATGGCCCGTGCATCATATCGATCGATCGTACCGTTGGCGCGGGCAGAGGTGCCAGAGGAGGCTGTACGTCCACCCCGTGGCCCGCGCCACCGCCTGCAGCGCCGCCTCCTCCACGCGCACGGCCGCCGCCGCCATGCCCCGCGTCGCAGCTGGCTAGCTACCAACCCCTAGCTAGCTACCAGAATATCTGGAGTGGAGAGAAGAGATATATAGAGCTAGCTAGGGAGGCGATGGAGAAGTAGTGATCGAGTGAGGCCGGGTTTATTTTGAGGTGTGTGTGGGTGGCTCAGCTCGTGGCCGTGGGCTGTGTGTTTGACTGGTGGCTGGAGACGAGACGGCTCCGCGGCGGAGCTCCTCATGCACGCACGCACCCGACCCGATGGATCGCCAAGGCACGTGGCCGGGAAGATCATCACCAACCTGCTAAACGTACGCGAGCTTTATTTGCCGTTACAAATGTCGGTCTCGATCCACTCAATGCAGCATGCATGCGATTGGGTGTGTGTCGTCCTTTCCACGCAAAATGACCGTCCGCCTACTACTCACAGTACTAATTACCACTTCTGGAATTACTTCATTGTATATATGTGGCTATATATATCATGCATGGGCTGATGTTACGTTTCACTCCTTGCTTTTACCACCACACCGTACTGTTCTGTTTTTTTTTCAATTACGCCAGTTTTAATGTACAGTTTTACTACGCGGTTATCTAGACTAGAAATAATTGTGCCAAAGGAGTCTCGTATCGCACAAAACTCTGTCTTCTCAAGAGAACGACGAAGGAAGGGTCTAAAAGTCCGAGTGGACAAATGCGAAGAATGGAAGGAAGTTAAGGCGACAGAGGCAAGGCAACAGTGCCTTCAATTGATCCTCTTCTGATGGTCTTTCATTAAAAAAAGAAAAAAAACTATTCCTATGTCGTCCTCGAGGGACCAGGGTTTCCATGATTATTGGGCTAGTGGACAAGCACTGGGCAGGGATGTTTTCTTTGCAATGGCTTTTTCAACATCAGCCTATTAATTATTTCTCCTTGGGACAACGTTACCACTGTCTGGCACGTACGCCTATTTTTCCTAACAAATTTCTACTGAACCCCACTGCAAAAAGGATCTCGCAAGGAATTTAGGCACGCCATCCCAAGATCTAACGTAGCAAATCCAACCACTTGCCTGCAGTGGCTTTTCTACCCAGCTGCAGAAAGGTAATAGACTGACGTGTACCACAACTGGTCCTGGGGGAGGCCCTAATCCTGGGGCTGCACAAAGAAGTAAAAGAGCCAGGTCTTGCTTCCAGCCTCACCCTTCCATGTTGGGATAAAGGCCCTGTCAGTGGGGGCGCACCACTAGATTCTAGCCCTTGGCAGATCCCACAGAATTCCCATTTCAGTCAGGCAGGCAATTGGTGCCTTCTGAGTCCCAACCTTGTGCACAAACTGAAAGACCATGCATCTAATGACTGCAGCAAAGGAACCTGCTACCCGGTGGTTGGGAAATCACAGCAGTTTTCACTTGGCTCCATCTTGTTGTTGGACTTTGGATGCGGATTCTACAGCAAGGTAAAAGTGGTGTGAACTGATGACATGCAGCTCAACAAGCATTATCTGCCATGCTGAAGTACAAGCTGGGTGTTCAGTCACCTAACCCAGAGATCACAAAGTACTACAGCCTTTGAGTACAAGGCATGGACTCTACAAGCACCAGATTCCACGCTATACACTTTTGCTTCTATGCCAACTCACAGAAGATTCCAGATTCCAGTGCAGTTCATGCGAATATCACCACATCTCGGTATAAACAGAAAGGGTGCAACAAGTGGGGCAAAATTTGGAGCTATAACCAGCCGGGAAGATGATTCATGGAACAAGGTGTCTCAGAATCTGACATGTCATATGGTGATACAAGGACCTGTCCTCAGAATGTCGAAATCTACAAATACTACAGAGGTGTTGTCCTTGGTTCGCAAATTCCTAGCTTCACTCAATACACGGTTGGCTACTTTATCCGGTGAGGCGCTGTCGCTGGTGTTCCTCTCCTTTCCCTGCAGATCGTGGAGGGCAAGTACAACCATTAGACTACAGACAAAGGAGAAAGGCCAGCGCAGCTGCAAAACATTGCCAGCAAAAATACTAGCATCAGAGCTTTTACCTCGGCAACAAGCTGTACCGCCCTTTTGGTGCTGATGACATCCCAAAGCCCATCACTGCATGCATACAAACAATCAGAATTGTGAGGATGGGTGCAATGAGTAGCATTACCTTGCTCGCATTGACAAAACATTTACCTAGCAATAACGGCAAAAGCTGTACACGCTCTGGTGATACGAACAGCTTGGCTCACATATGGTTCTGAGCTGAAGCGTGAGTCTTGCTCCTTTAGAAACTTATCTCCAAACATCCGAGCAAGATTTAGTCCTGTTGGAAAAACAATGGGCATTGATTTTATTTGATTTCCACCATACATTGTAAAAGGAAAAAATGATGAACTGAAAATGGGGCAAAGTATCATACCACCAAGACGTACTTCACCATCTCTCAGGGCCTGCCCAGTTCTTTCTATCCTAGCTCTTTCAGTTGTACTTGCTACCCGATGATCTTCAGTCATATCAATCAAATTTCCATTGACACTGAAAAAATTGGGTCATTATTAGGCTCAGAAACATCTAAGTCACAATGTTCTGATTCTACACCATATAGAAATTAATAGAAAAAATTAACGTATTAGCTGGCAGTTTATACTAAAAACAGGTGATCTCTTACCTCATCACACAAGCTGAATCACCAAGATTAGCACACTGCGCAAAACAATCTTTATTCTGATTGAACCAAATAAGAAGGGCTGTTGCTGTACATCCCTGAGGTAAAAAAAAAGAAATCATAAGCCATAACAGTTCGTATCGCCAGGGTAATTAGAGGGATGACCAAATAACTACAACTCGCCCAAAATATATAAATGACGTAAGACCTATAAGAGGTGCCGATTAGACTACAAAATTTCAGAAGCAAACAATCATTGCCGTTTCTGGCCAGGCACTGTTTTATACAATAAGGGAGGATTTTACATTCTATTCCCTCTGTTCCAAATTGTAAGTCGATTTGGCTTGTCTAGATCCATAGTTTTTGTTATGTATTTAGACAGCATATATCTAGGTGGCAGGTGCATAGTGAAGGCTATGAATCTAGAAAAGCCAAAACGACCTACAATTTGGGATAAAGGGAGTATGATAGTAAGGTTTGAGCACAGTACTGTTTTCAGTAGCTATTAGCAGCAAGATCTGAACTTTGGGAGCCTAGAAATCTGTATACTAGAAATGAATTCAGCAAAAAGATTACCAACCAGACAAACCATATCAGTTGAGGACCAAAAGCACCTAATGATGTGAATCTGGGGGGTGGGACCCAGCAACAAGATACACTGTCTCATGAATGGTGACCTGAATTGTTGACATCACTAACACTGCTAGTTTCTTGGCAATGCTGATAAACAAGGCCACCTCAATAGCGCTAAACATCACAGCCTTGCAAACGACCCAGTTCAACAATAGCATATGAGACATCAAGACACAGGGCAAACCTCATATTGATGATCAATTGCAGCTTCTGTCAAAGCAAAAGCATATCTAAGAACCTCAGAAGCATCAGAACATGATAGAACTCGTTCTTTTGTGCCAGGATGAGATAAAATTTTTGCCACATTTTCTGGAAGAATCCTAGAAATCAAAAGGGAAAACATCAGGTTTGAATTTCCAGATTAGAATATCAAAACATAAGAATTCAAACACAAGTGTTATTTCCATCGGAGTTAACTAATACATGGATAAATCCATGGCATGGAGCACAGATGACTAACTTGCTGACAGCTTTCGCAGCTCCATCCCCACCATGTCCATCAAAAATTCCGAAGAGCCCAAACTACAAATCAATCAGGCATCAAAAAAAATTTAAAAAACGGAACAAAGATTTTGCAAGAACTCTCTGATTCCCCACCTGTTCAACCCCCTGCAGAGGACACTGGCAAAAGCTTATGTCCTCCATTGGAAGTTTTTTTCCACTTCTACGGGCTACCATTGGATCAGATGCCATACCAACTCCAGCAGGAACTCGTTGATTTTGCAGTGAAATCTGAACCTTCAGAGAGGTAACAACAAAATGCAAGTCTTAAAAAGAAATCATAAAGATTGTTGTCAAAGAACTAACTAACTATTGAAATGTTGCTATGATGCTAAAAATAAGCTGAATCGTAACAAGCACCAACAACAGTAGAGGAAAATAAGATGCGGATACTTCAACTAATGAATTGGGACCATATGAATAAAACTAATTGGACATTACAATGGTTGGAGTGTTTCAACCACTCAATAAAATGGAAAGTAGAAAAACAAAGCAAGCAACCATAAATACAAACAATTATGAGCAAGGATTACTTAGCAAGTGCAGTAAGCCAGTAGCCAGCTTAGCTTTCAGCTTTTCACTGTTCTAAAACAGTCACATAGCCTGCGCAGGTGCTAGGGTACCTAAAACATCCATCCTAGCACCTGCACGCAACCTAGCCCACTTACGTGCCAATACCTCCTACATAGAGACTTTTACAACACTAACTCTAGCACCTGTCCGCAACCTAGCCCGCTTACATGCCAATACCTCCTGCATAGAGCCTTCTACAACACTAGTACAAACTAATCAACTGATGATATGGTTGACACAAATGTAGCACTCCCTCATGATTTCTCCAATATAAATATACTAGACAAACTTTTTCTTTATTTCGAGTGGGCAAATTCCCTCATGTACGGAAATTCAGTGGAGTAAGACCTATGACAATAAGGGGTTTACAGCTCCACGTATGAGCTTGGAACAGAAGGTAACACCAAAGAATCATGATTGAGGACCCCACCTCTTTCAAAATGAACTGAGTCACATACGCATAAATTAAGCTTGAGGTACATAGAAGATGGCAAAAAGTGATTTATGGCTTGTCATACAGAACGAAAGGGGAGGCCACATGAGCAGAAGCATGAAAAGAAAAATATAAATGACTATTGCATCAGTGGTGAATGGAATTCTGTAGTTTATAATGAATAATTAATAGTAGGAAATGAGGTAGAAATTCAGTTTGAACTAAACTTATAAGATTACAATGGCCGTCTACAACAACAACAACAACAACATAGCCTTTTGTCCCAAGCTAGTTGGGGTAGGCTAGAGGTGAAACCCAAAAGGTCAAAAAAAAAAAAAAAAAACAGAAAAAGAGTTAGAGGAAAGCAGAAAAGAAAGCAAAGATCACGGCTCAGGCACATTAATTGCTAGTCTCCAAGCGCTCCTATCCATAGCTAAATCCTTAGAGATATTCCACTCTTTAAGGTCTCTAATAACCGACTCGTCCCAAGTTAGTTTGGGTCGTACAATGGCCGTCTGAATCTACAAAATAAAAGTGTTTCAGACATAGATTCAAACTGAAGATATCATGCACAAGGGTCAGAACATAGATTTGGTATGGCCATATGCAATCAATGCCTTTCTAGAAACACGTCAGCTCAGATCAATTGTCAAGATGCAGACTCCTATAACTATTAAACTATAAGACATACAATGGAAGTCCAGCACACTGCATGATTGAACCACTACGATGAATAAAAGACCCACAAAAATATGTTAACAAACTTGGAAGAAACTACAGATTCTGGAAGCGTATCAGGAACTTACAGATAGTTTAGATGAAGTCCCTAGAGTTATAATATCACCATGTGCAAGTTCAGCAGGCTCACCCCAATGCCTAGACCCAACATCTGGATGGTGAACCGCCTGGGAATTCAAGAAAGTTCCATTCAAGCTGCCCATGTCCACAAGTTCCCATTTCAATGTCTGCAATATTCCAAAGTATCAATCGTCATTTTTTGAATGAGAGGAATCTTACATTGTACTGCAGCACATAACTGGAGAGTAAGGATCTGAAACACTGTAATGACTACAGATAGACAACAAAATAGAGATTTGACTGCTCTACCCTACACAGTTTTCTAGTAAGTCAATTCTCAAGCCTTATACATATATATTCACTATCACAACCAAGGAAAAAAGGCTCCACTAAGCTGCTAACAATATGGAGATGCTTATCCAAAAGAAACATGACAAATCGTGCAGGAACAGTTTCTTCTCAGAACTCAGGAAAAAGGATGATAAAGTTTTGTATTGAGTTACTGAACTAATTGGTTCACTAAAAGGTGCAGCCATAGTATTGTAAATCATTAGGTTTGAAGTACAGAATAACAAACATTCAAACAGCATTAAGTTGAAGGTACAATAAATACCTAGACAGTTCCTGAATACATACCTTTGCATTCCAGTTTATCCGAGCATGCTTCCCTGACACTTCAGAATCCTTTAACACTAGATCACTTGGGGGAACTCTTCCAAGCGTTATTGGAAGCATAGAAGGTCTACTTGACTGCCGAGAACAGCTTATGCCATGAGATGGGCCAGCTATGACCTCTAAATCAAGGCTGCTATCTGCACTTCTAACAAAAGATTCGGTGAAATGGGCATATAAATGGCAACCTTTGCAATGAATGGAATGCCAAAATGTCCAAGTCAAGTTTGAAAGATAGCTTACGATATGTATTATCCTTCATAGTAATGCTTCCATTATAGTTATCCTCTCCAGAAACCTTTCTTACGTGCTTTTGATCAGGTGCTGGCCAATTTGTTGGTGTTGTACGCTTTAGTGTGCTTCCTAATTGGAACTCTTCAGAAGTATCATTTTCAACATTGATTACATGAGTTTCTCCTACAAAATCAGTAGCACTTTTCAGTAATTGGACAAATGTCTTTGTGAATCCATAATTGGATATATCAGTTCCAAGCAATGCAACAAAGATGAGAATACAGCTAATTTTCAAACTAGGATACTAAATGGTTGTGCACGATTATGCATACCTTGTGTAGCACAACATTCAGCAGGATAAATTCTCCCTGTATCAGCAATTGCATGACTTCCAGGCGAAGTATTACTCCTATTTGTTTGAATCTTCGAAGGTTCTCCTACAGAACTTCCAAGAAAACTATTACTCTGGCTAGAGTGATCTTCCCGATTTTCAGAAAGAAGAGGCCTATCTATATCCTCATCCTGCAAGTAGACAGTGTGAACCATTAGGACACCATTACAAGCATATCCCAACTGTAATAAATGAAAAAAGAAAGAGCTTGATGTATATCTTGTAATGAAAATGCCTAGGTACATAAATGCATTTCAGCGTGATTAAGCATAGGCAGTCTATGCAAGGCATAAAGTGAACTGATGTGGCTATGCTCACATATAAATTAAGGAAAGTGCCCAAGCATATAACTAAGAACATGGATGGCTGGATATTAGTTTTTACAATCCTTTTGGCATGACTTTCAACACAAACCTCCCTCCCTCTCCTTTTATGAATGATTTGTGTGTGCAAGGAAATTCGTTCTTGCCAATAACATGGCCACTGAATAAAAACATTAGATTGAAAGCCCAATCTAATATTTCTTTGAGAGTCCTTATAGAATCAAATACCATTTACTAACCCATAGAATCCAAGATATTCTGATGTTCGAAACAGCTTAAGAGAGATAATTCAGCTAATTAGTTCCTTCTTTTTAGGCAATAGATGTTTTCTTGTTCGAACCGGGGAACTAGATACTACCCATTGTTCATAATGATCCATCAATTAGGAAAACAAGTAATCTTTATCCTGCTCACTAAGCACAAAAATGTAATAACTGTCTTTTTCTTCAACTACTGATCAATCCATAGCGATGCACTGCCAGGTAAGCAACAAACAGAGCCTAACCCTTTAGCATGACTCAACTACAAGATGGAACCAGAAACAGAACCAAACCATCAATGGCACAGTTCACTGTCATAATCTACCCAAGAACCAAGCCAATGGCCAAGAACACAATCCATGGACCTCAAAACCTGATGGGTCACCAATGTTGGAAGAAATCACACAAGGAAGAGAAATTGCCCTTCGGGACAGGCCCAAGAATCCACAGCTAGTAGCGCGGCACCAACAACCCCCGATTCATGGCTCTACACTAATTTTCCAAGAAACAGCGGGACCATCGATTCGCATCAAGAAGGCCGCCGTTTCGCCTCTGGGCGATTCGAAATATGAACAAGGGGACAAGCAAGCTCGGATCTTGACCTGGACAGCGACCGGGGTCGGGACCGCCGCGGCGACCTGGAGCGGGCGGCGCTGCCGCTGCCTCTGCCTCTGCCGCCGCCGCCACCATCGCCGGAAGGCGAAGACGACGAGGGCGAGGATGGCGAGCGCGGCTATGGCAGCGGCGACGAACGCACATGAATCTTGAGCACGTCTCATGTCACGCCCTCGCTTTTCTTCTGAATTTCGCTTTTCGGTTACAGCTCTCGTTCTTGATCCTTATTTTTCACCTAATTCGCTGTTACAATTCAACCATTTCTACAAATAGTATATTACTTTTTGTTTATATTGGTGACGAACTTTTTTAATTTCTGAATCCTAGAAATGATGATATGTTTTATTTTTGTTTCAAAATAAAAGATATGGTAATAAGAAATGTGGTTTTGGTTTGGCTAATTATGGTCTTATATTATGGCTTTATGAGCAAAATTTCAACATTATATAATTAATCTATCTATTATGTACTGATGGTCTTAAAATACTTCAACAATTAAAAAATGTTGAGATGATATATACTTTGGTATTGGCATGCCCTATGAATACTAATAATCTGCAACATTGGAAATATATTTAAAGTTGCACAAATCCATAATGAAACGGATATGATGCAAATACGGATATGATTTCCATAATATGGATGGAACGGGATTTGTTGTTTTATGTTTGGTTGGAAGGGCCATAAAAGATAGGACAGATATGATTAATTAAGTTTGATGTTAATATCAAATAATAAAATTTAACCATATACTACTCCTCATGTTTAAAAATTATCCGATATTATTAGCACAAAGTAATTAGTTAACAAAGAAGATGGTAATACATGATATACTTGCTAAATAAAAACAAAACAAACTAATTACGTCACAAATTGGAAATGATATTATATATCTTAGATTGGAGACAAAAAAATGTTGGAGTAAAAAAGTTCCATCTCACCGAAATTGAGAAATAGGACATGTGATTCCTCAAAAAACATTCAGACGATGAGGACCGGTTCCGAAGAAAAATGCAATCAACATTTTCTCGGTTCTACACACTTTGAACCAATAGACATATTTTTCCTGGTCCTTTCTAAGAAAGGCCAACGTAATTACTACACGCCATAAACTCTCTCATGGGGAGTAGGTGACCAAACTGTACAGCAACCTTAAGTTGCCATCTCACCACGCTGTTTGTACTCACGTAAACAAAAAGCACTGCAAATAAATTCTACCGAAAAGTTAACCTCACGTAGTACATTCGCCCTGTTCGTTTGACTGGTGGCTGGTGGCTGACGCTGGTTTTTGCTGAGAGAAAAACACTGCTGGCTGATTGGTGGCTGGTGGCTGGCGCTGCTTTTCGCTGAGAGAAAAACACTGTTGGCTCGCTGGAAACAATCCAAACGAATAGGGCGATTATGGAAAATAAACAGGTCAGTGACGTGCACGGTGGGACCACGCCGCGACAAGCCCCCACATGGGCCCACTCGGTACGTCCCTGATCCCCTCGCTACATGAGTTGAGGTGAGATCTGGTCTGGCCGTGTCCAAAGTCCAAACCCAAGTCAGCGAAAATATCTCACTCGCAACCGTGTGCTAACCAACCAACTAACCACTGGGCAGGCACGAGCACGAGCACGACCAAACCAACCCAACCCAACCCCATATCCCAACCCAACCCCATATCCCGGTGCAAAGGCTCTGAGACTCCATCCCGGGGCAATGATTATTAGCAGCAGCTTTGGATTAAGCGTCGCTTGATCCATAGCAGCTTTGGATTTGATTTAACTAACCTGGTGCGATTAGACCTTCTCCAATGGTTGTCTCTTAAGCTAAGCTAGCTCATAAATTTTTTAATCTATAAACAGTGTAAAAAGTTATGAGCTATCTCTTGTTCAAGAGATAGTCTCATACACGTATTTCGAAGTTATGTGAGGATGACGTGTGGGGTCATTTATGTTATGAGCTATCTGCTAAAAGTTAGATCATTGGAGAAGCTATCTCTTAGAGTGCTTAGAGCCAGTGTGTTAACTCAATCATTGGAGAAGGCCCTTGCAAAGGCGCGCGGGGAATCTTTGGGGGAATGATGCGGCCAGACGGCCAAGATGCCCCTGAAGCAGGCCAGAGAGGCCCAGAGCAACAATGGCTGCTGGAATTACAGTTACAGTGCTTGGATTCTACTCGTATCTCCTGCAGTATTTTCAGCTCAACTGCCTTGGATTTATCTTCGGATGTTACCACTACGAGTGTCTTTTGCAAGGAATGGTAAAGTGTTGTTACTGGGATTAAATGAGGTGGCAAGGATGGAGCCAAACGACAACAACCAACCCACGGGTCTACAACGTCCACATCGGTTACTAGGTTGTATCGGTCCAAAATTACAACTCTATGCGTTTTTTTTTCCGCCGATCTCGTTGACACTCGAGCTATCCAGCGGCAGGAGTCATTGCCTAGGAAGCACATGGTGATCATTTCATTTTTCATGGTTTGACCGCTACAATCCTACAGATGGAGGACCTACAATGCGAGCGTCAGCTCCCATAAAAGTATGATGCCAGTAACCAAGTAACATAGTTAAGCTCATCGTAATCGAGATTGTGGTGAATGTGAAACACACGTCTTAATACAGATGGTTCATTACCTCAGCCACGTGCAGACACTAATGGCAAGTCATAGGAAACCCATCAAGTTGAACAGGAACATCCATGCATGCGGCCGCACATTAGCATTGTCAAGATTAACGCATAGGTTTCGTAGTCATTAGCCAAGCTTATTAACATCATGTGCTTATTCTGGTTTTCTAGTTTACTATTACCATGATGTCACATATCATAAGTTGAAAATGCCGCTTTAGACATAGTTTATTAGCAAGATGAGAAAGGATTGGAACTTGCCTTTGTTAACGAAGTTGATGGAGTGATGGACATCAAAACTTGATCTGATACTCGATCTGTGGCTAGTCAAATACCGCAAATACCTGAAAATTGAATCAGATGATTCAGTGAGATCATATTATTCACTCAAGACATTACTCATAGATCTTCAGTGAACTAGCATGTAAGTTGCTAAGGCCGAAGATCAAACCTTGATACCCTAAGAAGACTTCTCTTATTTTACAAGTTGAAAACATTGGTTCACATGGGCTATCGGGCTCCAAAGGGCAAATGAACCTAACCAAGGCCCAACCTTGGTTTAAACTTGTTGTAACCTCGGCCTAGTCAAGTCTTGGCCCAACTTGGACATCATTGGACCCATCTAGCACAACTCAGTCCAAGACCATGTTAGCCCAAGTGATCTCATTAGTCCACAATACCTCCTTCACTTATCTTGATCCCAACCAAACTTGATGCCTCCCTCTCTCTCCCCCTCCCTCTCAGCTCTTAGACCAGCCCTCTCTCAACCCCACCATACCATGGTGCCTTTGCTATCTTCTTTAGCGTCCTTCTCAGCCAATAGTTCCTTCTCTCTCACTCCTCGACCAATTTCGCTCAGCCGCCCCACTTGCCCTCACCTTTCCACGGCAAATTAAATTGTTCTCGTTAACCCACCTCAATTCCCCAACTAGCCATGCAAATCAATAGACCATGCAATAATTCCCCAACTGCCACCGCGTGCCCTCCACTTTCTTCAACCTCTATCCTATAGATAATTTGGGATGGAAAGATCCAATCCTAGCTCTACCACTACAGATATAGTAGGTGAATTTGTCGTCTTGCACCGCCACCACTGGTCCGCGTCAACAACCTTGAGGCTGGCATCCTTCTACTTTACTTTTGGCGCCGCCTTCTCCTTCCTGTGGCTCACCATGGCTCGGGACAAAGTTGCCAAGAGTCGATGCTGACATATGGTGCTACTACCCCTACAATGGCATCCTGACATCGGTAGTACTTGTAAGACAACGATGAGCAAAGGGTCGCCCACATTCCAATATGCCTTTACCCTAAAAGTTAGCGCTCGAGATCGGTTCTCTCTCCCTCCCTCCCTCCCTCCCTCCCTCCCTCTCTCTACATCTCCCTCCCTCTCTCCCTCCTCTCTCTCTCTCTCTTATCAACCATAATGAACATCAAGATCCACTAATAATATAATTGCATTTAGCTATTATCTTGAGCAAGAATAAAAGATAGAATATGAGGATAAAAAAGAGGGAATAGCTCACCTTGCCAAGCCCAAACCAAAATGGAGTTAGGGTTGTCATGGTGGCCTTCACCTCTATTTATAGATGGAAAATGCACTATTTTTCCTATTATTAAATGAATGCATATTTTTTAATGTAGTTGGAGGAGATGACACATAGGGTGGTGATGTCATGGTGGTTAGCTTTGTGTTTAAGCAAGTGACACATATCACACTACAAGGTTTTGTATCAAATTCAACGCCTCTGTATTGCAACACCGAAAATTTGATTGGTATAGATGGTTGTATTGCAACCATTCTGAAAAATCGTAGCGATAAGTGTTTTTAATACAACGGTTTTGAAGGTGTTGCAAAGCTTTGTTGCATTTGGTGGATGATATTGCAATGGTGTAAAATGGTTGCAGTAGAATTGATTGTGGTTGTAATTGTGTGGTAGTACTGCAACCACATTTGCGTTAGTTGCATTTAGTTGTGACTATTGCTACGCTTGTTTGGTGTTGCATAAAATTTCACAAGCGTTGCAAATTATTGATGCTTAATGCAACGAGAACTCTTGGAGGCGAAGCAAAAGTGAGGTTCAATTACAACCTTTGTTGACAGTTGCAATATACTTTGATATTGTTGTAAATGCTAAATTTTATTGCAACAAGATCTTTGGCTTCGAAGCAAAAATTGTGTTCAAGTGCAACGCCTAATTTTTGTTGCGATATATACGTTGAGTGTTGCAACGAGAACTAGGAGCCGAGGCTGATTTGGATTGGGCCTTGTAGTGTGTATGATATACTATGAAAAAAATACAATTCATAGTAAAAATAGAACTAGGCTAATTTTGAATTTAGATTTTATTCTAACTATTAATTTTAAGAAAGAAGTTTGAATTAGTAGGAAAACAATCTATCATTAGTGACAGAATAGAAAAAAATAAAAACACACCATTCTATGGAATTGAACCAAGGACCTCAATACTACACTAGTATATGACTTACCACTACACCATTACAATGTTTGTGTTAGCTAGCATATTTCAAGCATTTTTCATGTTTCTACGTGGTCAGCTTATAGTAACCTTATAGATATTAAAATAGAATAGTTACTTTAATGGGTTCTATTAGTTAGTTATTTCAAAAACAAAGTAAAGTTTTCTAAAATTATTGTTGTTTTTTGTCTAATGCAACACCAGAAAAGTTTTACCACTAGAGCACTTGACCTATGTCGTGTAAGTATGTAAGTTTTTGTACTTGTAATGTTTTAACACTGCTAGGAGTCTAAAATATTTGCTCCAATTGTTGAACTAGAGTTTATTATAATTAATTACATTAGTTTCTATGCTCCAAAAATTATGAAATTTGTATTTGGCTTACTTTTGGCGTGTAGGGTTTGTGATAAAAATTACATAATCATTAGACATGGTATTACTGAGTTATCAATTATCCTGCAAAAAATGCAAAAAAAAAACACGCTTCGTAATGGGTTTGAACTATGGACCAACAACATTGTGCCAATTTACCTTACCATTGAGCTACAACACCTTTTGCAATATTTGTTGCACTTTAACAGGTAATGTACTTTAACAACATTTGAAGCAGTAAATGATTTTTAAGATGGAAAAGTCATAAACATAAAAGTTATAGAACTCATCAAGATCTACACTTTGGATTATGATCATTTTTGCATTTGACAGATTTTGAGCAATTCAAATTTTGAATTTCAAAAATTTACAAAGATAAACTAGTTTTGAAAATCGTAGATGGTTTCAAATTAAAAAGTCATGAATACCAAGTTTGTCTAACTTCTCAAGATCTACACTTTGTGTTCTGATCATTTATGCATTTGACAAATTTTGAACAATTCAAATTTGAATTTCAAAAATTTACAAAGAAAACTCAATTTTTTAAACCCTAGATGGTTCAAATTATTTTTGTTTTGTGTCTAATGCAACACTGAAAAAACGTTGCAATGGGCCTAAAATAGTTGCAATAGACACAATGCGAGGAAACTAAAATAATTTTAAATTGTCACTGGCTGCGATTGCCATGTCACCCGGTCCCACCTTGAGGATGTCTCGATCCGGGTCCCACCTTGAGGACGTGGTGATGCGGAAATACCAACGGGTGCCCCCTCGGTGACGTGGCGTTGTGGTCCCACCAGCGGTCCCACCTAGACGACATGGCGCTTGGTCCAGTCCTACCTCGACCACTGTGGCACTGTGGTCCCACCAGTGGATCCCATGGACCATGTCGTCTCACTCCCCATATAGCCTTCCCACGTGGATCACATGGTCCGGCTCCCCTTCAGCCTTCCCTCCTTTTTCTACAAAAAATGCAAAAAAATACGCTTCATAGTGGGTTTGAACTATGGACCAACAACATCATAACAAATTGACTTACCGTTGAGCTACAACAACTTTTGTGATATTAGTTGCACTTTAACATATATACTGAACCATCTACGTTAGTAGGTAATGCACCTCCACAATCCACTCATGAAGTTCATTAAGATTTATTGGACAACTCTTATTTTGGTCATTTGTTCATCAGGCAAAATGATAATAGCATTGTTCACAAAATTTACATATCTCACTTATACTTATGAAACCATATGAGTGAGATGTAAATTTTTTGTTTTTTGTCTAACGCAACACCGAAAAATTGTTGCAATAGGGCTAAAATGGTTACAATAGACACAATGCCAGGAATTTAATTGGCAAAAAATGTGGCCGGCGGGGATTCGAACCCGGGGCTTGGAGATTAGCAAGAAGGTGAGTTACCACTGAGTTCCAAGATAAGATATGGTTGGAATTTAGGAGTTCTTTTTCTATATACATTATTTTGTGCTCGGATCTATTGGAACGAAGAACACGTGAATGGTTCATAATTCTCCTTTTAATCTGCAATCAAATTTTCTATCTAGTTTTTCTCCGTCATACGTAATCCAAATTTGATGATTTTTTCTATTTTTTTCTAAAATCAACATATTTCATTACTGACATTATTTAGTATAGATTTCTATTTTAGGGATCTTATTTATATGCTTTATCCTTTACCTTATAAGTAAAATATAGAAACCATATTTGTCTTCCATAACCATTACTAATGAAACTTTATATTTCATAATATTAAAGTGAACACAAAGTTATTTTCAAACTTGAAATGCATATGAGTGCTGCAATGGTTAGGACGGGTGGTGCTTGATATTGAGGTCAGCGGTTCGATTGTAGACCTCAACAATTTTTTTACCAAAATATTGTTCAGAAAATAAAAAAAATAAGTAAATTTGAAACATACCCAATCGACAGAATCGAACCATGATTTATAACCGTGTCTTCCGGTAGCGCACAATTGTTTCCGCCAACAGTTAATCTGGCAAAAAAAGACACAGGCAAGGGGCTCACGACCTCATAGGCGGTAGACTCAAGCCTTACCACTGCGCCACGAAATGATATGGTGTAAATCGGGGTTCTATTTTCGGTTTTAACACTTAGTCCCCTGCGACGACGTGGCGCCACCTAATTGGTTCTACTGCACCCTTTTTCTCTTTTTAATCTATAATTAAAAATTATAATTAGTATTTCTTAATCATACGAACTCCAAATTTGATTATTCCTTTTCCTGAATTTTTTTAAAATCAAGATCTTTCATGTCACATCATTTGTTTGCATACTTATTTTGAAAAATCTTCTCGTGTGAGTTTGTTTGAACAATTCAATTTTGAATTTCAAAAATTGAAAACTAAAAGGCACGATTTTTTTACACTAAATAATGTCAAATAGAAAAGTGATGAATACCAAAGTTTCATATCTCATCAAGTTCTACAATATTTATTTAGGTCATTTTATCATTTTCAAAAGTGATAGTAACATGTAGTACAAATTTGAGAAGTCTCAAACATAGTTTCTTAAACTATGTGAGTGAATCTAGGATTAATGACCAATGTATACTACCACGTTTTCATATGATAAAATAATCTAAATAAAAATTTTAGATCTTGATGAGTCATGAAACTTTGGTATTCATGACTTTTTCAGCTAAAATCATTTAGTGTTTCAAAATCATGCTTTTAGTTATCAAATTTTGAAATTCAAAATTTAGATTATTCAAACTTTATGACATGGATTAATGAACTAAATAAAGTTTGTAGATCTTGATGAGTTGTACAACTTTGGTATTCATGACTTTTTCACTTGAAATCATTTATTACTCTAAAAAATATACGAATTTTTCAACTTTTGAAATTTTAAATTTAAATAGTTCAATCTAACTCGGATGGGGAAGTGACCAAAACAATAGTTATAGATCTCGAATAGTTCTATAACTATTGTATTGACAAGTTTTTCATTTAAAATTATTTTTTATGTCTTATAATTGAATACATTTTTACCATTAAAAGAAAATAAATGTTAAATTTGTTAAAACGGGCCCAAAGACCTATTCTGGGCTGTTTTTGGGCTCGGTTTGCACGGCCCAACTTCTTCCGGCCGTCCATCTCAGATCAAACGGCCACGATTGCGCCTCCATGGTATAAAATGACCCAAAACCCTAGTTCATCTCTGTTCCCCCTCTCCCTCCCTCCTGTCACGAGGCGCCGAGCCGCCACCATTCCTCGCTCCCTCTCCTTGCCTCCCCCGGTCCCCTCCAAGGCTCCGACCCTCCCTCCCGGCCTCAGATCCCGCTCCGCCGCTCCCTCCCGGCCTCGCCCATGTCGCCGTCCCGTCTCTCTCCCTGTTTACGCCACCCATCAGTTCGCCGCCAGCCCAGTCACCGCCGCTCCTTTGAGCCGCCGCTGCAGCTTCACTCGCGCGACCGCCGCGACACCGCCTCGCTGCTGCTTCGCATGGCCGCCGCGCACACGGGAAGGGAATCGCGGTTGGATTTTAGGATTTGGGGGAGCTCGGCTCGCATCGGTAGGGAAGCTTTCCGGTGACATGGCGGAGGAGAAGAGCGCACTGCAGTCGGCGAGTGGGTCGTCGACCACAAGCTCCGGGCCGTCGGTACGCCTCCCAAATCTTAATTCCTACTCCTCCCCCTGCGGGCTTCGATTCGTCCGTCCGGAGCGAGGATTTATATGCACATTATCACATCTGGTGTTCCGTTCCCCTTCCCTCTGGTCTGCGCACTTGTCGCCGTGTATAATCGCCTTGTTTAATTACTCGGCTTGCTTGTGATTGATGCAGGGACACTGTGGCTCAGTGGGGTCGTGGGCTCCGTCGCCTACTGGTCCAGGCCGGGAATGAAGACCAGCGTCAAGATCCATGCCAGGTCCCTTGCTTCCACAAAACCCGCATGTTTACTGACTAAATTCGTTTCGTCTGCTAATGAGAAAAACAAATAAATTGGCAATGGTTGCAACAGCAATGCTTGTCGGCGTAGCTGCTTCGATTCGTGCTGCATTTTTTTTAACATGAAGCGCGCGGAATATACCGAGCCTGTCACAAACAAGATTGTTCATATATTCTTCAACACATGGTTGATACGTGTTGATATCATGAATCAGCCTTTCAGTATCGTAGATATGCAATTTTGCTTGTGTAGCTGTGCTGTGTTAATCCTTTGTATATGTATGCATGCATGTACCTGTGGGTGAGGTTGGCCCTGCACTTCTTCCCTGTGGGTCACCTTGACTGAGCATGGGCAGCAACACTACATACCGTATTGGATTTCTCTCAGGTGAGCAGCAGCAACACCTTTGTTTAGGTTCATGTCTATTTTTTTACAGGAGAAAGGAACAAAAATATTGCAGTTTAACATGACATTACTTGCTTGAACGGATATTAATTGCGAGCTAGTTTAGTATTCTGGTGCAATGTGTATAGTATTTAGTGTTATTGCTATAAAACTTCCTGCTTTCCTATTCGTGTCATGGTTTTCTCGTAAATAGTATGCCAAATTTGGTCTTGATATGGTTTTCCAATCATAAGCGTAGTGGTGTCCAGTATCCTGTATTTATTTACCCCCTTCAGGCCTGCAGTTTGTTTACGATATGGCTCCTTTCTCGTAAATAGTATGCTACATCTTTTCGATTAAGTTTTCAAATATCTGTTGTGTACTGTTTATAATATTTCATGTGACCCCTCTTTCTGTCAAAGGGAAAGCTTACGATTGGACCAAAAGTCCATGACTGAAGAACTATATAGCAGGATGAGAATCCCTATCTTGTCATGAGTCATGGCCCTCCATGTGACATCAAATTTTATGTATTGTGTATTGTTCTTTTGAGACTTGGCATCTGTCCTGTAAAATAATGATGCTGACTGTACATTGCAATCAAAAGATCATGTTGGGTTATAATCTACTTTATCTAAATCGATGCTTTGCTTCTACACTGTATGTTTTAAGCATATCAACTACACATTTAATTTATATTAGCTATCATTTCTATTTTTGAGATTTCAGTGCAAATCTTGGCATCTAATAAAGCATGTCATTTCAGGAGGAAGCTTGAGTTTGAGGAGCCATGCTCATGGTGGACGATGGTGAACATGAAGGCAACCTTTGCTGCTAGCAGCAGACATAGGTCATATAATTCGCACAAGTTCTTAGTGGAGGCTGGATACATTATACCAATGGTGGTCTCCAAGTTTAGTTTGACATTGGGTGTATTTCATTAAAGATTTGTACGAACAAATTATATTTCATTTAATGGATGTCGATGCTTCATTCATTATGTATTTATTATTTTATGATTATTGATTTAAGCTACCAAACAAAGCGTCGCAACATGAATTATTAATATATTAATTTGACGTTTCAATATATGATGGAAATTAAATCAAATTGGGTTGCAATAATTACACAAATAACAACCACATTTAGTCGTGGCAATAGGTGTGATAATCGTGGCAATAGAAAAACTATCTCTTGCAACTACAAAAAAGATGATAGTGGTAATAGAGGAATATACCTATAGCAATCATTCGCAAATGGCAATAGAGGACCTCTCTGTAGCAACGAACCTCAAAAACGTTGCAATAACCTAATCCACCTATAGCAACCATTTAGATGATGTGGTAATAGACAAGCTCTATAGCAATGATTTCTTCGCGTAGCAATAACAGGTATTGCAACACTTATGTTCCGATGCGACTGCATTGTGTTGCTACACGACCAACGTGTGGCAATACGTGTCACTGACAACGTCTCGTTCGTTGCAATTGGTACCATTGCAACACCCATAGTGGTTGCAATGTCTTATGTTACAACACTCACTAATCGTTGCTAAAGAGTCGAAAGTGTTGCAATATCGGGGTTGTGTGTCGCTACTAAAACGTAAACTGTTGCATTATGCTATTGCTACGGTTACAAGTGCAACGACTTTTAACCAAAAAAAAGTGGTAGCAAAAGTACTATTACTACCATTTTTGGGCCTATTGCAACACATTTTTGGCGTTGATTTTGATACAAAACCTTGTAGTGTCATGGTAAGGTGGCATTTGCATGGATTGATGGTTTGGGAACTTGACACCTAGTGTCATGATGTGTCATCGCAAAGGTTCATGGTTAAGAAATGTGACACCTTGCTTAACAGCTGTTATGGTGTATGGCTAGCTTATATGAGAAAGTGACGCCTCATTAACTAGGTGGCATTTTAGGGCCATATCATCATTTTAGTTGACATACGTTTGGTTTCTCTTAACTTGGAGGTTAATTTGGCGGAAAGAAAAATCTGAATTTATTTCTTCATGTGGAATATTAGGCATACTTGCATTTCACCCTGGGCATAATTTCCCAAACCCGAATTACCCAGACCCGCTCCCAAATTACCCATACACAATTTCGGTTAGCTACCAGGAAACCGGAAATAAGTTCAGGAAATTCGGGTTCATACCTCCGGTACCTGAATTCCTGAAGTTTACAGGAAGTCCCAAGGACAGTAGACTACCTAGCCCAACTTATAATCCTAGGCACTAAAATTCCACCGTGGCCTCCCAATCCTACTGCGTGAGTCTTTTTTTCCGACTACTCCCACACGCGATGCGAGTTGCCCCCCCCACCCGCGAGTCGCGACTCCGCTGCCCCCACCCGCGACTCCAGGAGTCCACGTGACAGCCGCCGCCGTCCGCCACCACCAGCGAGTCGTGAGTCCACAAGTTCGTGCGGTGCGCGCGACACCACCGCCGGCCACCCCTACCCGTCCAGCTCCCATCGCCCGTCTCAGCCGGCGTCCGCCCGGCGTTCCCCACTTCCCCGTCCGCCCACGACTCCGCCGACCGCTGGCCACCCCCCATCTCCGTCGTCCATGGCTCCACGCCTCCATGGAATTTTGGGATGTTCAGGATTACCCGAACCCGAACCTGAATTTTCAGGTACCCGACATTTCGGGTTTCCTGTTTTTCGTGAGGAGTTCGGGTGTCAGTTTCTATTGCCTGAAAATTTGGATTACCTGACCCGATTTTTCCGAATTACCCGAACGCCAAAGGCGACTTGCATTTGAGTCCTTGATGTATATCTATCAGTGTTGGTGTACCCTCCGCAGGGACCCGAAGGGACTCCTTTTAGAGATTCGGCCTAGGGAAACTATGCTTCTTTCTCGACTCGTCTGGGTAGAGGTGACAGAAATTCTTGTGGATTAAGATCCTATTGTTTCGACAGGTTTGGGCCACTGGGCCCGTAATATCCTACATCATGTGTTTCTGGTGTATTCCTTTATGGAGAAAAAGATATGCGAGGGTATTATATATTTATAACACATAAACTAGAGGAGATATCACCTTTGTTGGGAATGATATCACCTAAAATGGCCGCTAAATGCTCTATGTGAAAGGAATTCTTCATCTTGTTTGTTGTCTATCGTCTCCCCAAGGGAAGGGGCTGTCTAGCCTCCCTTGAGCACCCTAGGGTTGCTCTCACTATAGCATTGATCCCGCCGACCCCTTGAGTGCCTCATCCAAAGCCTTAGCAGAGAAGAAATGAACGTGCTCCAGTAACAAAGATGTGTTATTTCCCCAAGGTGTGGCACCATTTGTGGTATGTCTAACTGGATTTGGCCACTGATGTAACGCCCCACGTCCAAAAATCACTTAGGGCCCAGCTCCTCATGTGGAACAAGCCCGTATACAAAAAGCATCTCTCTTATAATTTTTGTCCTTGCTTCATGTAAAAGGATGAATCCAGAGGTCTTATGTTTGAAACGACAAGATGATATGTTGCCCTAACCTATGGGCCAAGAACGGGCCAAAACTAGAACATGAATGGGTCGTGGTATTCCATTCTCCTCTCCTTCAGAGCTAACGCCCTTGGTAGCGTACAAAATTCATGGTAGGCAAATATACATCATCTCCCCTCTGTGCCACGGCTATGTCATGTCCCCTCCATTGGGCCAACACGCATGCACTATTGTAGCGAGAGTACTAGCAGTACACATAGCACATCTATAATACTTTTGTCCTTGCTTCGTGTAAAAGGGTGTTGGCGGTCACTAAGTGATGAAATCTGACCGTCAACTATCTCAGGAATAGTAAACGACAAAGCATTTCTAACATATATTTTATTCAAATAATGTAGTTCCACTTGTATTGGAGAATTATTTGCATACAGGAACCACCTGGTAAAATAGGGGCCGAAAGGAATGAAAAGAGGACACATGGATGACCAATGGATTGGGTGGCCCACAATCTCAACTACACATACACAAATTGGGCCAGCCCACAAAGTAAACCTATCTGGACCCACACATCGTCTACCTAGATGAAAGAGGGCAAACGGCCTCAGTGCCATGTCGGTCGAGCCCAAGGAACGCTGAACCCCGTCTCCTTCCATGTATTGATCACAACCGACCTCAGGAATGCATCCTCACCATGGATCACCAAAGGTAGTAGGATCCATGGTCAGGAAACCTAGGAGTGTGTCCCACCAACCTCAACTGCCTCGTGATGATCCTTCACCACCTCCTAGTGCTATAAATAGAGAGGTTCAACCCTGGTTCCAAACACACACAAGAATAAGAGTTCTCGTACCCCAAGTGATTATGTTTAGTCTTATTCCGGAATTAGGCTTAGAATTTAAGCTTCTCCAGGGTTTCTGGAAGTGTCTCGGTAAGCTTTGGTATAAGCTTTTGTATCTTATCTACTTTGTAAGAATTTGATCTAAATGAAGTAATTTTCTTTGTTTTTTATGTCTAAAGTTTATATTTCATCCTTAGTCTACAAGTTATATGCCTTGCATTAATGCTTTTATATGATTGCACTTGATAAGGTTGTCTCAATGCCAGATACATACACGATGGAGCTACGTTGGGCTACAAGACATCTTAAATAAGGATCTCGAGTTCGATTTGAAGTCAGCGAACAACCCTTCACCAAAACGGTTATATCTCCTTCATATAATGTCCCATTGAGGCGTTCTTTGATGCATAAGGATGAGAGCTTTCTTTTGATCCTAGTCCAATCTAATGAAACCTCGTGGATCATTCTAGGTGGACGAAACAAGGTGTTGTGCCACTAGATTTGAGCTAACTTGGACTTTGCAATTTTTGTCATGCCTAGCCCACCCATGTTGTCGGCACCCATTTGGTCGCCCCAACCCTAGGACACCCTTTAGGGGTATAAACTCTATAGTCGCCATCATTGAGATTTGGGTTCTGTTTAGTTCTATTTTTCCTTTGAGAAACAAATTCGGTTCATTGTAACTATGGCGACAAGTAATTCTACTGTAATCTAGGGCCCATATTCTTATTCTTCTCGATTGTGTCGATTAGTCCTCTCGTGATAAGAGCTTAAACTTCATACTTATTTTTACTTCATATACATCTGCAGTTTCATATTGTGTTTTTATCGTTCTTGCTTGTGTTCTCAATTCGCATGCAGGAAAAGCCTTCGTGGTGAGGTCAATTATGTACACACGGTTGATAACTAACGGACCAGTGGTTTAGCAGTTGTAGGTATTTGAATCTAAGTGACTAAAAGACTAGATGCTCAACATCGAGATCTCCACCAATCGACTTATAATAACCTTATGAAAGATCAGGCTAACACCTCCATCAGTAGGCCTTTTGATCCATATTATGACATTGGCTCAGTATACCTTTATGTTACTCTATTTATTTCTAGATTAAATAGGGTCGTATTCTTTAGTGTAAACGTGGTGTTTGGGTTAAGGATATCATTGAGAGTACCTTTACCCCACGGATTTGTGGAGGTAGGCGGTAGGTGGTCACAATCCTTTCTGTACTTTGTAATCCTCCATATTCAGGTTTAGGTGTTAGGCCTTTGGAGATAATACGTCAAGCATCCCCTTGGATAAGGGGATGTTCCTCTTGATACCTCGATGTGCATATCGAATATGTTTCTAAGTCCTTTGCAATGTGTGTACTTTTATATGCTAGTAGATATCATGACATGGAAGTACAAAGGACCCTAGCCCATCTATCTATTGTCCTCCTATCTAGATTAGACCTTTATGCGATTGAGCCTCTTCTGTGTGTCACACTATCCCTATATTTACCTTTTCCCCTGTCTAGATAGTGGGAACATCCTTCATGCTATGACTAGGTGCATTGGCTAGCAACCATATAAGACCAATCACTTTTCCTGTGGAATAAACAAATGCGATACTCTGGAATACTCTTGGGTCAAATGCTACAACGTACTTTTGTGCACTTGAAGAATAACTATGATCATAAGAAATACCAACAAAGCGTTAACCCAGAGGTGCAATGTTTGGAGAATATTGATATCTTGGCCGAACCTATTTAGACAAACCAAGGTGGTACTAACTCCATCAAAACAAGATACATTGGCCAAGAATGGATCAAAACCGGAACACTAATGGGCTGGGGTATTACAATCGACATTGGTCTCTCCCTCAGCCCTCGTGTTGCCGTCATAGCGGGTTATGATGATTCGACACTACGAATATGTCTCGTCACCATGTCTTTGTCAGTGCAATGAGAACCAGGGGGAAGGGACTAGCACTGGGCGAAACAAGGATAAATGGGCTAAAAGGCCTTCCTGGCCCCTTAACAATGGTGGGCCAGGAGGGGAAACCTTCTAGAAGACCCAAGACTATGGGAGGCCAATCTCCCTCCCAGGTAAGACGGCTCCTTCGTGGAGAAGGAACTCATCTGGTTGCATGCTTAACGTGCCCCCTACTGCAACCAGGCGAGGCCTGAGGATAGTGCGCCTTCCCCGTAAAACAACATGATTACGGGGGAGGCGTGCTCATAGATGGCACGACAACCAGGTTAGAGGGAGCCCCCTTACCGGACCATGTCGCATGACACGACAATGGGCGGTGGGGTGGCTCCCACCACCCATGCATCCCGTCACATTGGAAGGGCATAAAAGGGAGCGCCGGTGATCCTGGGAGATGCACATGAAAGACCCCGTGCAATGCACAGAGCCCAGGAAAGACCTCGGGGAACCCCGGAGTCCCTCAGGGAGAACCCGGGGCAACGACAACCCTGGCCCACTCATAGGCCGGCACCCCCATGGGGTGCCGCTTTCACATTTAAGGTGGTAAGCCTCTTCTCAAGACCCACAAGGAAAGCTATAAATAGTATAGATGGATAACATGTAAATGGATTGGACTCTCTAGACTCTAGACAAACAAACAAAAGATAATACCACCATCAACTCCACGTAAGACGTAGGATGTTACTCTCACAGCGACCCGAACATATCTAAATCTCTTTGTCTCCAACTTGTTACACGGTCAGAATCCTATTGTGTGTTACACCCCTGGCCGAACCTCTAAACGAGGGTTTCCATGAAGACAAATTTTGCTACAGGACACTATTCGATTTCGATATTGCTATGGGACACTGTAGAAAAAATTATTGGTCACAATATACTAGGCGGTGTGTTTCAGTGAAAAAATTATTGTGTTCCAGCAAAGAAAAAATATTTTAGTGTGTCACAACTAATTTCAGAAAAGTGGAGTGTCCCACAGCAAATTTTTCCTAATAAGAGCTTAAACTTCATACTTATTTTTACTTCATATACATCTGCAGTTTCATATTGTGTTTTTATCGTTCTTGCTTTGTGTTCTCAATTCGCATGCAGGAAAAGCCTTCGTGGCTAGGTTAATTATGTACACACGGTTGATAACTAAAGGAGTAGTGGTTTAACAATTGTAGGTATTTGAATCTAAGTGATTAAAAGATTAGATGCTTAACGTCGAATTCTCCACCAATCGACTTATAATAACCTTATGAAAGATCAGGCTAACACCTCCATCAGTAGGCCTTTTGATCCATATTATGACATTGGCTCAGTATACCTTTATGTTACTCTATTTATTTCTAGATTAA
>OAMR01001077.1:187532-209146 GCA_900205405.1 Echinochloa crus-galli
AGGGTTTCTGGAAGTGTCTCGGTAAGCTTTGGTATAAGATTTTGTATCTTATCTACTTTGTAAGAATTTGATCTAAATGAAGTTATTTCCTTTGTTTTTTATGTCTAAAGTTTATATTGCATCCTTAGTCCACAAGTTATATGCCTTGCATTAATGCTTTTATATGATTGCACTTGATAAGGTTGTCTCAATGCCAGATACATACACAATGGAGCTACGTTGGGCTACAAGACATCTTAAATAAGGATCTCGAGTTGGATTTGAAGTTAGCGAACAACCCTTCACCAAAACGGCTATATCTCCTTCATATAACGTCCCATTGAGGCGTTCTTTGATGCATAAGGATGAGGGCTTTCTTTTGGTCCTAGTCCAATCTAATGAAACCTCGTGGATCATTCAAGGTGGACGAAACAAGGTGTTGTGCCACTAGATTTGGCCTAACTTGGGCTTTACAATTTTTGTCATGCCTAGCCCGCCCATGTTGTGGGCACCCATTTGGTCGCCCCAACCCTAGGACACCCTTTAGGGGTATAAACTCTATAGTCGCCGTCATTGAGATTTGGGTTCTGTTTAGTTCTATTTAACCTTTGAGAAACAAATTCGGTTCATTGTAACTATGGCGACAAGTAATTCTACTGTAATCTAGGGCCCCTATTCTTATTCTTCTCGATTGTGTCGATTAGTCCTCTCGTGATAAGAGCTTGAACTTCATACTTATTTTTACTTCATATACATCTGCAATTTTATATTGTGTTTTTATCGTTCTTGCTTTGTGTTCTCAATTCGCATGCAGGAAAAGCCTTCGTGGCTAGGTTAATTATGTACACACGGTTGATAACTAAAGGAGTAGTGGTTTAACAATTGTAGGTATTTGAATCTAAGTGATTAAAAGATTAGATGCTTAACGTCGAATTCTCCACCAATCGACTTATAATAACCTTATGAAAGATCAGGCTAACACCTCCATCAGTAGGCCTTTTGATCCATATTATGACATTGGCTCAGTATACCTTTGTGTTACTCTATTTATTTCTAGATTAAGTAGTGTCGTATTTTTTAGTGTAAACGTGGTGTTTGGGTTAAGGATATCATTGAGAGTACCTTTACCCCACGGATTTGTGGAGGTAGGCGGTAGGTGGTCACAATCCTTTCTGTACTTTGTAATCCTCCATATTCAGGTTTAGGTGTTAGGCCTTTGGAGATAATACGTCAAGCATCCCCTTGGATAAGGGGATGTTCCTCTTGATACCTCGATGTGCATATCGAATATGTTTCTAAGTCCTTTGCAATGTGTGTACTTTTATATGCTAGTAGATATCATGACATGGAAGCATATAGGACCCTAGCCCATCTCAATAATGTCCTCCAATCTAGAGTACCACTTTATGCGATTGAGCCTCTTTTGTGTGTCACAATACCCCTATATTTACCTTTGCCCTTGTCTAGATAGTGGGAATATCCTTCATGCTATGACTAGGTGCATTGGCTAGCAACCATATAAGACCAATCACTTTTCCTGTGGAATAAACAAATGCGATACTCTGGAATACTCTTGGGTCAAATGCTACAACGTACTTTTGTGCACTTGAAGAATAACTATGATCATAAGAAATACCAACAAAGCGTTAACCCAGAGGTGCAATGTTTGGAGAATATTGATATCTTGGCCGAACCTATTTAGACAAACCAAGGTGGTACTAACTCCATCAAAACAAGATACATTGGCCAAGAATGGATCAAAACCGGAACACTAATGGGCTGGGGTATTACAATCGACATTGGTCTCTCCCTCAGCCCTCGTGTTGCCGTCATAGCGGGTTATGATGATTCGACACTACGAATATGTCTCGTCACCATGTCTTTGTCAGTGCAATGAGAACCAGGGGGAAGGGACTAGCACTGGGCGAAACAAGGATAAATGGGCTAAAAGGCCTTCCTGGCCCCTTAACAATGGTGGGCCAGGAGGGGAAACCTTCTAGAAGACCCAAGACTATGGGAGGCCAATCTCCCTCCCAGGTAAGACGGCTCCTTCGTGGAGAAGGAACTCATCTGGTTGCATGCTTAACGTGCCCCCTACTGCAACCAGGCGAGGCCTGAGGATAGTGCGCCTTCCCCGTAAAACAACATGATTACGGGGGAGGCGTGCTCATAGATGGCACGACAACCAGGTTAGAGGGAGCCCCCTTACCGGACCATGTCGCATGACACGACAATGGGCGGTGGGGTGGCTCCCACCACCCATGCATCCCGTCACATTGGAAGGGCATAAAAGGGAGCGCCGGTGATCCTGGGAGATGCACATGAAAGACCCCGTGCAATGCACAGAGCCCAGGAAAGACCTCGGGGAACCCCGGAGTCCCTCAGGGAGAACCCGGGGCAACGACAACCCTGGCCCACTCATAGGCCGGCACCCCCATGGGGTGCCGCTTTCACATTTAAGGTGGTAAGCCTCTTCTCAAGACCCACAAGGAAAGCTATAAATAGTATAGATGGATAACATGTAAATGGATTGGACTCTCTAGACTCTAGACAAACAAACAAAAGATAATACCACCATCAACTCCACGTAAGACGTAGGATGTTACTCTCACAGCGACCCGAACATATCTAAATCTCTTTGTCTCCAACTTGTTACACGGTCAGAATCCTATTGTGTGTTACACCCCTGGCCGAACCTCTAAACGAGGGTTTCCATGAAGACAAATTTTGCTACAGGACACTATTCGATTTCGATATTGCTATGGGACACTGTAGAAAAAATTATTGGTCACAATATACTAGGCGGTGTGTTTCAGTGAAAAAATTATTGTGTTCCAGCAAAGAAAAAATATTTTAGTGTGTCACAACTAATTTCAGAAAAGTGGAGTGTCCCACAGCAAATTTTTCCTTCCATGAATCTCTGCTTGCGATATACTCACCCACCGTTAGTTTTATCTTGTCCTTGATCGCACACTAGCCTGTAATGATGGTGTTTTTACAGGGAACCAACGAGTGGTGGTAGTTGTGCGCATTATTGCACACAACCACCCCATTCCTTTGATCATAGGTATTGGCCGCCTTTGCCGTCCCTATAGCATCTCATGGAAGAGTGAAGTCATCTTCCCTTGTGATGTTTTGGTGCTCTTTTCAGCATGTTCCTGACAAGACTTTGTTTGATGCCTTTTCTAGGCCTCCCTGGGCCTTACATCTTGTTGTTGCCCATGGGCCTTTGTTAATTCCCATATTCTCAAAGGGCCCTCATATACAGGACGCCTGCAACATAAAGTTTAGCTTTTATCTTGGATGGCTGGTTCGCTTGGTTTGTTTTTTAAAACTTGAGGTTGTTTATGCAATGTGGCATGGCTTGGAAAAGTCAAATGACTTGAACTTGTATGTTTGTATGCTTACTTGTGTCCTAATTAATAGTCACCCGTAAATATTTATAGAGAATTTAAGAAGTACATGGGATCTGGATTTTGCCACGATTAACCACCTAGTCCACCCAGTAAAATGATCTCCTTTAAAGAAGCAGACATTTCCAATATATATATATGCTCAATGTACTATGTGTTTGAGGATCTTTTTCAAGGAGACCGAAGAAAGAAGAATAGAGAAAGATGCTACAAAGGCTAAAACAGTTAGACTACGAAGGGAGGAAATCACTCCAATGAATCTACCAGTTTCCCTTAGGATTAGAGCAACATCAGCAACTGACTGCTTCTGTACAGAGCTGGAACAGGTTCACATTATAACAGGTGAAACTGAAAGCACACGGTTTTCCCTTGGACGATCGCACAACATCTGAAGCAGAAGGTCCCGGTGAACGTGCGTGCTGCCATCCAGTGTCCCAGGCTGCACGAGTTACAACGAGCAAGCCAAGCAGATAACACCATCTTCAAGATCTAACGAGCATGGCAATTTGGCTAACCTCAGAAGGTGCAGCAACCACCAATAGACATACAAGGAGACATCAAGCTAATCAACATCTGGGGCGGTGTCAGTATCCAAAGCCTTTTTGGCTGCTCCATCACCAGCATCAGCCGTTCCTGGTCAGGCGGGTTCTCCATTTCTGCTGAAGAGAAAAAAAAAGGATGATGACAATATATAGGATATCAATAGGAGCTTGTATAAACTGTCTCGCTCCCACCATCAATACAAAAGCCCAAAAAAGAAACATGTTACAGGAATATTCAAAGAAATTGTGGCTAGTTGTGTCTGGTTTACCTCAAGGAAGAAACTGTGTGTGATTTGTTACCTGTCTTGTAGAGGCAGAGCTAACCGAATAAAAATCTCCAAATTCCAAGGGAGTTTATTTGTTTGTTTAGGACAACTCAACTTCAAGCACCAGGTGTTTGCAGTTGATTTGGCAAACTGGAAGTCCAGAAATAATATAACTGGAACCGATTAACACCTGTGCCTATGTGGAAAATCCAATTGTACAGTAAAACCATAGCACGTCTTTGTATCATATGCTGTAGGAAATGTTTTTGTACTTACTATTATCCACAATGAAGTAGTGGCCTGGTCTGCGTAGGGCTTGTTGCTTTCATACACCAAAGACAGCTGTGAGCATGTTGCTGCAAGATCGACTCTTGAGCATGTCACCAAATACCTATAGATTGGAGAGAAGTGATACCTCACTACGGGAAACCCCGTATATACTGAGTGTCTTGCTCTTTGTCGAGTGTATTTTTTCGGACACTCGGCAAACAAGCTCTTTGCCGAGTGTATTTTTTCGACACTCGGCAAACAAAAACACTCGGCAAAGAGCTTGTTTACCGAGTGTCAAAATAATACACTCGGCAAAGAGCTCCTTTGCCGAGTGTATTACTTAGACACTCGGTAAAGAATTAAGTTTTTTTTTCGTTTTTCAACCGTAAGTGATTCAAATAATAAAATATAAGAAGTAAAAAAATGGTTTGCATGTTGTTTGCCGAGTGTCAAAATAATACACTCGGCAAAGAGCTCCTTTGCCGAGTGTATTTTTTCGACACTCGGCAAAGAGTTAAGTTTTTTTCGTTTTTCAACCGCAAGTGATTCAATCCGCGCCAAAGGAAATGGCATGGGGGGAGTAACGCCAGAGCTCATGGGGCGGAGGTATTCATCCTCCGCGCCAGGGTACCTCGCGCTGACCCTATAGAATACCGAAAAAATACAAAAAATTATATGCATGTTCGTATTTTTTTCTATTTTAACCTATTTTGCAAACTATTTACAGGATTAGACCTGGTGAAAACAAATTTCAAATCTAACCTATAGATAAAACGCCAGAACGACGGCGCTGAGGTATTGCTGTGCCGCTCGACGTGTCGACGTGGCTGACATGGCAAGCTGTTCCGCGCCAAATCGGTTGGCACGGAACAGCTTGCCACAGTACCCCACGTCGACACGATATGTCCGCGCCAGAAGCTATGGCGCGGCACAGCAATACCTCAGCGCCATCCGATCTGGCGTTTTACCAATAGGTTAGATTTGAAATTTGTTTTCACGCCGGTCTAATCCTATAAATAGTTTACAAAATAGGTTAAAATAGAAAAAAAATACTACATGTTCTAAAATACTACATGTTCTTTGTCGAGTGTCAAATAAAATACACTCGGTAAATGAGCTCTTTGCGGAGTGTATTTGTTTGACACTCGGTAAAGAGCTTGTTTGCCGAGTGTATTTTTTTAGCACTAGACAAAGACTCGGCCAAAAAATATTATTTTCTCTCTTCTAGTCCTAACACTTTTTCTACTCTCTACATATAACATGTAATACTCCATGTCAAATTCTGGTATATTTTTGTATTTGTTTGTTATATTTAACTAATTAATTACATTTCAAGGAATTTTTTGAACGAAGCCAAATTTAAACTGCAAGTGGTTCAAATAATAGAATACAATAAGCAGAAAATTTATATTCATGTTATTTAGCCCAGTTTAAGGCTTTACCCATGAAATAAAAAGAAATTTTGACCATCTTATTCAAGAAATATGACCACTAACGTGGATCCGAATGATTTTTAAATTCTAAAAAAAGCAAATAAAGTCTGAAAATCATAAGATTTGTCATAATATCATTATATCATACGTAGAGTCTGTGGTAAAAAATTGAGAACGTTTCGGATAAGTTGTCGCGCACGCTGTTTGTAAATCGAAGAATCTTTAAAGAAGTTTCAAGGAATTGAGAAGTACTTGTTAGGATTTGGAGTCAAATTGATGTTCGAATTTCAATTTGACTTCAATTCATTTTATATCGGTCATAGGTTATTTAAATTGTGTCATATCAAAATTTGGTTATTTTTAAAATTTGTTTGATTATTTTAAATTTTTTAAAGAATGCTGGAAAAATTATTTGCCGAGTGTCAGGAAAAAACACTCGGCAAAGAAGTCTTTGCCGAGTGTTTTTGTAGACACTTGGAAAACGTTACATGTCATCAATCCGTACCTTAAAATGATGCGTTGCTATTGGTTCCCCCTCCCCTATCGGATTCCTTTTTTCTCTCTCCCCCTCTCTCTCACATCCACAGGCCAGCAGATAAGGTTCTTCTCTTCTCCTCGAGCTGTCCACCCGCCCCCCTCTCTCTCATGTCCCTCAACCTTCCCTCTCCCTCAGCTCTCTGTCGGCGGGAGGCAGGGTGGCGCGGCCTGGCCCCGGGCGCGGAGGCGCGGGAGGCAGGGCGGCGCGGCCGGCCCCGCGGCGCAGGCGTCCGGCGTGGGTGGCGCGGTGCTGCTGGCGCGGCCGACTCGGATGTTTTTTTTATTTTTTGAAAACGTGTTTGTCGAGTGTCGGCTATCAGTTTTTTTAATATCTTATAAAATGTTTACCGAGCGTTGATTTTGGCACTCGGTAAAGGCTTTGCCGAGTGCCCGATGGAGACACTCGGCAAAGATGGCCTTTGCTGTTACTAGATATGTCGAGTGGGCTTTACCGAGTGTAACACTCAGCAAAGTGTTTGCCGAGTGTTTTTAGGCTTTTGCCGAGTGCACCAGACCCCTGACATTAGTACATTAAAACATACCTGAACAAAACTTCCAACCTAAAAACGAACAGAGAACAGCGTCTGTTTCATATTTTGAAGCCTTCCGCCAAGATATATGCTTTCCGTTTTGAGTACACAGTGATAAATGGATCAAGGACAGTGATTGGGATGTTCACCAAACAGACACAAGGACAGTGAAACGACAGGCAAGATGATAATACCTGTATATGGAGGCAAGGATGATCGAAGCTCGCCTAGGGTTCACACGAACTCGTCTAGCTGTATGGTGGCACTAATACCTGTAGGGAGGCAAGATAGATTGCAGTAAAATGAAAAGTGCGGTTCCCTGCTGGCCGCGGCCGGCTCTGCCGTATTCGCATCTCTGAACAAGTGACATCCCAGTCAGGCGCGCGGACGGGCTGATTGCGGTGCGGGAGGTTTAGGGTTTACCTGCACAGCGTCGATGCAGGGTAGACGGCGGCGCGGCGACGCTGGCAATCCAAGCAGTGGCGGCGCGAACGTCGACGCAGTGTAGACGGCGGCGACGCGGCGTCGGAGATCCACGCGTCCCGACGCGGCGGCGGCGGCGAGGAAAGCGACGGCGGTGATCCACAAGTAGAGGCGACGTCGATCCACGCGGCGGCAATGGCGACGGCGGCGATGGCAACGGCGACGGCGGCGATCCACGAGAAGAGGGGACTGTGGCGCACGGTGGCTGAGTTGGAAAGGAGGGCAGCGGCGGGGTTGGAGAGGGGTTTGGCGGAGTTTTGGCGCACGGTTCGATTTCTATCGATAATTTGAGAGAAGCAAAGACCCTTATTTTCAAGAATATATACATTGTTGTTAGAAAGGGCAATTGGTGGAACAAGAACCGGGACAGAATAAAAGGCACCCAGCCTGCAGGGTAACCTATGTTATAAATAGCATGTAACCAACGAGTACCTGTTGCTGTTTAACTTGCAGTTTCCGTAATACTGATGACAGCAAATGTACACAGTCCAAGTTATGATCTGCTCTTGAATCTTGGCATGCTTTTGTCTGATGAGCTGTCCGTTGGTACTGTAATTTGTTTGGCCTAGCTTGCGGTTTTCTCCGCTGCCTTTTCTTATGTACCTGATCTGATAAAATTGCATCTCTGTCGAGGCAAAGAAAAAGGGTGAGATTCTGCAGCATGTATGCTCTGTTGTACTGTTCTCTTGTGCATTAATGAAAATTTAGGTAGGGCCGTGTGCGCTTTGTGCCATGTGCGCTTTGCCGTGTGCAATATAGCCTTTGCCGTGTGCCGCGGGCACACGACAAATACACGGATTTCAGTAATGGGGCCTTCCCTCCCAATTTCCTCAACAAAAAAAGAGGCAAAGAAAAAGGGAATGTTGATCTATCTGCAGTGATTTGGCTAAATATTATGTTGATCGTGCGACGCTGAACCTGAATCTGAGTGTTCAAGACACCAATGCAAACGCCATCTTTAGCCTGCAGAATCACCATCAGTCCATCACATACTGTAATTAATTGAAGGGACGGTTCAGGCGCCTCCAAATAATGCAAATTTCATTCCAAACAAAAACGTAATGCAAGTTGCAGTTACTGAAACGCAGAGAGATTGAGGTCGTCAGCTCCAGATTGTCTCTCATGATGACGAATTGAATTATAAATGCTTCATGTATCATATCCGTAGTAACGCACGGGCACTTACCTAGTAATTACTAAGATGTAGCTGATTGGAGGGACTACTACTAAATGGTGAGTTGAGGTGAGGTGGGAACGGGAGAAACAAGGAGCTCTCTGCTCACCACTTGACGCCGTGTTTATTTTGACAGCGAGATCACACGCGACTGATGCGATGATTGACCTGCTAACTGCAACTACCACCTCAGATCACATAGTTGCAGTCCTCACGAATTGTTTCTGCCTTGGCATGTATCGGAGGTAGAATTCCCTTTGTTTTTTCGAAACGGTTTGGAAGTAGAATTACAAAAATACATTTGCGATGTGAACCAGAAGATACGAGGGCAAGTCATTATCGAGCTACCAACCACGAGGAAGAAATGTGTCTGCAAGCAGCGATGGACCAAGTACAGGCAGCCAAGCAGGGCTTTGCAACCATTCATAAGGGCAAACATCCTAAGTTTCTTGCCAGCATTAATTTTCCTTGATATTTTTCCCGCGCCACCGGTAGTGATTTGGAGTCACCGGTCACGTTGCTATTGCTTCGTGGATCATTTTACTGGCGCTACTATAACCCACTCCACACCACGCAGATATGATTTTTCCTACATGATCATTTTAGGCAAAATAGCCCCCTGAACTCTGCACAAGAGTCAATCTAGTCTTTTAACTCTTAGTTTTAACCAAACGTGCATGTGGTGCTGCAGGATGACACGAGTAGAAGATAAAATGTACGTTTTGCCTTCATCTCTTGCATCATGATAGGTGGGACCCATATCTTAGGTTTTTTTCTTTTATTCCTCAGGAGTAATTTTTTTTATTTTACTCCTCAGGAGTTAAAGAAAAGAAAAATCCTAACATATGGATCCCACCTGATATTATGCAAGAGATAACAACAAAAATGACATTTCACCTTTGGCTCATGCCACCCGGCAGCGTCACATCAGCGTCTCACAGAAAATTTGGAAAACAAAATTTACCACTAAAGATTAAGATCTTTTTTAATATTTCTAGATCAATCATTTAAGACGCAAAAAATATCCCAAAAATTCAAAAAAAAAATCTCGTGAAAAATCTTAGAGATGGAGTTAGATATGAGGAACCCAAAAAACTATTTGGAGCTCATAAAAAGGATTTTTACATGTCCCAGAAAAATCTAGAAAGTTCCCAAAAAAACTTATAACGCTTCTAAATGTGTTCTGAAAACATTGCTCATTAAATACACTAGTTGCAATCGGCATGAATGCAAGACACACAATATTAAACATATGTTGTTTTATTTTAATTTATAAATAATTACTTTTCTGTACTAAATTACCTGTTAATTACTCCCTCTATCCGGGAATACATGACGTTCCCGACCAAAAACTTGAACTACATGTAGGCTAATCCGCCGGTGGGAACGTCATATATTACCGACTGGAGGGAGTATATAATACTCGCAAAAATTTGAAAATTTGAGAAAATTATTGTATTAATTAAACTTATTATTTATATCCTAAACTTATTAACACGTCCTCGAAATTGGACATGCACTCTAAGGGATAATGTAGAGCAATTTCCTTTGTTGGCTACCTCTTTAATTCGTATTCAAAATCAGCTTTTAATGTAGTTCTACTTTCAAATGCACTGGGCAACAATGTCGTTCAGGTACTGATTTAAATAAAAAAGGAGGAGGATGCAGACTACGGGCATGACTACTAGTAAGGGTAAAGCGGATGTAGACATAATGTCATAATAAATAGACTTTTTTGAACAATAAGTACCTCATAGCGAAACATTATCTGTAGAAATTTTATGTTTGGTAATTTGCGTCCCTCTTTCATCTTTTTAACTTCAACTTGTAGGTTTTTTCATGAAGGCATTGTAAACCTACATGAGGAGATAGAGGGTGTATTAGATAGTGATATGGTATTTTAAGTTGGTTGTTACTATAGATGATATTATGTAATATTATGGATATTTATATATTCGTGTGATAATTGTAAAGCTGGGTCTTATTCTATTCTATGAATTCATGGATCTTGTTCGGTTCATTTGCATTCTAGATCTTCCTAACATTGTGAGCAAAAAAAAAGAAACAACTTCCTAGCATTTTTAGACGGATTGAGAAAAATCGTCACAGCCCACAAAGTATAGTGCATCTGGGGGTGCGCTTAGCTTGTGATGAAGAACATGAGTGGACGTTTTTTTTGAGCTTGTGATGATTATGAAAACACTAATGGGCTTGGTGGGGATACTCACTCACATCTGTTATTAGCTAGGAGTAGCAGACATGCAGGGAATCAATTGTTCATGGGTGGTATGACAGTGGTTTCGTTCTTCAACCTGCCACTTAGTGCTGAATTATGGAATGCTTATGTGGTGGTGGAAAAGAGGGTGTCTGGTTGTTTGTGGTTTGTGTATGCATGGTGCGCGATTCTGATGCTTGGAAGTATGTGGGTTTGAGTTGATCACTGGTTGAGCTGCAAAGCTCTTGAGGGCTGTTTTGTTACCATTTATTTGGGTTTAGGTAAATGGTGGGAAACATGCATAGCCGGTATCGCTTGGAGTTTTTTCTGCTGGTGAGAAGTGCAAAGCCACAAATTCTCAATAATGATGATGGATCCAGAGCCATAAAGCTGCTGGCATCCTCGTTTTCTTTTGGTAAAGATGAGGCCTTTGCACGTCCTTGTGAATGCGATGGAGCATATATGTTTTCACCTCAAGTGCATGCATATCCCTAGAGATTAGCGAACATACTCCTGTTATACAACTCAAGTAACAGTATAGTTTATTGGCTGGTGTTTTGAGCCTATATAAGATGCATCCGTTCGTGTTCCCATGGAAACAGCAATGAAATCTTGAGGAGGAAAGCAAACTTAGTTTATTTGACTGAAATTCTCTACTACAGAGTATATCATCGATGGAGGGATCAATAAATAACAGATTCGTAGTAGTAGATAGACAGATGGGAATAAAGAGGGGTGAATGTTCTGGTTGGATTCCACTAGCTTTGTCTTAGCGTTGGTTGTGCGTATGTGCTTTGCCTTCTTTTTTTTCCTTGACTGACTGGCCATATTATCCCAGCACCCAATTCACCCCCAACAAATATATAAGGAATCCAGCTTTTTGAAAAGAAAGATCCTTGTATCTTGACTATGTTTATGCATCTTCCATGTAATATTTCATCCATTCCACTGCAACTTTAGCATCTTGATCGACCGACCACTTACATGTCTTGTTCCAATCCATATATATTTTCTTCTTCTTCTTCTAATTCTTCTTGAGAGAGGGAGATAGAGAGAGAGAGAGCAAAAACAAGAGCTGCAGATCGAACAGCGAAGGGATGTCCCTGATCAGCGGTGATCCTGATGAACACTCCCCCAGGGACTGTTCCAGGGCCGCGTGGACGAAGCAGCAGCCGACGAGGGACGCTCATCATTGCTGCCTCGGTGGCGTCGCTGCTTGTTGCAGTCATTATCCTGTGGCTGTGGCTCACCGCCGGCCCAGCCCTTCCAACCCGCGCTTCTCCCTGCTCGCCGCCACGATCACGGTCACGGTCACCACGCCGGTGGTCGCCGCGGACAACAACAGCAGCAGCAACATCATCGTGGACGCCGCCGTCAGCGTCCACAACCCCAACGCCCACGCCACCGCCCTCTCTACGACCAGCTCCGAGCGAGCGCCTCCTACGCCGGCGTGCCCCTCGGCGCCGGCTCGCAGCTGATGCTGCCGCCCTTGTTGGAGCAACAACCGGATCAGGGTGAGGCGGTGCTGTCGGCCCTGCTGACGTCGACATCGTCCTGGAGGTCTGGCGGCGGGCGGGCGGCGCTGCTGCTGAGGGTGCGCATCAAGGGGCAGCTCCGCTGGAAGGTGGCCGCCTGGGTGTCCGGCAGGCATGGGCTCACTGTGGACTACGTCGCCGCGGTGCCGTCATCGTCGTCTGCAGGGATATCGCAGCAGGGGCAGGATCATCGGCATTCCCCTCCCAGTGCGCTACCCACATCGCCATTTCTGCTAGCTAGGTGTCGCCTCACCTTGATCACCTCACCTCAGTAATGCAATCAACCCATATATGGGCGGACGGGAGGCAGACCGACGAGGTCCCTGGGCACGGGATATTAGGAGTAGAGAAAGGATTTTGCTAACTTCTAAACTTCTCTTTTAATTTTTTTTCAAGAACTTGAATACAGTCCCGCGAAGGGAAAACCTCGCAAAAGGTATTAGTTTTTTTAAAAAAAATGTTTTTTAAGGCGATTGGCTATTTGGCTCAAAACACAAAGCTGGCGGTTAGCCAGACCAAAGCGTCTAACAGTTTTACCGACAGAATCAATCCAATACACTCCCCATGGCACATACACACTGTCAGACTATGTACAGACGGCAGCCTCAGCGACGAGCCAACGAACAATGCCAGCCACGCGCGCGCATCGGCATCACCACTCGCTGCCCAGGATCAGCTCGGCGGCCGTGCCCATAGCCTCAGGGCCGGCACGCCGGAGCAGCGCGACTGCAAGCTCGTCCTCCCCCCACTGCCGGAGGCCGCTGCTCAGCCGCTTGAGCACCCTCAGGTCCACCTCCCGCACCCAGCACGGGGTGCACTCCACCACGAGCCCCAGGAATCCGGAGACGTAGGCGCGCCACAGGGAGGGGTCGCAGCCCAGGGAGATCTTGCCGTCCAGCGCGCTCGCCAGGAACTGCAGGTGCGACCGGGTCACCCTCTCCCGGCGCCGGGACACCGGCGTCGGTTCGATGCCCCAGGCAAACATCCCCGCGTACATGGCAAAGTAGGCCAGCGCGTGGCCGCCCAGCTTGTACACCATGCCTCCGCTGGACCCACCCTGGTCCAGGTTCCGCACGGACAGGAACCAGGAGGGGAGCATCTCCTGGATCAGGGACTGGACGAGGGCGATTCCACCGGATAGCCAGACGAGGGTTGCTCCCAGCGATGCAGCCACCTTCACCTGCGTCATTGCAGCGGAAAGAGATACCTGACCATGCCTCATCCCATACTTGGTCTTCTTTAGCTTGTCCGACCGTTGTCTGGGAACGGTTGTTTCTGCGATGTCCTTCACCGAGAGCATCAAAAGGTTGAGTATGTCCTCAGCGAGTATGGAACAGTCCTTGATGCACCGGAATATCCGGAGGTAGAGGATTCCCGGCGCAACCGGTGAGAAACCACCAGGGCAGTACCCGTGGCCCAGAAGGCTGGCGACGCCTCCACAGCTGCAAACTGATGTGGATTGCATGCCGAGGGTAGCAGCAAAGCAGCTTCGGAGGAGCTGGACGACTGCTTCATTGTTGTGGTGGAACACGGTGCGCGAAGCTGAGAACACTAGGAAATCACTCCATCGCTTCACCTTCTGGGTCCACAGTGCTGCAACGATGGCCATGCTTGGCCACGGGCAGCTCGCCGCAAGGTTCTCTAGAGCTGGGCCAGCAAGGTTAAGAAAACGCTCTGATGCCTTGTCAAGCTTGTATGTGATTGTGAGGCTCACGAAAGCAGCCAATGGCAATGGAAGTGTACCCGAAGAACTTCCTCCTGCAATACATCAGACCTGGATTAATACTCTGCGTGAAAATTGGCATGCTGGCTATAGCACAACCCATGGCAGGAAATGGTAACAGGAACAAACACCTGTAACTAGCCTTGGAACATCAACACCCGTAGTGGCTACGATTTTCTTGATGTGCTCTTCGACCATCGATAAGTTCACCGAGGGGCTAGGCCAATCTGATCCATTCATGGATGCTGGCTTCCAAACACCCCGAGTTACCTCAGCTGAAAAGTAGCTTACTATTGTAGCAAGAGATGCAGGCAGGAAATCAGCCAAATCCTTCAGGCCTGAAAACATGAGAAGACATGGTCAAACACCCTGATGAGCATGGTGATTCAGTATTCTTTACTCTTATTGTGTTGATAATGTAACCAGTGAGGAGTGAGTGACTCCAGAATTTTCCCAATGAGCTGTTTCAACATATTCTCAAGTAAAAGTTAAAACTAGTTTCAAACTTTGCCTTGAACTGAAAACAACCAACCTGTAGCCAGTTCACGTGGAAATAGTCTTCCATGGGAACAAGCAGTAAGAGCAGCATCAACCACAAATGGAACAGCTTCCAGTATCTCCCAAGCAGGCAATTGAGGCCATAGATGTGAATCGTCACCACCAGGACCGGACGAGTTACTTATGCTGCTACTTCCAGATAAAGAACCTATAGATGTGCCTCCTTTATTGGCCTTTCTGAACATCAGACT
This sequence comes from Echinochloa crus-galli, assembly GCA_900205405.1. Lineage (NCBI taxonomy): Eukaryota > Viridiplantae > Streptophyta > Magnoliopsida > Poales > Poaceae > Echinochloa > Echinochloa crus-galli. The sequence goes on from OAMR01001077.1 coordinate 202,382, forward strand.
GAGAAGGCTGTCCACGTTGTTACGTACAGGTGTCCCATGAGCAAGTCCAGAGAGAGTTGAGGCCAGACAAGCTTGGTGTTGCCGGTACCATAACTTCAACTTCGGAAACGAATCCATGAAAATAGGATGCCCAGATGATGGCTGTGAAGTAGGAACTTGTAATTGCCTCTGTCCATTTGGTTGTTTTGCCAAACTGCTGGAAGATAGAACCTGGGAATTCCGCAGCAGCAGAAGATACTCAGGAGTTAGCTGCGAGCCAACTGGAGCACCATCTCCCATTATGCAATACTCGAGTGGTGGATGGTTAAACTTCCACAGTCTCAACAGAAGAATAAATGCATTTGAGAAGACTGTGTGAGCAGATATTTCCTCCCCTGTTCTCAGCGTCCAGGAAACACTTGGAGAAAGACACCCAAAAACTTCGCAAATTGCCATAAGAGAAGCAGCCAGCTCTGGAATCTGGTGACACGGCGAGGAAACATTCAGAATCAAAAGATAAACAAAATGGTAAGTGAATATCAAGGTATTTGGCCATGTTAACCATACCAGGCCATGGAATGAGAAGATTGGAGCGTAGTCCACAGCCGATATTCCTGAAAGAATAACATTGAGCATGGGACCAAGCTTTATCAATTGGCTCTCTCTTCCAGAATAATCGATTGGATCAGACGGCGAGAGCAGTTTAACAACTAACCGAACTGTATGCTCCTACAAGACAGGAAACCACAGCATTTGAATATTAATAACCTCAAAACAGTGAGATGTTAGATTAATTATTCAAGAAAACAAAAGGAGGCAATGCATGCTGCTTCCATAGACTTGTTACATGATTGTTTTGAAACTAATCAATGATAGGGTCAAAAAGAAAATATGGACTGGAAAATTGCAACCTACTAACCTGAAAATTCCAACCACGTAAAAGAGTGGCTCCACACAAAACAGTGGCAGCAGAAACACTGTCGTCATCTGACCCATTAACTGCAACCTCAAATAACTTCTCGACCTCTGCCAAGCTTCCATCAAGTTAATGAGCTTCATTCAGTGATATATTACCACAACAATATATGATAATTAAAAATATGCTGATATTGAGACATAGGGATATTAATAACTCAGCCTAATGTGATTTTTCTAACGTACATCATTCTACATGCAACTGCTTTTGCTTCTTTTTGGAATAAAAAAACATAACACTTACACGATGATTATGGTCAGATAATTTTTTATATATATGAATCATGGGTTACCAGTAAATGCAAATTCCCAAGCTTGGCAAATTATGCAAAGCTCCCTATTCAATGGGGAAAAAAAGGTACACACCTGGAAGCGGGAGTCGATACCAACATATTAACCAGCGACTGAGTCAATGGCGCACCCTTCATGAAAGACGACCACCCAGCAAGTTGGCTAGGGAGTGTATGAGAATGAGGTACGGAATTGGCATGATTACTGATATAACCAGGCCAATAATAAGCTGATGTATCCAACAAATTCCTTGAGATACATGACTCCACAATCAAATGTCGCATATTTCCGGCTGACAAAATTAAAACAGGAGTTATATTCAGACAAGCTTACAGCCATAACTAGAAAGTCAAACCAGATTGCTAGCTATATATGTAATTCAAAAATAAATGTTTCAAGAACAGCCACATACAATAATTCATCCCATTGACATTTTCCATGTAACCATTATTAATACTGATTCCTGAAATGAACATCGCAGCTTTGGTAGCAGCCTGGTTAGCTGCTGGGATGGCACATGGAGGAGGAACAAGCAAACTTCCATAATCACCAAGTATCTGTAAGCTTAGCATCAATTCGTTGCGTAGATTGCCAATTGATTTCTTTTCTTTCATATGACTGTTGGGTTCTGTTTCATTGCAAACTGAATCTGCTTCCTCAATTATGTCAGCAACTGCAAGTGTTGTGATAGACAACAGCATGCATAGTCGTGTGTCTAGGTGAGGTACAGGACCTTCAATCGGTTCTCTTTCCTGCTTGTTTCAAAGGATCCACAATCAGGATGTGAAAAATTATAAGGTTATCTTAAATCTGAATAACTGTAGTTAAGATTGAAGACTCACTCTTTGTACAAGGCGAAGTGAAGCCACCCAAAGGACCAGGAAAGCATCATGCCAAGTCGATCTATTGACTGCTTGAAGAGCCTTGACCAAACCTACAATTTCCCCTCATTTAGATTAGCAGGAGTCCGAAGAAAAAATAAGGAGGACTTTGTCATTCAAGATAACCAAGGAATTCATTTCTATTGATGGATAAAATTACCACTTAAAATCTCAATGGAATTTGTTGCAGCGATTGAACCATCAAGGCAATCCTCAAGATACATATCAATAGGAATCCATAGTGCAGAATAGCTAGCACCAAGGCATCGTCCATTTGGTGAAGATAGAGGGTTAGAAGCCACTATTGGGTGAAATCTTTTGCGCACATTATGTTTAGTTTCTCCATACACATAGCAATCACCTAGAATCAACTGCTGAAATGGTTCCAAGGATATTGCTGAATTTTGTAAGGTAGATGAGTTTGTTGCAAGCAAATTCAACCGGTCAGTAAATGCCCCCCAGTGAGATTGCCTGAAACATTTGAGATCATCAACAATGTTATTTAAGTAAAAAAGTACAAGAATTTACACATATACAAAAAAAAGGAAAGCTGCATGCATATTCGAATGTGACATCTTCAGTGAGAATTTGAGAATATCCGTTCACCCTTAGTTCATTTATTCATATGAACACAAGATGACTACTAGGTTTCGATGATGAACTTCTAGTGAACTACTGCATTACTTAATGTTAGCATTCACCCATCAGAGCAGCACAAAGCTTGAGTCCTATGGCCACAGTTTCTATCAAAACGTTTCTTGGTTATTTAAGGAGCAAGACAAATAAAATATCACAACTGTAGCCAATGTTACCTTTTTGTTTTTTTTTCTGTTTGCATAACCCTAAATACTTCTAGAACTAGAACATCAATTCAAATGTTTGCATTGTCACATACAGAGAACATTCCTTGCATACATTGGTTCTGATATGTGCTGGCATATCTTGAGCAATTACTTGTAGCTCCCAAAAGCTGAAACCCACACAAACAGGTTTAAACCAAGGCTACTTCCATAAAAGTTTGAGTAAAGTCGTTCGAGGTCTATGGGCTTATGGAATGCAGAGGCAGTACAGTTACTTGACTATTCATTAGAAATAAATTACTAATGACCACTAATTGTAAAAAGATGAATTCATCATTTCCAAGTTGTAAGAAGAAAGACCTGAAAAAACTCAGTAAAAAGAGTAATTAAAGTTGAAAAGCCATACATGTTTTCGCGTGCCAATGATAGGATGCGAGTAATTACTTTATCACGAAGAAGATGCTCAATGAGCTCCAAAGTTGTCACGGTGTTCATCTTCTGTAACTTCTCAATCTTCTCAGTTCTTTGTTCAGTAAAAGTTCCTTCAAATGTGCTCACATCTTCAGGCCTGGTTGGCCAGTGAGCTTTCTTTTCTGGAATTAACTCTAACAGGCCCTCATCATCCAAAACAATATCAACTAACTGCCATAAAATACAGAGAACAAAATGCACAACAAAAACCCCTGGTTGACATGTAGAAATGCCAAATATCTTGGAAAGACAAAGTTTCCTGTCTATTAAATCCATGATCCTGCAAACAAAAGAGAGGCTTTAGCAAGGACATCTTATGTTCCAGCAAATTTAACCCTAAAAAATGGCCTCTATTTACCATTGCAGTTGAGACTGCTACAGGAATAGAGTGCAAGATTAGAGACCATGCAAGGCACAAGCATATGATGCCAAAAAGATCACGCATAGCAGCACATACAGTCTTATTTACAAGAAACATGCTAAACTTATATTTAAATTGAAAAAAATAAGGACTGGTCTAAAGAAGAATATAAGGAAATTTGCAGAAAAAATTCTGAAATAAATGCTGCCTTGACAAATTAAACAGAATAACTCATATGCATTTCTGCAAGACAAGTAGACTTTCAATCAGAGAAAAAATTTGGCCCTTAGGTAGAAATGATGGATATAGCCATTATCCACTACACAGATACAAGGTGATACACTGGTGTACACATTGTTATAATTATAACTACAAACACCTGAAACTGAAATGTCAATTTCTAATGTTGTTAGGAGCAATGTTAACTCATATCAATCACTGCACTTGTGACTCTGATTGTCATTGCAATACTGACTGGAACATAGAGCACATTACGAAACCACAGGGAGTAGTCAGAGGGAAAAACGCACTTGCTGAAATTTGGCGCTTTCATCTGATAATGGAAATTGAATCCATGTCTTTTCAAGAGCTCCAAGTAAAGTCTGTACTCCATTGGCCTGGAAAACCGGTGAGGAATGACCCTGCATGACCAGAAAAAACACATAAAGTCCATGAAAACAACACTGATAAAAGTCATAATTCCATCATATCACAAGATCAAAGAACTTTGCATCACCACAATAGCGACCACTGGAATAGTCAGTACCTAGAGTTCTGCCACTCTGTACTCTAACTAGTTTTCCCATTCCAAGTCATAAGTCAAAGCTAACGTGTCAACTATTATAAGACTCTGCTTCTCTTTTCCAGTTCTAAAACAAAAGTCAAGCTAACTGTGTCAGCCATTACAAGACTCTGCTTATATCAAAAAACAGGACGAGGTGTCCAGTGAAGACTTGATCAGCCTACTCCAGAAATCGTAGTCTTAAATATGAATTTATCCTTGCTATGATGCACTATCCACATTGTTAATTATATTGACACTGTCACACTCACACAGCAACAGCATATTTTGCCCCTCAAAATGTTGAGGCCAAGCACACCAGCTCCCACCAAAAATTCGTGTACGGGAAACACCAGAAACGTCCTCCATTTCAACATTCTGGTTGAAACATCAATCGGATCGGGGGAAATATGGCTCGCGTGTATTAAAAGCCGAACGGATTCATTCGCGATTCTCGACAACCTTAGCACCGATCACACCGCACGCGCATTCGCCATCCCGATCCCACGCCACACCGGAGGGCAGAGGCACAAGCCTCCGCCGCCGCCGCGAAACAAGCGCCGGGCCGTACCTGGTGGAGAGGAGCGCGAGGAGGAGCGCCGGGGACGCGAGCCGCGCGGCGAGCGCGGCCTCGGCGTACTTCCACGCCGCGGGAGTATTGAGTTGGAAGGCCGGTGGGCGAGCCGGGGAGTGGTGTTGTGGGCTGGTGGGGGGTGGCTGGCGTCGCGTTGGTGTAACCACTTCGCCCACCGCACCACCACGCGGGGGGGCCCTTCCTGGATCTTCTGCGCCATGCCGGCTGGAATCCCCCTCACAGCCCGCCCTGACTTGGTTTTTGGGTACATGATTCATACTACTACGTTGAGGTTCGGTGTTCTATCGATCTATACTTACGAAAGTACTAACGAATTTATATATTGTGTACATAGTTAAAGAAAATATCTTATGTTTGACAAATTGCTTATTACGAAAGGACATAGATAACACTAGAAATAAAGTGGTAATTAATTAATATATGTGATTTACTAAATCAATATATTTAATAATGAGGGCATTGTTTTTTATTTCATTAGCAACAACGTAGTTTATCATAAATAGTGCACACTAGAGGTACCGATCAATTTTATTTCCACAGGAGTATTTTACTTCATTTGTTAGAGGCTTTTAGGCTGCCCTTTTGTGCTTATTTGTCACGCAATAGAACCTTTTTATAGATCGAACTTCAGAAAAGCTGTTTACGCTAGACATCATTTCTGGATGTTTAATTTCGACATATGCAGGCGGATCGAGATGATTCATGCAGGCATTTTTTCTAGAGCTACAAATAAATAACCTCACAAAGTGGTGCAGTCATGTACCATTTTATTTGGCCATAATGGATCCCAATTTATCTACTACTTCGGTGGACCTACTCAAATATGATGATGTGGATATGACGAGGCGTACCAAACCAACGCTTTAGAATAATTATATGGTATATCACAAGGCTTAATTAATCAATAAAGATAGTGTTTGCGTCCAAATCAAATAAAGAAAGGACCGAGAGAGCACGCGACTTATTTCCAACACGGCAACAAAAGCTCATTCGTTCCATACTCTTAGACAGCCTTTTGTGTTGATTCGTCATGAAATTGGAGCTCGTTTATGTCAAGTTTTAAAGAAGTAGTCTGCGCCATGCCCGCTGGAATCCCCCTTGCAACCCACCCTGACTCGGTTTTGCGGTACATCATCATATATTCATACCACTATTTTGAGTCTTGGAGCTTTTCCATCCATCCATACTAACGAACTTATTATGAATGTAGTCGAAGAAAACATCTTATATTTAACAAATTACTTATTATGACAGGACATAGATAGCACTAGAAATAAAGTAGTATTCCCTCCGTTCTGAAAAACCTGACGTTTAGGACAGCGACATGGTCCTCAAAACACAACTTTGACCTCTTATTATTATAAAAATATTTATCAAAGAGTGATACATGTATACTTTTATAAAAGTATTTTCCAAGACAAATCTATTCATATAGTTTTCCAATTTGTAAACTCAACAATTTAAAAGTTATTGATGATTTATATTCTCAATATTTGACCCAAACCTTGTCCTAAACGTCAGGTTTTTCAGAACGGAGGGAGTACTCTATATACGTAGTTTTAGATGATGTTATGGTTATAATCTATTATTATAGTATGATAGAGTAGATTTTGGAGGTATTAAGACTACAT
>OAMR01001077.1:210781-230688 GCA_900205405.1 Echinochloa crus-galli
TGTCCTAAACGTCAGGTTTTTCAGAATGGATGGAGTAATTGATTAATAATTATTCTGATTTACCTAATCGAAAACTTTAATATTGAGGATAGAATTTTTTGTTTCATTAGTAACAATATGATTGATTATAAACATTCATGATATAATATCGGTTTCTTTCATGCCTATATTTTGGTGGTGTGTTATGACGTTCTCTAGCTCACATGATGCCCACTGAAGATACCGATCGATTTTCTTTCCACGGGACTATTTTACTTCATTTCTTTGAGGCTTTTAGGCTGCCTTTTTATGTTGATTTTTCACGCAATAGAACCTTTTGGATTGAACCTTGAAAAAGCCGCTTACGCTAGACATCAGTTTCGGACGTTTAGTTTCGACTACATGTGGTCGGATCGAGATGATTCATGCAGACAGCTTTTCTAGAGCTACAAACAAATAACCCCTCAAAGTGATGTACGCTGATACCATTTTATTTGTCCGCAATAGATCCCAGTGATCCGCTACTTTGATGGACCTACTCAAATGTGATGATGTGGATATGACGAGGCGTACCAAACCAACGCTTTAGAATAATTATATGGTATATCACAAGGCTTAATTAATCAATAAAGATAGTGTTTGCGTCCAAATCAAATAAAGAAAGGACCGAGAGAGCACGCGACTTATTTCCAACACGGCAACAAAAGCTCATTCGTTCCATACTCTTAGACAGCCTTTTGTGTTGATTCGTCATGAAATTGGAGCTCGTTTATGTCAAGTTTTAAAGAAGTAGTCTGCGCCATGCCCGCTGGAATCCCCTTGCAACCCACCCTGACTCGGTTTTGCGGTACATCATCATATATTCATACCACTATTTTGAGTCTTGGAGCTTTTCCATCCATCCATACTAACGAACTTATTATGAATGTAGTCGAAGAAAACATCTTATATTTAACAAATTCTTATTATGACAGGACATAGATAGCACTAGAAATAAAGTAGTATTCCCTCCGTTCTGAAAAACCTGACGTTTAGGACAGCGACATGGTCCTCAAAACACAACTTTGACCTCTTATTATTATAAAATATTTATCAAAGAGTGATACATGTATACTTTTATAAAATATTTTCCAAGACAAATCTATTCATATAGTTTTCCAATTTGTAAACTCAACAATTTAAAAGTTATTGATGATTATATTCTCAATATTTGACCAAACCTTGTCCTAAACGTCAGGTTTTTCAGAATGGATGGAGTAATTGATTAATAATTATTCTGATTTACCTAATCGAAAACTTTAATATTGAGGATAGAATTTTTTGTTTCATTAGTAACAATATGATTGATTATAAACATTCATGATATAATATCGGTTTCTTTCATGCCTATATTTTGGTGGTGTGTTATGACGTTCTCTAGCTCACATGATGCCCACTGAAGATACCGATCGATTTTCTTTCCACGGGACTATTTTACTTCATTTCTTTGAGGCTTTTAGGCTGCCTTTTTATGTTGATTTTTCACGCAATAGAACCTTTTGGATTGAACCTTGAAAAAGCCGCTTACGCTAGACATCAGTTTCGGACGTTTAGTTTCGACTACATGTGGTCGGATCGAGATGATTCATGCAGACAGCTTTTCTAGAGCTACAAACAAATAACCCCTCAAAGTGATGTACGCTGATACCATTTTATTTGTCCGCAATAGATCCCAGTGATCCGCTACTTTGATGGACCTACTCAAATGTGATGATGTGGATATGACGAGGCGTACCAAACCGATACTTTAGAATAATTATATGGTATATCACAAGGTATAATTAATTAATAAAGATAGTATTGACGTCTAAATCAAATAAAGAAATGATTGAGAGAGGACGCGACTTATTTCCAACACGGCAACAAAGCTCACTCGTTCAAAACTCTTAGACTGCCTTTTGTGTTGATTCGTCAACCGTGTTGGAGCTCGTTTGTGTCAAGTCCTAGAGAAGGAGTCTGCGCCAGGCAGCTTCTTTCCGGCAGGGGCGTTCGATCTTCTCGGCTGCCTACCTCTGTCCATCTTGAGCTACGCCCAAACAACAGCCCAAGAAGTGGGTGCCGCTTGCTTCCCGATTGCCCGTAGGGGATCCCAGCGCTGGGCCCACCGAGGCCCGCCGCGGTGGACCCGCTGAACTGCTCAGACGTGGCGCCGTGGACACGACACGACGAGGCGAACCAGACCGACGCGCCCCCCGGCGGCCCCCGCACGTTGACACGTGGGCCCGGCCCCGCTTGACCCCCGCCGAAAGGAGGGCACCACCGCGTCGGTCGGTCGGCCGGTCGGGGTCACAAAAGGCTGCCGGTGGGCCCGCACCGGCGATCGCGCAACGGTACGGGGCATGCGCATGCCTGTGGCGTGCGCCGTCGTGGCTGTCCGAGTCCTCCTACCGCCTCCGGCGTCACGCGAGAAAGCGTCGCCCAGTTGTGGAGCAGAGAAAGTACTTGGGCTGTTGGGCCGTTGGGCCCACTCACCTACTACGGCGCCAGTGGGAACTGAAAGCGAAGAAGGGGGCGATAAGAATCATCATTGCAGATAGGATATGCTTTCCTCCTGCATCGATCTAACATTTTTTATTTTTTATTATATATGCGGGGAGTAGGTGTGCATGGTTGTATTTTCTCTTTTTTTTTGGGTAGGGATTCTCCATCTGCTACGTGCCGTGCCGGCATCTTGGTGTTTAGATGGAGAATTGGGAGGTTGAATTTGGGAGTTGGATGTCTCTTCGTAATCATTGCGTCACTGTAGCATTTTCGTTTGTATGTGCAAAAAATTGTCCAAAAATTGATTAATTGGGCTCAAAATATTCGTCTCGCAGAGTACAACAAAACTGTGCAATTAGTTTTTTGATTTCATCTACATTTAGTACTCCATGCATGTTATGACATTTTGATGTGATGGAGAATCTTCTTTTTAAATAGTGTATTTGGGAGTAACTTTTTGGGAATTTTTGGGAACTAAACAGGCCTTTGATGGCAGACCTTTCAGGGAGAATATTCACAAGGGTTGCAATGCAACCGTGTCGTCACATCGTAGATGTATCGTTAGATGTCTTGCATGAGATACAGCCCATCAGGTACTTGGCCCATTTCTCTCCTGTGTTCGGTTTGGTCACAGGAAAGCACCACTGACGCATGCGATGGACAATGACCTAAAAACATTATATAGTTTATAAAATAAGTGTACAAATTCAACTCTGATTCAATCGTTAGGTTTTTTATGTCGAGATCTTCAAAATGAAATCACACTTGATTATTGGATAAATTGTCTTGAAATAAAAAAGAATATCAGTTGAGAAAATAGGAAATTTGAAAAAGGTGATCAATAATAAATAAGTATAGGCCATAAAGACTAGAATAAAAAACAAAACATAGAAGAAAAGAAAGAAAAAAAAAGAAGTTTGTGTTCCCGCTTGATAGACCGAATCTACCAGCTTAATGTGCTATGGGCTTCTTTTGGCCCACTTCTTTTGGTCACAGGAAAAAAACTCTAAAATCCCTCCCCAACCGGGACTAATAGGGCATTCTCTACTAGTTAAAGAAAATTCAGTGTTCTTTTTATTGTTATAGATGAAAGGATTAACTAGATAAGCATCAAATAACATTTTGTTTTTCTGTAATGCAATGAATTAGCTTGTTAGAAATATTGCCTTTATGCCCCAAATACGAAAAAGGAAAAAAAAGAACTCAGAAATGAAATTAACTAATAACTCAATTTTCTGTGAATATTTGTCATTGTTTGCCACTTCATTTTACATAAAAGCATCATATGTCCCAACATGGTCTCTGCTTCTGTGCTATCTAACATTTCTTTCTTCTACCGAAGAGAAACTTAACTTGTTACAAAACTCAGCAGTACTACTGTAAAAAATACTGAGAATTTGCGCATTGGGTGAAGAGCATATTTGCAGCATTAAAAAAATAACGGAGGAGTTCGTTCGTAAACTCCATGAGAAACATTGTGTTTTGTAGTGTATTAGTGTGCGTTTGGATTCCCATCCTTGTAGTCAGAAAAAAAACTTTCACGAGGGCATAGCGCTATCATTTATCTCCTTGTTGCTTAGTTGTGGGATCGGTCTGCAGACTTTGTCCATTGTCCAATGTGAATTATTTGTCTGCCAATTATATCTGTTATGTAATACGACTGGTATATTTAATAGACTGACCAAAGTTCTATTACTTTTTGAACGCAAAACAATTGCCTAAATCTTGACGAAGGTCGCAACAGAATTGGCAACCAATGCATTCATTCCAATTGAATGAGTGTACACGAAATGCATGCACAAACTAGCAAAAGAAATTATCAGAATGCTAGCTTATTTAGAGCCTTTATATATACACACTTTCGCAAACAGGATCAGTAGCAATGGCTAACACCCTAATAGCTTGATCATAGGCATTGACTGTGGGGGCAGCAATGCAGAATTATATGCTTTGAGAAGCGGGAGGAAGCCAAATAAGTACACCATTGATGCCTACATTCCCGTGCAACGACCAACTGGCCAAATGACATCATCATAGCAACAAATAAAGAAAGGTGTGATGCCTTCTTAAGGTTCAACAACTAGAATACTAGCATCTGGATAATTGAGACACTACCTGCAAACTTAGCACTAAAAATGTAGCAAATACGTAGTTGCAACTACAGTCTTACGCTCTATTGGAGACAATTTTTTTTCTATATCCACAATGTTTGTAAAATGAATTTGCCATGTTATACATTCATTTCAGTAGAATGCCTTCACACAAATTGCGTAGAAATACACCGGTAAAGCAGGAAAATATACTTCAAAGTGATCTCATATCCCATTTATTCATTTCAGACGCATTTTCCATTTACGCCAAGTGTCATTTCTATTATATGGTTAGAACCCTATTATGTTTTCATGGAAGCTTAATGAGCAAAGTTGCAACAGAAAAGGAAAAAGAATCAACACGAACATGAAAGTTTTGTTTCTCTTCAATTGTAGAAGTCTTTCACTATTCATGTTCCACTACACACAGAGACAAGAACAAATAAACAAGCTTCATATGTAATGCAATAATATTTTTCCCATAGCTGGTATTTAGCGTGTCTTTCAGTAAGAGTCGGAGAAGGTCTTTGTGTTTCAATCAGCATGAGCACTTCGGTATCCAAGAGTAAACTTGATGTGACTCTCCTTGTCCCTTCATAACATGATATGCTCTGGCTGAGCTAAAAACAGTGAATCACCTACCTTTGCAAGATAAACAAAATTAGGCTCCTATAATTTTGTCTATCTTTTATTTTATTTTTCTTATGGATGCATTGCATTTGTCTCAATATATTGCATTGCATCGTTAACAAACCAATATTTTTTACTTGATATATGTCATTTTATCCTCACTGTATATTTTATCTTTTCTATTTTAGCAATAGATTTCCTGTAATAAACAGTTATAGCTACATTATCCTAGAACATGAATTGTCTCTAGTTATTATAATCTCTAATCCAAGTTGATCAATATGTCATATGTGCATGTGCCAGAGTCAACACATAGCACAGGTCCAACATCAACCCTGGGTCTCGTTCAGAGAGGTAGGGCAATTTTTGTGACTGGCATATACTAGAAGAATAGCTTAATTTCGAAATGTAAATGGATTGGAATTTCACGATGGGCGTGTGGTGTGCATCTACGCACTACAGCTAGCTACTCCGTAAACAGCTAATATATTCTCATATGGGTCGCGTGGTCCATGGCCGATGTGGCCGGCCTGCATGGCACACATGAGGCAACTGGCCCGTGATCTGTGCTGCTAAGCTTTCGTCAGCCCAAGTAGCAGGAAAGCCCACAGGCCACAGTAGCGGCCTAGCTGCGCTGTTGGTCCATGGGCTGGCAAGCACTGCCGCCTCAGGAATAGGTCAGGTCCACAACGCATGCGATGCAGAGCACGATGCGAGCTAGAGGTGCACGGTAACAGCGTGTCAACACTGTCAAACTCATCTAGAAGATGACCAACCAAACACTACTAACTTTAGGTAGAGAGAAGAAGCTTTTCAGTCCATGGAAATTAACGTGTGCATGCACACAAAAGTTCTGACTTATATACTGCTGGTGCGTGATTAAATTTTCTGACTTACGTCCTCCAATAAAAGGGACTCAACATACAGGTATAGAATGCTACGAAGTAAGTTCATAGCCAGTGTTGACTGTCCGTATCATTTTTCATCAGTGGGACTCAAAAACACTCGAGTGGATAGTACTGAATTCAGGAAAAATAGATCCAATTTTAACGTCTGTTGAACCAGACAAACAATTTCCTTAATCCGGATGATGGACAGGACAGAATTGGCATCCTATTTATTCATTTGAGTTGAATGAGTTCACACGAAATTCATGCGCAGCAACAGAAACATCATGTTAGGCTGAGCTCTGTTCCTATGTTCTATATATAGTTCAGCTTTTCAGCAACACAAACAACATTATAGGTATCCTTGTGATAACGAAGTAACTTTGTAGATTTATTTACTCTGAGAAATTGGAGAGAACCAAATGAATGCCTGCCATTGACACCCGCCGGCACTAGAGGCAGAAATCACCATGCAAGCATCACTTGATCCAGAAATAACCGTGCATTCATCACTTGGCCAAACATAGTCCAGGAGGCATCAACAAGTTCCTGAAATCGATCCAGAAATTGCCGTGCAACCATCACTTGGCCAAACATAGTCCAGGAGGCATCAACAAGTTCCTGAAATCGATCCAGAAATTGCCGTGCAACCATCACTTGGCCAAACATAGTCCAGGAGGCATCAATGAGTTCCTGAAATCGATCTAGAAATCACCGTGCAACCATCGCTTGGCCAAACATTGTCCAGTAGGCATCAATGAGTTCCTGAAATCGATCCCGAAATCATCGTGCAACCATTGCTTGGCCAAACATAGTCCAGCAGGCATCAATGAGTTCCTGAAATCGATCCTAAAATCACCGTTCAACCATCACTTGGCTAAACATAGTCCAGAAGGCATCAATGAGTTCCTGAAATCGATCATGAAATCACCGTGCAACCATCACTTGGCCAAACATAGTCCAGGAGGCATCAACGAGTTCCTGAAATCGATCCAGAAATCACTGGCCAAACATATTCCAGTAGGCATCAATGAGTTCTTGAATTCGAAGGAGGCGCCACAACAGCAAACATGAACAAGGTTGAGGCGACCATGTTTGATGCAAAAGTGTTATGAGGTCTTTAAACACAATTTTGTCATGGTTATCCATAGAGCAAAGAAGAAATACCTGCCACTTGTTATGGCTAGAGTCTGTTTTGTAATTTTTTTGTCTTTGCTCTTTGAACTTTGGTCTGTAATTTATTTCTTTTAATATATAAACAGTAGAGGCTTGCTCCTCCTTTACATAAAAAAATGGGATATGGTGGCACCTGAAATTTCAGAGAACGTTGACAGGTACTCATGCCAAGGTGGGAGGGGCCATTGCAATCTTTCAGAGCAAGGAGTTGGCGGCTCAGCTGGCCTGCCTTCCATCATGCCTTCGCAGTGACATGAAAAAGGGAGGTCAAGTACATGTACAATACTACTATTAATCAGTCTCCAGTGTTTGAGCCTGCAATGAGTATACAGTGAGAGTTCAGTTTTTATTAGTCTGCGATGAGTATAAAGAAAATCAGATTGCGTATGTGTTTCTGTGCGGATTGTATGTCATGTTTGGTTTCTCAAGATATATATGTAAAACATAACAAATGACTGTTGTGGAGGGAAGCATGCAATAGAGCATCAGGGTTAACACAATAGAATCATGGATGTTTGAGACTTTCTGTAGCAAAGGCATGCCATGAGAAGAACTTGAAAAAATAACAGCGGATCAATAAGTAAAAAAACATTGGCCATCTGTTTTGGCTTCCGTTATTAGCTAAATTATTAGGTAAACCTAATGTCAATTGTAAGATTTAGCTGCCTTTAGAATTGAAGCAAGTAACAGTCAAATGAAGTATGGTGGCAATCTTCATGCTTAGACTGTGAAGTACTATGTAGTTTATACCCTGTTTTCAGAAAAGAAAACATGAAAGTCTGAGGCCTTTTCGTTATTTCCATCGGCAACAAACTCACCAGAAAATTCTTTTTTTTAGAGAGGCATCAATAGGTCTGTGATAGATCATGTATCTCATTGTTGATTTTCCTGATGCTCTAGCTGATTTCAATCAACAGTAGTATGCACTACAGCACTGGCGTCATCCAGCGGTCGTTCAACTAGTCTTTTTGTTTCATCCAGCCTGAAGTTTTAAAATAAGCCGATCAAGAAACATTCAAAGTGTGTCGCTCTCCATAATTAGCATACATATACATCCAGTTATGCCTCATGTCAGCATTGTTTGGACTTTGAGACATACAACATGGCTCTTGCACTTCACCTGGGTCGCACGCGGTTCATGGGCCAGATTGCCACTAAGGTGCATATGGTTCCTGGACCCACATTTCACCCATGTTGTCTTCTAGACAGTGCTACATATGGCTGCTTCATTTGTTTCGTCAGATTTACCATTTCATTGCCTGATACAATAGAACTATTGTTACAAAAATGCTTCAAAGTCAATGGCCACAGAATATCACTTCACTCGGCTAAATATAGGCCCGAAAAATCCCACCACCATAATAAAAACAGTTTGGAAAACCATCAACCCTCTACTCCTCGATCTAGCGGTGTAACCCCGTGTGAATGTGGAAGTTTAGCCACATGTGAATCCATGGGTTGATGACTATTACAACTAATTTATGAGAATTCACAATATTTGCCCGCGCCCTTGCATCCCGTGTATATATTACATAAGAATAAATCTAGCAGAGACTAGGTGTGTATTTTACAATTAAATTCCAAATATATTACATACCAGGTGGATGACGGGATGGTGATCCTTGGAACAATGCAACTGTATTCTTTGGGTGCACCATGAGGCTGAACAACCGATACGGCACTCTCTGCACGTGCCAATCATATGAGTTCTAAGTACCAAGGCCAGTTTCAGTGCATGGTTTCATGGCACTGTTATCAAGACCGGGAACTTGGTATAGTCTGATCGGTTTTATGGGAGGAAGAAGTCCATCTTTGACCATTGAACTATTGCTGAAGTATGGTTTTGGCAATTAAACTTCAAAACCGGATATTTTTTACCATCAAACTATAAAAACCGGACAACTTTGGCCCTCTAGCTGGTTTCAGAGGTGGTTTGACAATATATGCATTTTATAAAACAGTAAAATATGATTTAATCTCTAAAAAATAACTAATTTGTTTTAAATTAAAAAAATATGAAACCAACACCAACTTTTTTCTAAAAATATAACCAATCTATTGGTACACTGTCTAGAATTATTTGGATCTTATTTATTCACTTTCTAGTGTCTTATTGCCCATAGTCACGACCTGCACTTATTTATATTATCATTTTGTGCTTTACTTTATGTTTATCACATGGTTAATTAATTGCATAATGCTTGATCATCTCCTTTTGTCTGAAACATATTTCTAGTTAGATAATCAAAATAAACTAAAGGATCAGCCATGCAAATATCTAAATAGAATCTATATATGGTGGAGCATGATGTTTGTGATATTGGTGTGGCCTTATGAGTTGTATATGTAACCGAAGTCTGATGGATCATTTTGGTCAATATCTGTCGGACCTTAGGACCGGCAATCCACCTGGGGGTACCCGAGTGGTTGATTTGTAGGCGGGGCGATTGATGAACTAGTGACTTGATGGTACACAGGAGGCACTGATTTAGACAGGTTCGGGCTACCCGGAGGTATAATACCCTACGTCCTGTGTCGGTGGCGTCGTTTGTATTGCTGGATACTCGACCGAGCTTCAGGAAGCTTGGGCGAGCGTATGGTTTACAGGATGAGATGCGTTGTCTGGATGCCCCTATCTAGGGACCCTTGCCCTCCTTATATATCCAGGAGGCAAGGTTACAATCTGAGTATTTTCCCCCTATCTAGGGACCCTTGCCCTCCTTTATATATCCAGGAGGCAAGGTTACAATCTGAGTATTTTCTATATGGGACTATTTACAATAGGGGGGTCCTAGTAGGAGTCTACTAGGACTCGGCCTTCTTTGGGCCGGCCGCCGCCGCGCTTGATGATGGGCCCTAGGGTACCCATATCCCACAAGCCCCCGAGCAACGTTCAGGCGCGTGTCGAACTACTTGATGAAGGAACGAGGCCAATCTTGTCGGCTGAAGGTGCTTCAACATGTAGTCGGTACAAGGGTGGGCGGTGCTCAAAAAGAGAGAACACCCAACATGACGCCGAGTCCTTCGAGGTAGTCGGTCGGTCCTCATGAGGGCCGAGTACAGGGCGACGATTAGGAGCACTGTATACAGTAGCCCCCGAGCGTTGGGTTGGTTAGTATAAGCAGGCCAAGGCTCTAAAAAAGAAGTCAGACAACATGTTGCCGCAAAAAGTAGGTGATAGCATGTTGTCACCAAAAATCCGACGTCCAGCCCCCGAGCGTACGAGGTCAGCCGCACGACGAGAGAAAACGCCTAGTCGCCGCGCGCCAGCCCCCGAGCATGCGAGGTCTGCTGCACGACGAGAGAAAACGCCGAGTCGCCGCACGCGCCAGCCCCCGAGCATGCGAGGTCTGCTGCACGACGAGAGAAAACGCCGAGTCGCCGCACGCGCCAGCCCCCGAGCATGCGAGGTCTGCTGCACGACGAGAGAAAACGCCGAGTCGCCGCACGCGCCAGCCCCCGAGCATGCGAGGTCTGCTGCACGACGAGAGAAAACGCCGAGTCGCCGCACGCGCCAGCCCCCGAGCATGCGAGGTCTGCTGCACGACGAGAGAAAACGCCGAGTCGCCGCGCGCGTCAGCCCCCGAGCGTACGAGGTCAGCCGCACGACGAGAGAAAACGCCTAGTCGCCGCGCGCCAGCCCCCGAGCATGCGAGGTCTGCTGCACGACGAGAGAAAACGCCGAGTCGCCGCACGCGCCAGCCCCCGAGCATGCGAGGCCGGCCGGGCGACTGGAGGAGCTCCGAGTCGTCCGGTCAAGAGCAGCAGGTTAGAGCCATAGCTCGGTTAAGTTGTTCTTGCCCGGCCTATTTGTAGTCGTTGTACCTGTGAGGGAGAGGGAGAAAAAACAGCAGTATTTTGGAGAAACGATAGTAAACTTATTTGTAATAAGTACTTGACTTTGCTTATGCTTTTAGCATATTTTATTTTGGATCGATTTTATCAACCCCTATCACTTCACCGCGGTCATGACAAGCGCTAGGGACTCGGGCGAAGAACTGGCTGGAGCTCTCATGGAGGCAGCACTCCTACATGCTACGATGCTCTGCATGGAGGCTTAGTCCCACCTCCTCCTCTCCTCCCTCCCACCTCGCCGCTGCCGGAGCTGGTCATTGAAAGCCCGGGGTAGCTATGAGAGCGGCGGCCAGCAGTTTGGTTAGGGGCGAACACATGGTTGCCATGGAGTAAATAATACAGGTCGGCGGTTGTCTTATGGATATGAAGAAAAAGATATGTACATGGCGATCTGTTTTTGCCGTGAGAATAAAATAAAATACTTAGCTTGATTAGCTTCGTAGTCGAGTTGAAGTAGTGCGATTGTTGACGAAGCCGGTTAGTACGGACATGTCCAGACTAATTTGCCAGGTCAAGCCGAGTTGTTCGCGACTGTACCCACGCGGAGGATCCTCTTGGTAGTATATCGTGTGCACATGGCAAAACAAACCAAAATAATTTTACTCTTCCGACTTGCATGCAAGTCTTGCGCGTTGCGTAGGTAGTTTCTACTTGCTTTTCGTGCTGGACGATCGGCAGGAAAGTAACGGAGAGGACCGCTGCAGTCCGCCTTGACCTCCGGTCGGATTCTAGGCCTCCAGGTGCTCGACGAATCGATCTGAGCTCATAAAAGCTTGCCGCCGAGTTAATTGATCTTGCTCTTCTTTCTTTCTGCTGGCTGATACACGACGGGCAATACGACTGCCCAGGATGAAACTTCGCACGAGGCCACGTAGATCAACCTTGCTTTTCGTGCTGGACGATCGGCATGAAAGTAACGGAGAGGACCGCTGCAGTCCGCCTTGACCTCCGGTCGGATTCTAGGCCTCCAGGTGCTCGACGATTCGATCTGAACTCATAAAAACTTGCCGCCGAGTTAATTGATCTTGCTCTTCTTTCTTTCTGCTGGCCGATACACGACGGGCAATACGACTGCCCGGGATGAAACTTCGCACGAGGCCACGTAGATCAAAACGTCGAAGATGTAGGACGCATTGTTCTTGAAATTTTCCAGTGGAGATTGGGTGGGTTGGGCGGGTTCTCAGATCGGATCTGAGATTTCTTCAGGGCGCGCCTCCACGCATGCGGGGAAGACAACGCGGGATTGATCTGCCATCAAGCCAACGGTGTTTTCGAATCGAAAAAGCTCACCAATCTCCCCCTACCTGGCGCGCCAACTGTCGGACCTTAGGACCGGCGATCCACGTGGGGGTACCCGAGTGGTTGATTTGTAGGCGGGGCGATTGATGAACTAGTGACTTGATGGTACACAGGAGGCACTGATTTAGACAGGTTCGGGCTACCCGGAGGTATAATACCCTACGTCTTGTGTCGGTGGCGTCGTTTGTATTGCTGGATACTCGACCGAGCTTCAGGGAGCTTGGGCGAGCGTATGGTTTACAGGATGAGATGCGTTGTCTGGATGCCCCTATCTAG
This sequence comes from Echinochloa crus-galli, assembly GCA_900205405.1. Lineage (NCBI taxonomy): Eukaryota > Viridiplantae > Streptophyta > Magnoliopsida > Poales > Poaceae > Echinochloa > Echinochloa crus-galli. Next base: position 223,494 of record OAMR01001077.1, read on the forward strand.
GGACCCTTGCCCTCCTTTATATATCCAGGAGGCAAGGTTACAATCTGAGTATTTTCTATATGGGACTATTTACAATAGGGGGGTCCTAGTAGGAGTCTACTAGGACTCGGCCTTCTTTGGGCCGGCCGCCGCCGCGCTTGATGATGGGCCCTAGGGTACCCATATCCCATAATATCTTGTCAAATATAACACAAAAAGATATTTTTAATAAATATTGTGCATGCCCACAAGTAGTAAAACACTAGCCAAAGGAAAAATAAGATCCAAATAGATTTAAATACCTTACTAATAGATAGATTATATTTTAAAATTTTGTTTGGTGTTGGTTTTTAAAATGAATTAGTTATGCATTTTTTTATATTAAACCGAATTTATTATAGTTTGCAAAAATATATATATTGACAAAACTACCTAGAGGGCTAAGGTTGTCCGGTTTGCATAGTTCGATGGTAAAAAATACCCGGTTTTGAAGTTCGATGGCAAAAACCAGACTTCGACAATAGTTGGATAATAAAAAATGGTCTTCTTCCTTTATGGGATGAAACTCCTCTTTCATCGCATGGAACTCCCTGCTCTCTGTTTCTCTCTCCACATAATGACTATACCGTGCCAGTAAATTTGATGATTTGGCACATAATTTAATGCTTATGAAACTCACCACTGACCCTGGCCTAACATAACAAATGAAAGACACTTCTTGTTTTGACTTCATATTGGAAATGAGGGAGGAAAACCAAACATCGGTTACAGATGAGGGAGGTAGGATGGACTTTTTCCTTTTTTTTTTGCCACGGCAGCACATGGGCTGTTCGTTTGGGTTTCGTGGGTTTTGTTTGAAGCTTGGACCAGCTAGTTTGTGATGGCATATGCTTCTATTGTGGGCTTTTGGCTTTCCTTTCAGCCCATTTTTCTGTGTTTTGTTTTGGTGTTCGCAGTTTTGGTGCTTTTGATTGGACTTTCCAACCTATTTTTACTTTTGCAAAAGCCAAAAACCAACAAAAGATCCAAGTCACCGGTGACTTTGCCCAAAAACAGATTTTATTGTAGTATAAATCCAAAAGCACCTTATTCCCAGCACATAGCAACGAGGTAAGACGCACGGATTCGAAGTCGAACAAGTAAACGCTGCGCGAGAAATCAAGAGGGCGGAGTGGTACAAACCATGTCTGACCGTGAGTAAGGATGGCGCCCAGGCGTAACACGCGGCAGGCGTTGATCTCAGAGGATGGCGCCCAGCGGTGGGGAAGCGCCGATGAAGAGGTTGCGACAAGTAGGGGTAGAGGGAAAGGCGAGGATTGCAGCGGCTCCAGGGTTTGTGTTGGGGACGGGGAATGATTGCACCGAAATTGGGCCGGACTCCTAAACTATGGGCCGCGGCTAAAATGGTTCTATTTCTTTTATTGCAGCAAATACACACCTTGGAAATTTCTAAATAATAAGAAAAAAGTCAATTTTTAATTCTCAAAAAAAGAAAAAAGTCCATTTGACTCCCTCAACTATCCAAAAAGTTTGGATTTCATCTCTAACGTATAAATGAATATTTATACTCCCTCAACTCTAGGGTTCTCTTTAGTAGAGCCCCATCTAATTTTGATTCTCTATTGGAGCTGATCTCTGAGATAAGTGATTATATGGATCTAGCATAAACTCTCAAAATCAAGATGGGGAATCATTTCACAGAATCTTTTTTCAGCTCTCAGCCACTTAGTTTAGTTTAGGCCAGTCAACAGTGGTGGTTTCATGGGAGTTTTATGGCATTAAATGTGTTGATGTGGCAGGGGAGAGAGAGTGAAAAGTTTCATAGGATGTGAGAGGAATTTCATCACCATGAAACTCATCTGTCACAGTTACCTAGTTTCTGGTCTAGGTAAACGTGTGATGAAATCCTGCACTGAGACTGGTCTTAGAGAACCATTTCACAAAATCGGTACAAAATCACTTCTCTTTATAAAACTGCTTGGCAGATCTTCTCTTAAATTCACTAAAGAATCAGCTTGCTAAAAATAGTTTGTTTCCTACCCCCGATGGTATATACGACGATTTGGGTAATGTGGTGCCATATCTTCCAATGTACATAACGCCATGTTAGCTTTCAAGGGGATTTGATTCAAAAAATAAAGAAATTTTATTTTAGACAAAATCATGCTCCGGTACCTAGTTTAAAGTTACCGAGAAGATTAGTTTGAAGGTATTCATATCTTAGAAATTTTGATTTAGATAAAAAATATGAAACCAATTTTAATTTTTCTAAAATCATATTCTATCTTCAAGTGGCTAGTTTTTGGTTATTTAGATCTTATATTATCCCGTGTTGATGGATTGTGTGTTGTGGTTGTGGTTGTGGTTGGTCTCGTTATTATAACTAGGTTAGCTATTAGTAAATAAACACTAAAAAGGGATCATATAAGATATACTTCATAAAAGTAATGGGTCAGATGAAGCATGACTTTATAAAAGTAATGAAAGTATATCTATATATTTCTAAGCTAAAACAATTTTTCTAAATTTAAATATGATTTTAGATTTTTAATTATATAAAAACTATAAAAGATATAAATACCTTCAAACTAGGTATTGTGGAAGTAATAGCATGATTTTAGAAAAAAATGAAGTTGGTTTCATATTTTTTTTCCATCTAAATGAATTTTATTAATTAAATTAGATAGGATTTTTAATCATATAAACTTTCTTAGAAAAGTATTTATCAGTGTCATGGGACTCTCCACATAACAAACATGATTGTGCTACCTCAAGTCCATCAACACATCGAATACAGGCGCGAATACACAATCGATGATTCTTCCCAACCGAATTTCTAAGGCCTCAAGTCCACCACCTCGTGTTGTCGCCAGGGTACCCATACATGCGGCACTGTCACCGGCGGGAGAAGGCAGAGGAAGTGACTGCAACATGGAGGCCACACAAAAGGGGTGGTGATGCATTCGACCCAGGCGTGAGGCCGGCCGAGGCCCAACAAATTAAGGTTGCTCGGACCGGACCCCAACAGTTCTTAGGCACACCCATTCCAGGAAAGGCCCAATCACCCCAAAAGACTAGTCTGATTGGGGAAGGGTGGCTCTCCCTTTTAAGGTGGCTTCCTCCTCTTTCGCTAAGCAAGTTGGTATAATTCGGACGTGCACAGCTGCCGCCTACACTGTCGTGCGCCTGGTGTTGACACTTCTTACGATCCACTATCAGGATTGCCAATCCCAGTAATGGTGCAAGGAGTGTTCATTGGTACTCTTACGATACAGATATAAATTCGCAAGCACACGGATACCGATGTAGCATTTCACCCGGGAGTATTCCTAGGTATCGTATTTATATTTCCGCAGGGAAGCATTGGATAAAGAGTATCGACTATTCACAAGAATTTAACTACTAATTAAAGTACCGGCTAAAAAGGCGGGGGTAAAGGATAGGATAGGAGTGATATTCAGTTGACACACGGGGGTAAAGGATTGGATAGGAGTGATATGCAGTTGACACACACAAGGAGAAGTTCAGGATAGAGTATCTACAGGAGACAAGAGCGGTCTAGCTAGTGGGAGGACAACGAGACAGGAGAGGATTCCTATATACTTCCACTGTCCTTGAGATAACTCTAGCAAAGGTTACGGCTAGCATGGAGAAAGGCATCTATGGTTCTCTTCCTAGTTCTATTATCTCAACATCGGGAACGGAGCCAGCGACACACAGAAAGGGATGAGAAGGCGTGCCACCAACATCCATCATCTTACAGGGAGCCTACCATAAGAGCCAGGCGTGATGGGATACGAAGGTCGTATAGAGCTGTCACCACCTAACGGCTACCACCTCCGTGCCAACTTAGAGATATTCCAAGGGTACTCTAGACTAGGTACCATACCTACGCTAGACAATAACTACTCACTCTCCTAGAAAGAGCAAGCAATCCCGTCAATACCCCAATGACAATTCACCGCAAGTATTGAGAAGAAACGAGGAACCAACTAAGATAAGGAATTAAGAGAGAACTTCTAGAGCCAGACTACAACAACTATAACCAGGACTAGACATTCTACACTTACTCGCGAGATAAATGCAGAACAAGTAACTCAAGTAAAAGCGGAAGATAAATATATTAAATACTTAGAGTCTTACATAAAGAAATGGAAAAGATACAAGTGCTTTACCAGAACTCCAGAAGACGACTCCGGAACCCCGAGCGAAGCTCGACTCTGACTCTAACTCCCAACTAGACTAGCCTAACTCTACATCTTGAAAGAGAGTGATCGGAGACTTGCTCCCAAGTGGTGTGTGTGATACAAGGGGTATGCCCCTCTATTTATAGGTGGATCAAGGCGGTGGAGTGAAGCACCGGCCAAGGCAACCTTGAGGCGGTTGCCCGGCCAGTTCGGGCCGAACTGGATAGGTTCGGCCGAACTGGTCAGTTCGGCCGAACTGTCCAGATGCACCGCCTTGGTGCTCCACGGCCTAGATTGGCTCTGGAGGTCGGTTTTGAGGCGATTACCCAGTTCGGGCGAACTGGGCCCTTCGGGCGAACTGGGCCCAGTGTCCGGTTGACCTCTGCTGCACCGACTATGTGTTGTGGACGTCCAGGATTGCTTGCCATGGGCTGGGTTTGGTCAGTTTGTGCTTCTTTGCTCCGAATTGACGACGTCAGCGATCCGTGCGGCCTCTGAGTGTGTTTTCCCATGTGGTGGTGTGTCATATATGAATGGGCTAAGGGGGGTGGATCAGCCGATCCAAGTGGTTTGGCCGAAATGGCCACTTTTACCCCCCTTAGTCCATGTTTGCTGAATTGTGTACCTGCACACCATATACTCACCAAAACTCATGGAACATTATTAGAATATAAACCTAAGGGCATGAAATGTTGCATATAACCTCTTTTATTCCCGGGTATTGGTGGTCGAAAACGTGCCGTAACGACCGCCAACACCTGGCCAAACCGCGTGCACACGGCTGTCGCCTACACTGTCGTGCGCCTGGCCAAACCATGCTCCTGTTGGACCACGACACGCCGCCTACACTGTCGTGCGCCTGGCCAAACCGTCTCACGGCTGCCGCCTACACTGTCGTGCACCTGGTCAAATCGTGTCCTAGGATGTCCCATCATTCCCACCCCCTTAAACGAAGGCCCAGCTCTGATACCCAATGATGCATCCTCACCTTCCTCTCTCCTCCTCGGCCGAAAAATATTATTCTAATCAAGACGGTATCTTGCAACAAATTGGCATAAAACGAGAGTGTCCATATGCATATAACATGGACAATGGTGTCTTTCAATAAATCGACATCACTTTGGATGTCCCACTTTGGACCTCCTATAGCAAATTTCCCCTTAGTTTAAAGATATTGTGTAAGTAAATTGTTTGTATTGGTATGGATCGGTATGGATTCAGAAACAACAGACCCTAAGTATGCATGTACCATATAATATGTTTTTGTATTTTCCTGCTTTGCTGATCTTAGTCGGTATTCTAATTAATTTAACTTCCAATTTGCTTATGTTCGGTGGTGATAACATGTTGCGGGGGAGCAAACAAATGCTTTATTAGAGAGCTTAATTAATCAAGGCCTCCCATGGCAGCTATCCATAGACTTTCTATACATGGACAAGGTAAGATGAATTTGTTCTCCCTACTTCCAGATTGGGTTTAGTATAAGCATGTCATGCTTCTTCTGTCACCGAAGTAGTTTGTGGTATAAGGTTGTGGTTGTACTCACTACGAATATTCTCTCTTCTTTTATTTCGGATTGGAAAGCATATGAGTTCAGTATATGGAAGTGGAGCAGGCAAGATAGGATTTAAGGTAAATCACTAAACACAATGGGATATCTATATTATGCGCCATGCTCAACCATGGATGCCTATGATGAAAATTCAGATCTTGGGGACAGTTCCTTACACTACCTCATCATCCTTTCCATAACTACATAATATGTTCAAGTACGTATATGAATTCAGATCTTGGCGGGACGGCCGTCGTGCGCGGCGAGGCGACCGGGGAGATACGGTCGCGGCCAGGCAAGAGGCGGACGGCGGCCTAAAAGCATCCAACGCTTGGCGTGGTGCGGCGCAAAAGCTACGGCCGCAAACGGCACATGGGCGACCAGCGAGGGTTGACTCCGGATGGAGGTTGCGGCGGTGACGGCGGCGGCCAGTGACAACGGCGGTTTTCTGGATCTGACGTCGGCTTGGCCTCCAGTGGTGATTCCTCTCAGGCAGATGCGCCTTCGGCCTTGGTGTTGGAAGGATTAGCTCCGGACTTTTGCAACTACATCTTGGTGATGACATCTTTAATTTTGCCTTTCCTTTTTATATAGACCAAGAGACATGAGTGAAAGGACCTTGATGTCACCTAGAGGGGGGGTGAATAGGTGAATCTGCAATTTACAAAACTTTTTCACACTGTCAGTACCAAAACCAGTCAGACCGGTTTCCCAAACCGGTCAGACCGGTTTCCTGCAGAAACACACAAATATGTATATGACCCCCTCTACGAGTTCTAGCACAAACCAAACTTGTTTTGCAGCTCCTGTAGGTGATTTCTAGCAGGTTCACAAAGTCCCTGCACACAAGTAGAGCACAACCAAGTAGATCGAAGCGGAAGCAAATATAAATGCTAGAATTGAACTTGTGAGGCAAACCAATAGAGAGACACGATGATTTGTTTCCCGAAGTTCGGATTCACCAATGCCACAAAGGCCGTCACAAAGACAAGGTGAATCCTACTCTCCGTTGAGGGCCTACGAAAGGCGGGCTTATCCACTCCAAGCCACTTTCCTCGGTTCCACTAGCTTGTGGCCCTTTTCCACGAAGGAGGCAAGGCCGGCCTATACAAACGATCCGCGGCTTACCACAAACACGGTAGCTCACCGGCGACGCCTAGCCGTCTAGGAGGCTTCACCTCCAAGAGTAACAAATGCTTCAAAGGTTGCTAGACTTCACCGCAAGTGCTCAAGCTATGGATTCACTCTTTGCTGTTGCAATTAGCTCTAGCAAGCTTTCTCTAGCTCACTCACAAGATCTCTCTCAACCCAAATCCAAAGATATTGATAGAATCAATCAACTCTCACAAAGAGAGGTTTGGGGAGAGCTTGCTGGTGCTTGGGAAGGCTCTAGGCGTGCAAGGAAGGCAAGGGAACCAGCAGCCCTCAAAGGAGAGGGCCAAGGGGTATAAATACCCCAAACATCCAAACTAGCCGT
>OAMR01000986.1:7398-28876 GCA_900205405.1 Echinochloa crus-galli
ATCGCATTCTCATCTGGGTCCATGAACTTTTAAAGTGATCATCTAGATCCATCGACTTTTAAGTTGGTTCATTCTAAGTTCACTCGAGGTCCAAGCATGGACCTAGATTTACACTTGAAATGAACCACTTGAAAAGTTAAAGGATCCAGACGGTCACTTTGAAAGTTCATGGACCCAGATGAGAATGTGGGAATAGTTTAAGGACATGTGGTGTAATTCACTCTTTTATCAATAATCAATGGTGTCTGATACATACTGTTTGCTTTTTTTTCATGTTCAAAGTACTCAACCCTAACTCCTAAATTGGTGCAAGATAATCCTCTGAAAAATATTTCTCACAACTTTGTTAGCTATTTACAGGCAACACAATAGGAATGTGGGTTGAAAATCCTTCTGGGACAGAAGTTCGATAATATCTTAACACTTCGTTCTATACCAAATGATGTTTGTGAAAAAGGATGTCAGGTCAGATCCTTACCTCATCAGTCATTAGTACTGGGTAAGGATAATAATCAACTTCGAATTTTATCAAGAGTGAAATGCATCGTAGGTCCCTAAACTATTATCGCATTCTCATCTGGGTCCATGAACTTTTAAAGTGATCATCTAGATCCATCGACTTTTAAGTTGGTTCATTCTAAGTTCACTCGAGGTCCAAGCATGGACCTAGATTTACACTTGAAATGAACCACTTGAAAAGTTAAAGGATCCAGACGGTCACTTTGAAAGTTCATGGACCCAGATGAGAATGTGGAATAGTTTAAGGACATGTGGTGTAATTCACTCTTTTATCAATAATCAATGGTGTCTGATACATACTGTTTGCTTTTTTTTCATGTTCAAAGTACTCAACCCTAACTCCTAGCCTCCGCGAGGAGTTCCTATAGCTCCGCAGCCCAAGGTTCGTGAATTTTTTGTTTGTGAGACCCCGATGGAAGGCGAATTTAATTGAAGCTTGAATGCCATCGAGTGCTTTCTCCTTTGTGAGGACGAAGCTTGGGATATCTTGATACGCATATCTATCTAACTATCTTTATATCTCCATGTCACCTAATTAATTGCATCGTGCTCCCCTTGTGGCCTTCTTGGCTTCTGCTGCTCTGTTCTGAGAATGATGCCTCGCCTTCTCTTCATAATTGGCAGTACTGCCGACTGAACTAGTGCGAGTGCAGCGAGTCGATCTGCAGCTGTCCTGACGTATAAAGTGGCCAATATGAATAATTTTGTGTACCTCTTCAGTCCTTGGCTACGTACTGTGGAGCATGACTGCATGAGACCAGATCGTGACAGGGAAACAACTCGGCGTCGTTATCCCTGTGAGTTACTCCCGGCGGCCCCTCATTTCATTTTTAGTAAACGTAGAGGTACAATTCGATTACCAGTTTCTCCTAACAATTTAATACTATTAGTTGCTATAAAAAATAACTAGTATCACACTAAAACATGCTTCATGAGTATATTTACGTAACTTTATATACACTGTAAGTGCGTGTGTATAATTTGATATTATTGATCAAAATGTACAAAGTTTGACATTGCAAAATCTACTACTCCGTTTGTCACCAAAAAAAAAGTCTACTACTCCGTATTACAAATTGAGGAGTACTGACCAGTTACTTGATATGGCTACCAATCCTCAAATCAGCAAGTATACTGGAATAATCATCATTGCCATCTTCATTGCAAAAGTCCAAACTACCTGCCACTGCCAGGCTGCCACTGCATGACTAGCTCCATACGACTGCAAGTACTGTTTGCTGAGAGAAACTGCAAATCATGATAGAGAGATTACGCAAAAGTAGCCTCCTTTTCATCCGAACGAATCCTGCTACTTCCAGCTACGTACCATTGCATACAGCTAGTGCAAGCACCAAGCACGTACTGGACATGTCTGTTGCATATTAAAGCATTCCCGTTGACTGCAAGTCTCTGCAACCTCTCGCACGGTATGCTGTGTAGGCACAGAGAGCCGCTGATCGTGCTCGGTCGCACCAAACTGAACAATGCTGCGCGCGTCGTACGTTCTGCATTATTTGTTGTTGGCACTATATCAACAGCTTACGATCGGGATTAGGTGCGGTGGCAGCAGGCTACTCCGTAGTTAATAAGACACCGAAAACTGCCCATGCAGACGGCTGAGTGATGTGCAAATGGTGGTGTCGTCTCTGCTGGCGCGCGCACCTGCATGCAACATCCAGGCCGGGCGCCATATCTGAAAACGACGCGGCGACTGAAACGTTGCCAGAAGATGTGCCGTCGTCGACAGGGGCGATCGAGAGTTGATTGCCCATCCTTCAGATCCAAGAAAAGGCGCACACGCTCCCTGTGCACAAATGGACACAACCACCAGTGACCACCGTGGCTATCTACTGCCCGGCTATAAGACCGACTCGCCGGCCCGGCCGCAGGAGTGAACTCACACCGAGCCACAAGCGCGCTGTGAAGTGTAGCAAGCTCTCGGCGAGATTAACAATGGCGCCGCCGTGTAGTCCCCATCGCCTGGTCGTCGTCGTCCTCATGGCCGCGGCGGCGGTCTATAACACGAGAGAGGCCACCATTATTGATCGCAGCACCGTTCTGAACTGAACCTGTGGGTTTTCTCCGCTCGTCAGGGCTGCGACGGCTCCATCCTTCTGGACAACAGCTCCAGCATCGTGTCGGAGAAGTTCGCGACGCCAAACAACAACTCGGCGCGCGGGTACCCCGTGGTGGACGCCGTCAAGGCCGCGCTGGAGGAGGCGTGCCCCGGCGTCGTCTCCTGCGCCGACATCCTCGCCATCGCCGCCAAGATCTCCGTCGAGCTGGTGAGTGTGTTCTCTCTCTCTCTCTCTCTCTCGTGCCGGCAAATGTGTATACGCAACGGATCGATGACCGATCGATCCACCATTGGCCGTCACTAAGCTAAGATCACGTTAAACTCTAGAAGCTGGGTTTATGAGCTGATCTACTCAGGCTCAACAAAAGCGGCATTGCTCAGTAAGATTTGGCGCACGCACAGCAACAAAACGTACTGTCGGGCTGGCACTGTAGCTTTGCTCAGGCAATGATTTCGCAGCTCCGAGCCTGGAGCAATAATTCGAGAGAGCCGTCGGTGCAAAATAATTGGATTACCTAGCTAATGTAGCTGTTAGAGAGATCTAGGTGGTGTTTAGATGTTAGAATTGGGAGGTTGAATTTGGGAGTAAGTTGTCACTTCGTAATCATTGCACTACTGTAGCATTTCGTTTGTATTTGTGAAAAATTATCCAAAAATTGATTAATTAGGCTCAAAATGTTCAATCTCGCAGAGTACAACAAAATTGTGCAATTAGTTTTTAATTTCATCTACATTTAGTACTCCATGTATGTTATGATATTTTGATGTGATGGGAAATCTTCTTTTTGCATAATAAATTTGGGGGTGGAATTTTGGAACTAAACAGCCCTGGGAGAAAGAAGTTGACAAAACCGCGCATGTTTAAAGGCATGCAAAACAGAGACGTAGACATTCACACGTCGCGTCACGTATCGGCTGTCCGGTGCCTCGAGGTCACACCACTCGTTTCCGTGCCGCTCTTTAATCCAACACGGTCACATGACGCGTTCGCGTGCGTGCAGTCCGGCGGGCCCCGGTGGCGCGTTCCGCTCGGCCGGCGCGACGGCGTCACCGCCAACATCACCGCCGCCAACAACCTCCCGAGCCCCTTCGACAACCTCACCACGCTCCAGCAGAAGTTCGGCGCCGTCGGCCTCGACGACACCGACCTCGTCGCCCTCTCTGGTACGCATGCAGTAAAAAACACCCCAACTCCATCAATGTCGATCTGATGCCTGCAAAACACGAGAGATCATCATGGCTATTTCTGTTTGCCTCGCTCTGCATCGGCACAGGGGCGCACACGTTTGGGCGCGTGCAGTGCCAGTTCGTGACGCCGCGGCTGTACAACTTCAGCGGGACGAACCGGCCGGACCCGACGCTGGACAGGGGATACCGGGCGTTCCTGTCGCTGCGGTGCCCCAGGGGAGGCAACGGGTCGGCGCTCAACGACCTGGACCCGACCACGCCGGACACCTTCGACCGCAACTACTACGCCAACATCGAGGCGCGCCGCGGGACGCTGCAGTCGGACCAGGAGCTCCTCTCGACGCCGGGGGCGCCCACGGCGGCGATCGTCGGCCAGTTCGCCGGCAGCCAGAAGGCGTTCTTCAAGAGCTTCGCGAGGTCCATGATCAGCATGGGGAACATCCAGGTGCTGACGGGGAGCCAGGGGGAGGTCAGGAAGAACTGTAGGGTGGTCAATGGAAGCTAGGCCGTCGGCCTCGTCGAGGGTGCGAGCACTGGTAGTTATGTAAATGTGGTGTGTGCTTAATTCAAACTGTGGAAGCCAGCAGTTCTGCTGTAATGTGCGATGCCTGCCAAGATGTATGTATGGTGGAGGATATGATGCGACGATCGATTTGTTTTTGCCATGGAGATTCAATAATGAAAGAGATGTCTGCATTTTTGTTCAGTAAGCTATGGCCCTGTTGGATATGCTATTCTTATTATAGGCTAAGTGAAGATTTTCTCGCTTATCGTTTTTCGTTTATTATAGTTTGTAAAATCTCCAAAACCGCTTATAACAGTAATGAGAATAAATGAAAATGAGCGGATCGTTTGTTAGGATTCCTGTTTATTTTCGTGAGTAAACCACTTATAAACATATCCAAACACACCTTGCGTGAGCACAAGTTTCTTACAAATTGTCAAACTTGCTAAGCTTATTCGATTGGCAATTTGAGTTCCACTAGATCGGCTACGACTTCTGATTGAGAACATTGGTAGGCTCCACTCGTTTGAGAGAAAAAAAAACAACCGTATTATTTGTACTGATTGTGTGATAAGTAAGGACATAGTAACATCTCAGCATGATCTACAAATTATATCGTGAAAAAAAATATCAGTAGTGAATAGATGGCAGTCAGTCCCCAACCTGTCGACTGATGATTGTCAAGTCCTGAACTGTGACTTACGTTTACGTTTTGACATTGGATCATTCAAGCTTTCTTTAGCTAAGCTTCTTGCTAACCATACTCTCTCTATTTTTCTATCATATTTATTTATTGTGCACTAAATCAAACTCATTTAACTTTAACTAAGTTAACACAGAATATAAAATACCTACAACATCAAATTTATCTTATTGAATCCACTATAAATTATATTTTGACAGTGCATATGCTTGCTGTTTTAATTATTGTTATATTTATCTATAATTTAGTCAAAATTAAATAAAATATGACATTTGAAAACACACACAGAGTAGTACAGACTACATAATTCAAATTGATTTACAGGAAACATAACCCTTAAGCTGAATCAATCAAATCCGAGTCATCCACCCGATGCCGATGGTCCGACTCAATCCCGATTTGTAGTGCCCGCGCACCATTCGGAGATAATTGACGATGGAACCATGTCAACGTGATGGCGGAGCGGACGATCCGCGCGCCTGAAATTCGACGGAGAAGGAAGAACCCAACCCACCGGGCAACCAACCCGCACGCCACGAGCCGGATTCAAACGATTTCAAAAGGGCGACCCCACCGTCGCTCCCGTTTCCGCCCCCCGACGCCATGGCCTCCCCGCCGCGTGGCCAGCCCGCCACCGCCGCTGCGCCGGCGCCCTCGGCCACCACGTCCCCGCAGCCGCAGGTGCCCGCCTCCTCCCACCCGCTTCCCCGCGCGTTCCTCGCCACCTCCTCCCCACGCGCCGCCGCCGCGCAGGCGCCCCCGCCCCCGCTCTTCACCGGCCGCCCGCTAAACCCTAACGCTCCAGGCCACGTCTCCTCCGCGCCCCACGGCATCCTCTACCCCGTCGCGAAACCCGTCTCCACCCCCATGGCCCCGCAGTTCCGCCGCATCCCCCCCATGGCCGTCGGGTACGCCCGTACCCACCCCGTCGCCGTCCCCATCGCGCAGCCGCCGCAGCCCCTGGTGCACTCGCAGCCCCGTTCGTATGCGGCCGTGCCTCGGGCGCTGGTGGCGAGCGCGGCAGTGCGTCCCGAGATGCCTCCGCGAGGAGTTCCTATAGCTCCGCAGCCCAAGGTTCGTGAATTTTTTGTTTGTGAGACCCCGATGGAAGGCGAATTTAATTGAAGCTTGAATCGTTCATAGATTCTCTAATGCTTTGGTCCTTAAGTTAAATGTTTGTTTGTTGTTTTGTATGTCCTGTAAATTTCGATATTGAGTCTAATTGCGCGCATTGCTAGGGCCTGACGGGTAGATTAGGCGTTTAATTAAACATCTAGCATCATAAAGTGGAACTGAATCGATTTAAGGTAACTTGAGTGGTCAGACATTGGGAATTCAGTCCTTGTAAAATGCTGGAGAGAATAGATCACATTTTATATATCATCAATGCATGTTAGAGTTTAAATGGTGCTAAACTGTTTTGGGTTTTGTTTGGTTAGTATATATTTTAATTTTGATGTTCCGTTGAGTATTGATATGTTTTATTGTGTTTGTGTTGGAACTGCTTAGGTTAATCTAGTCCCCCCAGTTGCTCCATCTAATGAGCAGGGCAACCCAAATGACAGGTACACAATAAAACAACAATCATGTGTATGCTTTTCTGTTGGGATGAGAACTTTTTACATTACAATCTGCATTTGTCTTCACTTCAGGGAAAGGAGCAGAGAAGACTCTACATTTGTGGTTATTAATGACCGCAAAGTAAGTATTTGATAATTTACAAGTTCTTTTGCACTGAGTTAGTAGTTGTGTTACCACCAGTAAATGGTCTTATAAGATTGAATGGTTTCACTTTTTTTGGATAGTTTCAATTTGGTCAACAAATATTCAACACATCATCGGATCTTGGGTTCTATGCTGTTATTAAGTTTTGTACTTGTACTGATTAATCATATTGGTTTCCATTTCATAAGGTACAATAATCCCAACAGAGTTTAATATTTTGATACAGAGATGAAAAAAATGACAATGTTATTAGTTTATCTAAATTTCATTTTTCTATTGAAGTCAGACAACTTGGCTCTGTTCCATCTTCCTATTCTTCCAAATTGCAATGATCATACTGATACTTTGTGTGGCCGAGATTGCTAGCTTATTTGTGATAGGATTGGTCTACTATTGGAGAAGGTCCATATCACACGGTTTTCCATGCTTTATTTGTTATCTTGTTAAACAAGGTAGGTTGCACACATGAACTGACATTTTTGTTGGCTATGTATTGGCTGCTCCAAAGGTTAACTTGCTGGACAGTGAGTCTGGATCCTTGTATGCTCTCTGTAGATCCTGGGTGCGCAATGGTGTTCCACATGAAAGTCAGGTTAGTCCACTTTTCTGCTTTCAGATGAAGACAACGGTTGATTGCTTGTTCTTGTTACAATTGTTCTGTGATAAGATGGTTATTTAATATGTAATATCTCTAAATCAGCTCAATCAAACTTGTATGAAGTCCGAACCGTATTTATATGGAGTTCTATAAATATTTTACTTTGAAGGGCGGGCTTGGTGCAGCGGTAGAGCCTACCGTCTGTAACCGGAAGGTCCCGGGTTCAAGCCCCAGCCTCTGCACATTTGTGCGGGTAAGGTTTGGGCGCTATTACAACCCTTCCCCAGACCCCGCACGGTGCGGGAAGTCTACGACACTGGGTACGCCCTATAAATATTTTACTTTGGTTGAAATTATGTGTTTTCAGATAAATATTTATATGATTTTGGAAAAATAAAGCAGGCGCTTGGTTGGCCACCTTTTTTTTTCTCGAACCACACAGGAGAACTGCGCGTCATTTCATTAAGGTAGAATAAAAGTTACAACAGCCTAGACAGGCCACACCTGGCGCCATAAAATGGCACCACCCTCCCTACTCACAAAACTAGATTCGCGCCACAAAAAAGATTTAGACGACCTAATCTGACCTGAAACCCAGCCAATTTAGGCCAAGATGGTCAGAAGAGGAAAAAAACAAATTGTCAGAGTATGCATTACAAAATACAAATCACTTCAACAGAAACACAAGTCTATGAAATGTTCTAGTAGAAAAGTCATATTCCAGTTTCTACACTTGGGTGAAAACACAAGCGTTGCGATGTTTCCACAACTCCCAAGCCACTAATATGACCAGAGTGTTGAGCCCTTTGCGAGCCTCTTTTGTAGCCACTTTGATCATGCGCCTCCACCAACATGAAAAACGGGCAGTCCCAGATTGTGGCGCCAGCTGCAATAGGCCTAGCTGCTGCAATAGAATGAACCACACTTCTCGGGCAAACACACACCCAGCCAGCAAATGATTTATCGTTTCCTCTTCTCGATCACAGAATGGGCAAGCTTCCTGATGGGGCAGGTTCCGCCTTGCCAGGCGGTCAGATGTCCACACCCGGCCCTGGACCACTAGCCAAATGAAGAACTTACAACGAGGAGGGGGTCCAAGTTTTCCAAATTCGTCTCCACGGCTCAAACTTAATGGATCCAACAAAGAAAGCCTGGTAGGCAGATTTACTACTATAGAGGCCATGTTGGGTCAGCTTCCACTTGTATTGGTCTGCTACATTCTGGTTCAAGACAATGCTCTCCATTAAATCCCCCAGAATGTCTATGGGTAATGTCTATGTTGCCATATCATCAATACATCAGATAGAAACTATGGTAGACAACCCATAGTTTCTTCACGTGGACCCTTAATTAATTTTCTAGCCCATTCATTCTTCTCCAACTTTTTGGAACTTGTGTCTAAATGTTTTTAGTGACTTCTCTTGTCTTGGAACATGTGACTTTATATAGTGATCGGTATTGGAGTACTATTTTCGAAATTAAAAGCTGATCTTTTTCTTTTACAATTTTTGCTCACATGTATCTTTAGATAATATGATTTGGTCATAAGCTATTTGCTTAGAAAGTGCTATGCGCTAATTGGGTAGTGTTGTGTAGCCATAAAGGCAGACACGGTTCTATTCTACAATTACCAGTGGGAGTTATAACCGTCTTCAGCTGTAAATGCAGTTTTCAGTATACATTTGGATTTTTGTTCTGGGCATTTGCCCTTTTACTTTTAGAGGACTTCAATTTAAGAAAGTTCCAGTCTACACCTGAATACATTATTTTGTGTGGATGGATTCTATTGTCTTTCTCTTTTCTACTCTTTTGTATTAATTCGATCTCATATCGCTGCTTTTTTTTTTCTTAATAACCAATACTCCAGTTTTTATATGTGTGTCATGTTATACACGCTGGCTGACTCATTGTTCTTTTCAGCCAAGCTTTGGAAATGGTGAGCCAATTCTTCCAAGACCTTTGCCTGCTTCAGTTGTAGATTCTAGGATATCAGATAAGGAAAATAATGCTGCGGATGTAGATTCAGATGAAGAGCCACAGAAGGTACCATTCTACTTTGCAGCTTAGCTATTTTGATTTAACTGGTTCAATAAATTGCTGATAAAACAAGCTATGAAGCATGCAACTTGGATATATTCTAGCAACTTCAGATTCCACTTGTCTGTATTTCAAAGTATCATTTTGTTGCTGGCCCCTGCCCTCTAGACCTTTTAAAGTTACACTGTTTATTTCCCCCCTCCCACCCTTCTATTTTTCTGTTTACAATGTGCTTCCCAGGTTTTATACCCAAGATAGGCCGCTCTTGTTTGCCCCTACTTTTGCTCTTAAATTGTTTTTCTTTTCTAAATGAATATGTTTCAAAAATTGCTGGGAAGTGTTAAATTACATTCAATTCAAAATCAAAACTGCATCTAGCAATCTGTAGGGTACCAAAGGCACATGTTGGCAAGATTGGCCTCATGTGTATGTGTTCTACCTTACCACTTTACCATAATACTAGATAAGTGCCCGTGCGTTGCTACGGGCATGACACATGGAACAAAGATAAAAAGTCATATGCAAAAGTCAATTTTGATGACTATAGGATCGCACCGAAGTCATGGACAATGTTTCGTGTAATACTTTAGCATTATGGAATGACATAACGTGGTTTTCTACTTTTTTCAATCCCATATAAACAGTCATGATATAAAATCATAAAGGTAGAACCATTACAATCGCATCATTGCATGCCTCATACACAACCCAATCCACACAGTTCACTTTAGTTCATGCTGATGGATATAACATAGTTTAAAGTTTGCTCAAAGGAAGCTGAGTTCGTAATAGCACACCTGGTATTAAGATAATGTGTAATGAGACAGGCAGTCTAATATATTTTTTTCCGGTGATTTGACTAAGATATGTTTTCATGTCTTGCGGAAGTAGTTGACGGTAATTATTTTCTTCGTGTGCTAAGACATCGATTACAAAGTTTTGCCGCATTGTCCTGCTATCCTGCACATGAGTAAGATAAATATTTAATTCTATAGGAAGTGTACCGTAGTTTCATGTCTTAGAAATAAGGCAAGAATTAAAAGAAATTATTATACTAACCGTATGAATTGTTGTGGATTGGCTACTACTATTTATTGTTGTCATATACTGTAAAACGAGGTAGCCACTTGAATACCTGTGGAAGAACGAAGTTATATAACTATGTAGTGTGGATGGGTACCTCGTCAGTGGATAATGTAGTTTAACTTACCCAACTTTGTCTTCGGCAATACCTTCCGCACGGGTCCATGGCCAATCAAAAATATCTTGGTTCCAACTTGGGCGATGTATATTCATTGCCAGCATATACCTTTGACAAAAATGGATGATTACACGCACGTACTTCTTGTAAGGCATATGTTTCCACTTTTCTTCGATGCCATCAGGATCAATCACCATCAATTTCTTTTCCTTATAATCCAAGACATACAACATGTATTTTTTCCCATTTGCCCATGGCAGGAGGAACTGCAAAATGGAAGTTAGTATTTTTTTATATACCTTTTAAAACTAAGAATACACAGACTTACATATCTGCAACTTAAAAAGTCATATCTTATTTTGTTGCATGCACATTCATTCCTTTTGTGCATTCCTTGATTGTTCAAGGGTGAAATATTTCCTATTCTCAATGAAACCCTTGTTCAAGTAGAGTTACTTTTGTGTGGTTATGTGCCAATCTACCATTTTGTGGTCTTCTATGGAGTACTTCTCCGGTTTTCCTCTGACTTTTCCTTAACACAACTCACAAGTAGCCTAACGGTTAAGACACTCGAGCGGCACTCCACGGGTCCTGAGTTCGAATCCCCGTGGGAGCGAATTTCAGGCTGTGATTAAAAAAATCCCCTCGCCAGTCCCGTGTGCCAAAGCACTAGTTAAGAACCGGCCCAGGTCGGCCTGAGGACCGTGTATGTCCCAGGTAATTCCCAGGGGTTACGGATCCTAATGTCAGGGCGGGGCCGGGTTTCGGGGATTTTCTCGGTCGGGGAAGCCGAGGCTTCTTCTTAAGATAATACCGGTGGGGCGGTCTTTCCCCACCCGGTCGAGTTTTTTTTTCCTAACACAACTCACAAGTAGCAGAAATGTTTTCGTTTATCATTCTAACGTTGGATCCGGATACTAATTAATTTGTTTTTTCATCTTCCAGAATGCTGATGGTGAATATAACACAAGTGACTTATTGAAGCAGCATGTAAAACAAGCCAAAAAGATACGTGTTGGGTATGTTTTTTTTATATTCACCGCTTCTCTATCTTTATACAAGTGTTAAAATTATCAGAAAAATATTAGGCAGAAACATGGCAATGCAATTTAGATGATTTTGGTTGGTGCCTCTGAAGGGTTGTTATAGTTCAGATTAGTAAATACTTTTCTATGTTTGACCTCAATAGCTGCTTGTCTTGGAAGAAATGCAGCTTGTAAACAAAAAGCATATAAAGAAACATGAACGCAGGGTGTTGATTTTGATTGGACAATCAGGTTTCATTCTTTAAAGGCAAATGCTTCTTTTACAGGTTGCAGAAGGAACGGCTTCGTCGGATTGAACGATACAAGCAACGCCTTGCACTCCTTTTGTAGAAATGACCTTTGACAGTATCTATTAAACGGAATAAGCTGAAAGCATAGGCACATAGGTGTTTGTTGTAAGCTGTTCCTTCCGTATAAGTAGGAACTTTGGCTGAGTTGTTTTATGACATGTTTAGGAGCTTTCATTCTGTATCTTTTTGTTGCCAAGTTATCTAATAAACTGAAATATCTAATGTTTCTTACTACCTCCGTTCATCTATATATGACGCCAGTTAGCTCAAAGTTGAGCTAATCAACGTCATATATAAAAAATAGAGGGAGTATAATAGTAAGCTGATTCTAGCATGTATGCATGTTAAGTATTATTAATTTCTAGCTATGTATTTGATTGCTCGGTTTAAGCCAAGGAAGGAGCTGTGGTTACAATTGCTTGGCAAAATTTGAAGTGGTAATGGAGAAAAATGCCAGTTGTGCACATTTCGTGCTTGGAAGATTTTACTTTATTTTCCCTGGAGCTATCTCTGTTCACAGAAACATTAAACTTGGAAAGTGTACGACTATTGCTTATAAAGCACTTGATGGACATGGGGTGCCGCAAGTGCTTTTTAAGCAGTAACCGTACACTCAACAAATTCACATTGTGACTCGTGTCTTGATCAGTGGGAAACAAGTTTGTTGAGTTTGTAAATTGTCCCTGCAGATTGTTTCTCTCTTTGTTTGAGATGTCAAGAATTAAATGATTTTATATTCTCAGATCCAGTAACCAATAGATCAAAGAACAAATATACGCTCTATTTTTACGTTAATAATGAACAACCCATACTCAGGACAAACTCCGCTTCAGTTCACCACCCTGCAAGTTCCTCCTGACCTCTCCCATGCTCCCAGTCAGCGGCGCGATGTTCCCCATCTTGATCATGGCCGTGGCGAAGCTCTGGAAGAACTGCGCCTGGCTGCTGGCGAACCGCCCGACGACGGGCGCGGTGGATTCCGCGCCCTCCTCCGGCGCCGACAGCATCGCCTGGTCCGACCTGAGCAGGCCGTGGTTGCGCTGGATGTTGCCGTAGTAGCTGTTGTCGAACGTGTCCGGCGTGGCAGGGTCGAGGTCGTTCAGCCCCGTGCCGTCGTCGCCCGCCACCGCCGCCGCCGCCGCCGGGCAGCTCTGCCGGAGCGCGGCGAGGTACGCAGGGTCCAGCGTCGGGTCCGGCTGCTCCGTGCCGCTGAAGTTGTAGAGCCTGTCCTGGATGGAACTGCACCGCGCACGGCCGATCGTGTGTGCTCCTGCGAGGTTCAACGACGTGGCGCGTCATTTTCTGATCGAGTACGTTCAGAACGGCGAGGTTGCTTGCTACGGGCTACGGCGCCATTGCTATCGTGTGGGCTAATAAAATTACCTTGGAGCGCGACGAAATCGGTGTCGTCGAGGCCGAGGTCGGCGAACTTCCGCGTGAGATTGCTCAGTGGCTCCTTGGGGTTCGGGAGGTTTTGAGCGCCGTCGAAGTTGGCCGCCATGCCATCCCTCCGTCCCAGCATCACCCTCCAGTACGGACCTCCTGCCTGCTCGTCCAATCGCGTCAGTAATTCCTTACGGCAGTCGCGCTCTGTAGCTCTCGACAGTAACACGTGCCGGGGGATCGATCGGACTGACCAGCTCAACGGAGATCTCGGCGGCGAGGGCGAGGATGTCGGCGCAGGAGACGACGCCGGGGCAAGCTTCCTCCAGGGCGGCCTTGATGTCGTCCACCACGGAAAACCCGCGCACCGAGCGGTCGTTCGGGACGGCTGCCTTCTCGCTGCGCATCGTCGGGGTCTCGTCGAGCAGCAGCGACCCGTCGCATCCCTGCACACGATCAGAAATAATCGAGCACTCAGATTATTAGATCCGGATCAAAGCATATGATTGGTGCGGCAGCGGCAGCCGCCGTCGGCGGCACTGCATGAAGTATTGAAGTGTGCGCGTACGTTGACGAAGCAGTCGTGGAAGTGGAGGCGGAGGAGGCTGGCGGTGATGCGCGGGTCGCCGGTGCGCGCCTCCTGGACGACGCGCCGCACCGTGTCGTAGGCGTGCGGGCACGAGGCGTAGTAGTACGCCGGGCTCAGCTGCTGCGCCCGCGCGCCGCCGGGCGCCGCGAGGGCGAGCACCGCCGCCGCGCACACGGCTACGGCTTCCAATGGTAGCGCGGACGCGCCATCTTTGCCGGAAGCAGCTAGTGTCTCTTGATCGCCCGATGGTGCTCACTTGCTTCGGCTGTGAACTTGTGGGAGCGACGGGCATGGCGATGGCTCTACTTATAGCCAGTGCAAACGAGGCCTTGACATGTTCCCGGCGCGTGCCTGGTTGCTGTCATGCAACGATCAAGCACTCAAACAGTGCGTGGACTCACTCCAGCAACGCGTTACTGGTTACTCAGAAAGGGTCTGTGTTTCACTGTTTGCAGAGGCGATGAGGAAATGGTCCTGTCAGAGTGCGGTTAATTACCGATAAAAGTTATTGCACACATATGGCACAACTAATCCCGGAAGATATTGCATAAGTGTGTGTGAATATTCGCTGGCGATGTTGATGCTTCTGCTTTGTCGCTGACATTCATGGACCTGCGCGAAAGACTTTAGTTAGAACTTCACGGTCACTGGGGGTAGTTTATTGTCATGCTCATGAATTAGTCTCCGTTTGATTTTTCATGCGCCCTGTTCGTTTGACTTATTCTTATTCAGCCAACAGTATTTTTCTCTCACAACGAATCAGCATAAGCCATCAGCCAACAGTATTTTTCTCTCACAACGAATCTGCATAAGTCATCAGCAGAAGTTAAGCGAACAGGGCCATGATTATGAATTAGTCTGATTAAAGTGGTTGCGCGTTTCGAAATGCCGTAAAGGGTTTTAACTCGAGGACATCTTCCTCGGATCTAGCATGGTTATTTGTTTGCGTCAAGTTTTTTTTTCCCACACAGTCGTGATGTGACTCTAGCAAGTTCCATGCATCCAACTCTATGAAATCTGATTTTATTTTACTTTTTAGTTTTTGCTGCGAGAATGAATCAAGCATCACGAAGTTTCCTTCGAAACATGAAATCTTGAAAACTTCTGGCTCAGTGTTTCTTTTTTTTGTTCAGGGGAATGACAGCCCGATAATAAATGAAATGGGCCGAGAACACACCCTCTCCACTCACACTCACAGAGACTGCCCGATTTCAACGGCCCAATTCACTTCACCGGCCCGCTCGCTTCCCTTAGGACCAAACCCTAAAAAGCCGCTGCAACCAGGTATAAAACCCCCGAACGCCCGGCCGCCGCCGCTCAATTTCCCGGACGAGCCGCCGCCGCAAACACAGTAGCTGGGAGAACATCCAGGGCCGGCAAGATGCAGATCTTCGTGAAGACGCTAACGGGTAAGACCATCACCCTCGAGGTCGAGAGCAGCGATACCATCGACAATGTCAAGGCCAAAATCCAGGACAAGGAAGGTACGCGCTCGCGTTCTTGTTTCTCAGCTTGATTTTTTGGTAGCAAGGCAAGTAAGTAACTCCAGCGCTAAGCGGGTCTGGTTTGTTCCGTCCGTAGGAATCCCGCCGGACCAGCAGCGTCTGATCTTCGCCGGCAAGCAGCTGGAGGATGGCCGCACCCTGGCTGACTACAACATCCAAAAGGAGTCCACGCTCCACCTTGTGCTCAGGCTCCGTGGTGGAATCATTGAGCCCTCGCTGCAGGCGCTCGCTCGCAAGTACAACCAGGACAAGATGATCTGCCGCAAGTAAGTTACCGCTCACGCTCTCACCCAGCTAACATTTCTGTGAACCCCAAATAGAAACTTTGTTCTATTCAATGCAAGTCGATTAGATGTCATCACCAACTGTAGGGACAAGCTCTATTTGTACATGATATGTGGATATGGTAATCACATGGGCATATGCTTGTATTGGGATTCATTTATGGAAATATTTCCAAGTTCAACCCTAGTAGGAAATGACCAAATTAGCAAACGAGGTGCAATTTCAGCATTAAGAAGGAACTTTGATATGTAAATCTGTGATTTCACTAGTATAGGTGCCATTTCTTTTTTGTACTACTTTGCTTTCCATTTTTGCCTTATCGACGTGCTTGCACATACCATGCCACCACCAGAGTTACATAACCTTACACACCCTTGTTGAGTGAATGTTCAAGCGATTATACAAAAACAAACTCCTCTCATTTTGTTTTTTCCCAAAGAAACTATCTGAGGTACTTTTGCCCATATGGGTGCACGAGCACTTAGTCAAAATGTTTCCTGCTTGAGCATTTGCTGAAGTATCGCCAGATGACCTCTGGACATGTGGCTTCCAATGTATTCAAGCATTTTTCTCACTGTCCCAGCATTGTTACCTTTCTAATGCTGATCAACCATTGAGCGACCTGGTGGTTTAATTTTTCCCCCCTTTTCCCTGTCTTTCTTTGGCTTGATGACGACTTATTGTTTTAACCACGCTGAAACTAAGGACTGGATATTTCCTCTCCACCTTTGTTGCTCTTATCTCTTGGTGGTTCCTTGCAAAGTCTCCTCTTGGTGAAGAACTAATGTGGAATTTATCCTTCCCTGAGCACTGTTCTTCATCAAAAGATTGAGATGGAAGAACGCTACGAATTTGAAGAGCATCGTGAGAATTAAAGGGAAGAATCGCACCTGATGATCTTCTCATGTGGGAAACCTTGGCCTTTATACTTGGAGCCCCCAAGTTTTAGATCCTTGCTTTGCTGTAACTGTCAGTATTAGTTATTTCCTTGTTCATTTTTACTCTGCGTTCTACAGTGACCTTATTTGATTCTTTTTGTTCATTTGTATTGAGGCAGTACTCTGACTTGCCAGTCTAGGTATCTGTCTTTTGTACAAAGTCAGGTTCCTGATTGCTTGTCCCTTTTGCATGTGTATGAATCTAAGCTAAGATATAACTGGGGTATTATATTATGTAAGGCGATTTTACTTGTTCACCTTTTATGTTCTATGGGTACACTCCTGGTACCCTTGACAATTGAGGTTTGAGGTGTGTTGGTTTACTTTTGATGTTGGATTTTATTCTTCTAGGTGAAGGTGTGTTCTTTTTTCCTGAGAAAAATGATTGGCAGGAGTGATGAATCAATTAGATGTGCGAAGTGACCTTATGAGCTGAATTTTTTAGGCATATTTTTTGTCTGACCTGCCACTTTTTCCTGCCCTATCCCACTGCAAGTTTGCAAGTGAGGGTGCTTGATTTCTTCTTTTTTTTGCATGACTGCTACATTTATTTTTTTGCAGTTCAAGTTTACATGTGTCCAATGTTGTTTTTGGTTGTACTGTAGGAGATATTATTTACTTGCTAGATCTGTATGTTTATCTATTGTGTTTCTTGAACCTTTTGATTTGAGATAAAACAGACCACGTACTATTTGCAACTTTCCGGTTCACGCATATTCCCAGTCCCAGTTACGTTGTCACGAAAGTCATTTTTAGCTCATTGGCCTGATGTTCTTCCATTTGTCTGCAGATGCTATGCACGCCTGCACCCCAGGGCTGTCAACTGCCGCAAGAAGAAGTGTGGTCACAGCAACCAGGTGAGCATTATTGTATTGCAAAGTTTTGCATCCTATCCTACCAATTTGAAAATGAAGTTGTAGCGAAGTCATTCTGGTCTAATGGGATTTCTCCTGCTCTTTTCTTTCAGCTGAGGCCCAAGAAGAAGATCAAGAACTGAGGTGTGTTGTTGCTAGTCAGTTTCATGGACCATTTAAATCATCTGCTGTAGTGGTGTACCGTATGTTCTGATGCGTTGTTGTCTGGATGTTGAACCGAGTTGTTGTGCCAAACTTTCCTGCCGTGATGTTTCACCTTGTTGTCGATGGTGACAGTACTATATGGCAATATAGCTACCATGCTGTTGCACTTTTGGTATATGCTCGTTTATTTTTCTTGTCGCTTCATCAGATTGCACAACACAGCTTCTTTGGGACGCGTTTACTTCTGCCCGGCCGGGAAGAGAATGCTCCCCATTTTTTCCTGGGCAGCTGATTCTTGATTGTTATTTGGCGATCTCATCATGGCGCTTGTTCGGGTTGTGAAGCCAATCGTGAACGGTGTCGCGCCTCTTTCTTGTTTTCTTTCGTTTTCCATGGCGCCTCCCGAGAAACGCGTCTGTCGGTTGGTGCTGGAGCGGCATGCAGCTGCGTTCCTCTGCCTTATTAGCCTCCCGACCCCTGGCATTCGCCTCCCCCCTCCCTCCCCGCGACGAGACCCCGGTCGGCGAGGGGGGAGCGGCATCACCTCTTCTGCCTTGAATCGTACGTGCTCCTCGCCTCCGTCCGGTTCCTCCCCCGCTCTTTCTTTCATCGCCTCCATCGATTGTTTTTTATTTGTTTGCATAAATAATGTGGCGTAAATAAACGCCCACAAATTTACATTGTTTTTTTCTTTTGTATGATATGATCAGTGGAAGCAGTGTTTGGATTGGGTATGAAAGTTTTCCGATTTTGCAGCAACTATTCATCAGAAAGGCTCCCGGCCGATCCGATCCACCGGATCGGCCACCCATTTCGCCACGGTGGTGTAAAGGAAGCCCGGCCAACAAGATGTTTTGCTGCTGTGGTGCGGAGGAGGACACGTACGCCGCACCTGCCAGCCGTCACGCAGCAGCACCCACGTCGCAAAACAAAAACAATGCGGGTAAACCTTAAACTCCCCCATTTTCCTCACCAGGTATCACAAGAACATTGCATGGTAAAAGTTGTACCAAAAACTGTGAGAGCTGAGAGGCGATCAGGAATCAGGACAGGTTCCTGCACGATAGCAAACAGCCAATAGCTAGCATGACGGCACCGAAACTCATTGAACAGATAGGCATTTCGGCAGGTCCCTGTTCTCGTCATGTGATACGATGAAGCAAAGCTAGTTAGTGTCGAGCCTCTGAATCACCTGAGCACCTGGTGCTTGCCTGAAAAAAAAAAGAAAAAAACTCATGTGGTAGATTCCTGCAATATATTTCAGGCCCCGGCAGGCCAAGAGGACCCAATCCTCCTAGGAGCGCCGGGCCGCCCAAGGTGCTCCCCGTCGACGTGCCGGCCATTTCCATGGGCGAGCTGAACAACATCACGGGGAACTTCGGGCAGAAAGCCCTGATCGGGGAAGGCTCCTACGGCAAAATCTACAAGGCCGTGCTCACCTCCGGGGAGCTCGTCGCCATCAAGAAGCTCGACCCCGGCGTGTCCAGCGACTCCCTCGCAGACTTCTCCGCTCAGCTGTCGATGGTCTCGCGGCTGAAGAACGACTACTTCCTCCAGCTGATGGGCTACTACCTGGACGACAGCCACAGGATCCTCGTCTACCAGTTCGCCTCGCACGGCTCCCTGCACGACACCCTGCACGGTCTGTTCCCAAATGCTGTCTGTGACTTGAGATATACCTAATCTGATTATGACACGCCGGGGCCTGACAAGACAACAAAACCGGCGTGCATGCATGCAGGCAAGAAGGGCGTGAAGGACGCGGCGCCGGGGCCGGTGCTGAGCTGGGCGCAGCGGGTGAAGATCGCGTACGGGGCGGCGAGGGGCCTCGAGTACCTGCACGAGAAGGTGCAGCCGTCCATCGTGCACCGGGACGTCCGCTCCAGCAACATCCTCCTCTTTGACGACTACGAATCCAAGATCGCCGACTTCAACCTCACCAGCCAGCCGCCCGACGGCGCCGCCCGCCTGCACTCCACCCGCGTCCTGGGCACCTTCGGCTACCATGCTCCCGAGTAAACTCAATTAGTTTCCTTTCCTTTCCTAGTAGCTTTGTCTTGCAGCAGTTCCAACAATGGAATGGAAAACCAGCAGTAAATTAATTAGTTTTTGGTAAGAGTTAAATAGTCAAAATCTATCAGCTATTTTTTTTTTATACTTAAATCTATCAGCTATTGAATTGGACGGTTGTAGGCTAGATTGCTAGAGTAGGCACCAAAAGGATTTGACAATAATGTTAATGGATTGTGGTTTCATTTTCTGAAGGTACGCGATGACAGGAGTGTTGACGCAGAAGAGCGATGTGTATAGCTTTGGAGTGATACTCCTGGAGCTACTGACCGGCAGGAAGCCCGTGGACCACACAATGCCCAAGGGACAGCAAAGCCTTGTAACTTGGGTGAGTCACCCATGCAAATCTTCTTGCCATCTACTCATGTCCGAGCAAGAACCACATATATGCTCACTGGTATCTGAATGTCCCTGACAAAATTTAGGCGACGCCGAGGCTGAGCGAGGACAAGGTCAAGCAATGCGTGGACCCGAAGCTTGGGGAAGATTATCCTCCGAAAGCAGTAGCAAAGGTAACAAACAAGACCGTGCTCCTCTGTTGACAGATCAGAGATCACATCCTGTGAGTCAACTTGGAGAGTTTTTGAGTTTCAGATGGCGGCAGTGGCGGCATTGTGCGTGCAGTACGAGTCCGATTTCCGGCCGAACATGACCATCGTGGTGAAGGCGCTGCAGCCTCTTCTCAACAAGGCAGGCGCGGCTGCAGCCACAGCCGGGGGCCCTAGTAGTACATGATAGATGACACGCAGCCATTTCTCCAACACACGTACTCAAATCTGTTCTTAATTTGGTTCACTGTCACTTGTGCACATCGTCAGTGGTTGCATATATGTAACATGTACTAACTGATCAATCTGTAAAGGATTCAGGTGTTCATCTTCATCAGTCTTTGGGTTCTTGGTCTCTTCAGGGGACCCTTCGATTCATAGTGTTTAAGCTTCGGATCATTAGGGTTTCCCTTTGTCCCCTTTCATTGCGCTACATGATCATTAATTACGTATACTGCGGCACTGCTTGTTGTTATCCTGACACGACACCAGAGAACGAATAGGACAACGACCAGTAGTATTGCAGATCGGATTGAAGCGGGAGCAGTCAAATTGATTAAAGATTCCATTGAATGAGAACATGTCAGGCGAACGGAGACGATTGTACTCATTGCTCGCTGCAGTAGCCATCCCGTGATCGGCGTCACTTTAACCGTATATCTTGACTGAACTATCCTGCCCATGATCATATGAACCTATCCACCCGATCAAAACGAATCCTGTACTAACCTGCAGTAGCCAGTAGAATATAGGCACGTTCCATTCAGTACAGAAGCAGTACTTCCGAGTACTGCCATTCAGTTGTGTCTTGCATCATCGCTTGATGGATGGATTGTCTCTATGTTAACACCAAAAATTAGCACCAGGAAGAGGCTGACATGTGAGCCGGATTTGGTGGAAGGATGCCATTCGGCTAAGGGGATTTCTCTGAAGCATTCGGCAAAGATACTCTGCGGTCGGGAACGCGTCGCCATTCGGCTAAGGAGATTTCTCTGAAGCATTCGGTAAAGATACTCTGCGGTCGGGAATGCGTCATCATTCGGCAAAGGCATTGTTCCGCATGCGAAAGCGATAGCATTCGGGAAGACATGATGACGTGGATCAACATAAGGAAAAGGCCGGTTCGAACAAGGAACGCAAGATGGACACGAAGATTCGTCGTTTATTTTTAGAAACAAGTATTGTAGTCGTGTCCGACTAGGAGTTGTATCAAGACCACCCAGGATGCACCAAGATGTATCAGGATCTGAAG
>OAMR01000986.1:40356-79944 GCA_900205405.1 Echinochloa crus-galli
TCGGTGTGCAGTGGACTCCCGAAACACCACATTGAACACATTTTCATACGAATAGGATCATATCATGAGGGATGATCACAACAGATATTATACAATTTTACACAAATATGTTTTTGAGGTATGAGATATTATAACTCTATTGAACCAAACTTAATGTACATAGCCATTCTAAGAGTTTTGGAAACAAAAAGTCTTTAGCTATACTAATTTACATACTATATAGTAGTAGGAACTACCAAGGTTCATCAAGAGTACATCTAGACCAAATGCATCTCTTGGTCTTCTGGAAACTCCTAGGATTTATCAGTTGGTTCTTCTGCAATAATGAAATTAGAGAAGGCTGAGCACATAGAGATACTCAACAAGTCTTATCTGGTTACCATATAGGTAGAAAGAAGACATGTAAGGCTTAAAATTGTTTTACCTAGCTTATGGCTTGCTGTAAAAGGCTTACTATAGGTTGATCCTTCGTTTTAAGTCTTATTTCATTTTAGTGGTTACCTAGGCATCGAGGTTGTCAAAACTTTTTTCAAGCAAGTGCTCACATATGATTAGAATAAATATAACACATATATTTCATTGATTTAGTCTAAAGTGTCAATCAGTGATCAAGCGGTATTCATACCGAGAAGGGCGGCGTTTCGAAACAATTGTTACTGATCTACAGACGATAAACTAGCCGCCACACGACACAGGCGTGTTCCGGAAACCACAAGTGGCAACCTTTGACTCAAGTTACTAATAGCAGTCTGAATTGTCCGCGCCCCCAGCCCGGGTTCATACCCTCACATGCGGTCCTGGACCAACACATGAGTTATAGGCTACGTTCCCAACCACCTCACCCCAACATCTGGCTGGGCAGACCACATTTCAAACTCTTGAGTAACTGAGTTACATCAGTTTCCTTGTTCGATCTCAGGTCAACAAAGACACAATCCTTATTCCAATTTCTTATCAATGGATAACCAAAGCTGAGTTACTGTCTCTTATACACATCTAGATGTGTATAAGAGACAAATCCTATTGAGGCCCAGGGGCCCTACAAGAAGGCCATCGGCAGAATAGTGAGGCAGAATATTCCCATCAAATGGATGTGGTGGAGGAATAAAAAAGAGCCCGAGTGGCAAGTTTCGGATGCGACCAAGGAGATATGCTGGACCAAGTTGAAAGAAAAGTTCACCTTCCTTCGTGATACGGAGAACATGATGAAGAAAAAAGCATTGCAAGTAATGGCTTGCCGGTTTCAATATTACAAGCATACACTATACAAAGACCATGTCTTGCAAGGAACTGATCCAGATTTCTCAGAATGCACAATTCAGCAACCTTTTTGGAGAGATTTTGTGGATTACAAGCTCTCTGAAGAAGCCAAAAAGGCTAGCAACAGAAATACTGAGATCGCAAAGAAAAACATACACCCACATACCACAGGATCTCGTGGGTACGTAAGGAAGATACCTGAGTGGGAGAAGTAGGCTGATGAGCTGGAAAGCAGTGGTGTTGAGTTGCAGACAGCAAACTGGGAGCAAAGGTCCGTGACTTGGGCTCTAGGGCACGGGTGTAAATACGGGCCTGATGGAAAGCTTATCCATAAGGATTCTCGTGCCGAAGAAGCGGTCAAAAAGATCGAGCAAGCACATTCAGATATAGCCTCGGGTTCCTTTGAATCAAAAAGGGAGAATGATGCGCTTACCCGTGCCTTGGGAAACAAAGAGCATCCCGGACGCACACGAGGTGCCGGAATCGTTCCGTGGGACAAAGGCTTTGAGGGAGATTCGGGCTCGTACAGAAGTCGTTCTCGGGGCAAAGCTCAGATTCAGGCAGACTACGAGAGGCTTTTGCAACAGGTCCGTGACGAAATGCAGGCTTCACATGATAAGCTGCGTGAAGAGTTTCAATTGAGCCAGCGTGGGCCTGTTGCAGCATTAGATGGCGGCTCAGCTCTCCCTAGCCCAATGGTGCATCGGAGCAGCTGCGGGAGTAACGTGCATCCCCATCCCATCGTAGAAGATCCCAAGTTGAGATTTCTAGTGGATGATATCACGGAACCTCGAAGTTGCAAGTTATATGCGATGTTAGGGTTAATTAAGACCAAGGTGGCCATTGGTCAAGCTCTGCCTACTAAGGAACGAGAGGTGTTGCATTGCCGTGAATTGCCCGCTGGCTTTGCACGAGTCACACTTTATGCACTAGTCAAAAAGCGGTACGGCAGAGTGGAGCTGGAAATTCCGGCGGAGGATGACGCCGTACGGTTGAGAGATAACCTTGGTTGCATTGTCGGGTGGCGCAAACGCTTTATATCCTTTGGCGAATCTGATTCGGAGTCAGATGACGAGGGCGACATCAATGATCCTAGCAAACCTAGGGAACCAAGTCCGCCTCCTAGGCAACCAAGTCCGCCTCCTAGGGAACCAAGTCCGTCTCCTAGGCAACAAAGTCTGCCTCCTATGGAACCAAGTCCGCCTCCTAGGGACCCAACGACACCTAAGACGCAGAAGCGGCGACAAGCCGCTTCAAGCCCGCCTCAGAGAAAGTCGAAGAAAAAACCGGTGAGTGGAAGCATAACATCCCTGCTCCCTGCTAAGGAGGATGTAGTGGTACCCCAGTCTGCAATTGATCATTTTACCAAGATGGCATTGGTAAAACAGACAGGGAATAACAAACAGCGCAAGTCAGAATTTGAGCGTATAACGTCCAAAAGGGCGACACGTTCCTTCAGCAAGGAAGCGCTCCTACAATCCGCTGCGGAAAGAGAGGAAGCAGCTAGGCAGAAATTCCTAGAAGAAACCGGTCTCTCAACACAAGACCTTCATATGTTGCAACAAGACACCGTTCGAGTGGATCTGCCATTCGCGCCACTCGCGCCACCAAAATGGTCGTTTGTGTTGGGGAACGACCTGGTTCGCCCAGAGGATGTCCCTAATCTACCAACGAGGTTGAGGCAACTGAATCAATGGTACAAAATTCAAGGGGGTTCTGAACAATTTGGGGTCAGGTACCCAATCGAATGGTTCAGCAAGAACGACGAGAAAGAATCTCATACCATACTGTGGATTGAGTTTCTTCGTCTATATGAGATGTACCAACAAGACTACCTCGATGTCAGCATCATCTTCCTTTGGTGCTTGTAAGTATCGTAACTAAATCTCTTCCGTTCTTTTGTTAACGACATAAACTCTCATAACTTGATCTTTCTGTAGGACGGAGGCCCAAACTTTTAGGCGAAGAGGGATATGCAAAGATGTAGCCTTCTTGGACCCGTGCGCGGTAAATGAAAAGGACTTGCATAACCCTGACACACACCGTTATCTGTACACTGCTTTTTGCGCGCTGAAAGAGAACTAACGCATAATTCTACCGTACAACTGCTCGTAAGTGTGTTCGTAGTTACATGCATCTATACAATAACATGAATCATTTTTCTATTTTCTAACATGTGTGAAATGTTTGCAGGATGCATTTTGTTGTCTTGGAAATCTCCCTTCTACAGAGCCACATAACGGTTCTCGACTCATTAAGAAAGCCTCGGGAACTCATCCAGCCACTGCTCGAAGTGCTTGACATATAAGTATTTAATGTTGTGTTGGTTCGTTGTATCGAGTCGTATTATGTTTTATTTCATCAACCCACCCTCAATTACTATTTAATGTTGTTTAGGATATTCGCAATGTACTGTAAAAAACACCCGGGGATGTTTAGACCTTATCAGAAAAGGTTCACCGTAGATGATGCCAAGTGGATTAAAAGACAGCGTCTGCTTTTCCCTAAAAATAGTTAAACTATTCCATAATTTGTTTTTAATGTTAATCAATACATGCACTTTTTTTCTAACTTTTTCATAATCACCTGCTATTTCTCTATGATCAACGATCTGACAAAGTGACATGTTTTGGGCTAATATAGGGGAGAGAGAGTACTATGAAAAACAGTTTGCCACATTGAGGTCCTTTGAGGAAGTTGACTCGCTAGAAGAATCAAGTGAAATCAATGAGGAAGATGAGCTTATGGAGCAAAACCAGAGTGAATTTGCCATGAAGATATCAAATTACGCAAACATTATTCTCTTAGCGTTGAAGGTTGGTTTCTCTCCCTCCTTTTTAGTCCTATTCATGAACTCCTCTAGGCTGATTAGACTTAAAAAAAAATTCTTCAGGTATACGCCACAATTAAAAGTGGATCAATTGCTATAGCTGCCTCGACATTGGATTCACTTCTTGATCTCATGGCTGGTGGTATCCTTTGGTTCACACATCTGTCAATGAAGAGCATCAATGTCTACAAGTACCCCATTGGCAAACTGAGGGTACAGCCTGTAGGCATTATCATCTTCGCTGCTGTCATGGCCACTTTAGGTGTGCTTACCTTTTTCTCTTAACGGGAGATCCTTTCTTGATTACTTATCCTGTTTGACATATGTGTGCCATCTTAGAATTTTACATTAATTTCAAGTGAGTGTGATCTTCCTGTCAAGGTCCTATACATTAATTTGTGTTATATCTCCAGGCTTCCAAGTATTTATTCAAGCTGTTGAAAAGCTGATAGTGAATGAGGCTCCAGATAAACTGAACCAAGTACAACTCTTGTGGCTATATTCAATTATGATCTTTGCAACAGTGGTGAAACTAGCTCTCTGGCTCTATTGCCGAACATCTGGTAACAAGATCGTCCGTGCTTATGCTAAGGTTAATACCTTGTCTCATTTGTCAAATTCGCATTGATATTTTTTACTTAACAGTTGAACCTAATTTATCAAAGATTTGTGATGGATTTGTTTCCACAGGATCACTATTTTGATGTTGTCACAAATGTCGTGGGTTTGGCTGCTGCAGTCCTTGGCGATAGATTCTACTGGTGGATCGACCCAATTGGTGCAATTGCCCTTGCAGTCTACACAATTACAAATTGGTCTGGGACAGTGTGGGAAAATGCAGGTTTGTGCAACTTGTTCTGTTTGAACATTTGCTTAGGCAACAACACCTGCACTCATTTACATCTACTCAATCATACTCATGATCCTTGAAAGACGAAATGAATTCCACATGAGTGCTTTAAGGTATCTATTTTCCCTAGCCTACTGGAAATGGATGATTTAAAACCGCAGTGGGTACCTGTTTACCAATACATATAAAAGTTACTTGATTCAAAGGCTTGCTCTATGGCCACTTTGCACTATCCTCCAGAGCAGTTGCCCCAAACGGCACTAAGATTACTTGCATGTTAGTATGTTACAAATTAGCTAGGAATAACAGACAGTCTTACTACTACTATCTCTTGTTATCCTTCGTGCAGTATCACTGGTAGGTGAATCAGCTCCTCCAGAAATGCTTCAGAAGCTGACATATCTGGCCATTAGACATCATCCTCAAATTAAGCGTGTTGATACGGTTCGGGCATACACCTTTGGGGTGCTTTACTTTGTTGAGGTTAGTGCTCTTTATTTTATTATCTTACTCCTCTGTTTGTCCTGTACTGAGGGCAATTAATTATCTTGTCAGCCAGCCTAACCAAGAGATCAGATCTTGATAGCGCAGTTTGTATTTTTCAGAGAAATACGTACATCACGAAGTTTTGCATCGTAGTCTAGTCTAGTAGATGCACGATCCTGATCCCTGAACATGATAGCTTGGCGAAATCCTGGATCTGACCCTCCTGTCTGATCATGTAGAGCGTAGTAGTATGCATCTTGAAAAATCTAGTTGTGAGAGCATGTGCGCTGTCTGTAGCGCTAGGGCTCCTTTGCCAGATCGAATAGCCCCTACAGTACCTTGATGAGAAACCGGAAAAGAATCTAATGGACTAATCGTTCCTACTTTGTGCTTATTCAGAATACAGAAATGTACAATCTGTTTCTGTTCTCAGCAAATAACCATTTTTGTGATTTAATAGATGTAGAGTAGAGCTATGTCAACGTGGTCACAGTAACCTAGGTGTGCGAAGCTATATGCATACTCCGTATACTACACACACATGAACACATCTGCCATCCACATCCTGCTGTAGTGCTACATTGTACCGCTGCTAGCTAGTACTGAGTACACTTTATGTTGATGAAAATGCAATCCGCTCTGTTTTTTGTTTCCAAAAGAAAGCGCACAAAATTAAAAAACCAAAAGAAAATCTAAAATGGCATTTGAACTGTCAATTTGCCCCTAATAAACCCACATTAAAAGTTTTAAAATTTTGTCCGGATAAGCTTTCCCTAGCACAGGTGGATGCACATTGAAGAGAGCCGGACATTTTTGCTGTCCTTTTCTTTTGTTTTTCTGCATTAAAAAACGCACACATCACAATTCACACCAATCAGCAGCACTCCACGTCAAGGCATATTGCCATAATAATTTTTTTAAAAAGGAAAAAAACAGAATACTACTTCGTTTCCATCAAACGTTTCACATGGTATGATCTGGACCGTCCGATAGAGCGATCGCACGGTCCGGGATCCGTGCGCCGACGCCGCCCGCGCGCGTTTGGCCATTTGCGTTACGCCCCGGTTCCGTTCGTACTTCGTAGCGCACCCGGGCCCCCGGTTTAATAGGCGCAGCACGCTGCCGGCGCGGGCGGGTACGGCGGCCCTTGCCATCTTCCATCCATCCTCTCCATGCGCGGACGGAGGAGAGAGACCGCGACCGAATCGCGTGGGGGGCGGTAAGGGCGAGGCGATCCGCGCGGGAGAGGGATCGGAGGAGGAGCAGAGGCGGCGCCGAGGATGGACGCGAACGGGCGCGGAGGGAATGACGACGCCGGGCGCCGCTCCTGGCGGGGCCGGGGCGGCGGCGGAACTCGGTCGCGTCGTTGCGCGGGGAGTTCGTCTCGCGGCTGCCCAAGAAGGTGCTCGACGCCGTCGACACGGAGCGCCCGTCGCACGTCGACTTCTCCCGCTCCAAGGGCCTCCTTGAAGGTTCATTCTCGGATCATTTTTCTTTTCTCTCTGTTGTTGGTTCGGTCTGCTCTTGGAATCTCTGACCGTTTCGTCTTCTGGATGTGGTGATACAAGGAAAATTGCATTTTGTGGGGGCTTGTTTTCGGTGGGTACGAAGTCACCTGGTGATATGATTGGTGTGCTTTTGATCTGGATTCTGGAGTTGTCGAGGATAATTCGGTTCTTTTGGGGATGGCTCAGTCTCTTATCCTTGATCCCCCACACGCTTTTCTGACTTCCTAGGATTTCCTTTCTTACTTTTGTGATTGAAAAGTTCATGACTTTACAATCATTCGGTGCTTACTGTGGCCTGTTGATTGTGAAATAGCTTGTATGTTCTACACTTCTACAGTATATTTTGGGTCGAGTGAATACTAAATACCTTTTTGGGTATGTTTGCTGTCCTGTTCTGGCCCTCTCCCCTAGGTGGTTTGTTGGATTTGAAGGATAATCCGCTCTCTGCAGGCATGCAAATGAGTATAGCAGATAACACGTAGCATGACGTAAGGGCGAGTACAACCGTGCAGTCAGCTTGCTGTCTTTTTACACAAATAGACAGCTTATACAATGGATTGTCTGTTTGACTGTCTGCAGGGTGTTTAATTCATCCTTTGACACACAAATCATGATGATCTAGTGTATCCTTGATTTTTGTAGTTATTTTGTGGCATACATGAGACAACACTACATTCAAATATTCAAGTATACATACACATGTAGATTTCCTCACTGCATGATTTTTCAATATCTCAAACAAAGAGCTATCTGGAGCTGAGATCTCATTCAGAGAACAGATGCAAACAGGCACCTGCATCTGTTCTTTTTTGTTGGCCTATCCACTGACTCAGGTTCTGCAAATGAGCTACGACACATATCTCATATGCAAGAAAGAGACTAAAAACATGCAAGAATGATTTTTTTTTCCTCACTCCAGTATGCAAACAGGCAAGAATCCTGCACACAAATTCCACTAGCAACAAACCTCTATTCAGAGCCATGCATGCCATCGTAAAAGAAATCATGCGGTAGCCAGCTGCGTCTGGGTCTTCCAAATCTGAAAAAAAACGAGCGCAGATTTGACCAGGGAGCGGCCTCAGCTAGCGCGAGGGGTTCGCCAAGAGGAGGGGAGCCGACGCTCCCGCCGAGCGGCGAGGGTCAGCGACGGGGCCGGACCACGGCGCCGGATCTCACCCCACCGCCACGACGAGGGAGCGGCCTCAGCTAGCGGCAAGGGATTGAGGAAGGCGCGAAGCCTGCGCGCCAAACAAATCCCCGCGGCGCGCAGCGGATCCGCTTCTCCGTCGTCTCCCCGTCGCCAGCTCGTACAACAGCCTTCGCCCTCGTCGAATCGCCTGGGAGCACGAGCTGGAGTCGTTGTCGAACGAGACGACGACGGTGGAGGAACTCACGCCGTGCGGGGGGTCAATCGCAAATTTCCGCTGCATGTCGACGGCACTCACGGACCGTTGTACGTGCCCTAATGGTGTGGGCGTGTGGCGCCTCGCGTTCCCTCAAACTGAGCTGTGAACTCTGCGTGCGTATTGCCCATTTCTTCTTTTTCTTTTCTGCTCCGCAATCTCCTCTGCAGCTTTAATCTTTGTTTACCTTCTATTGAAGTTTGACTATTAAGATGCATCGAGACAAAAAAAAGTTTAGTATGGCAAACGGAGGGAACCTCTATGTTGGACAATACCGGCCGGCGCTAGTTTTAAATTGCAGTATCTATGTCACGATGTTCTGGATCTGCTAGTGCCTATGTCCCCCTTGTTTCCTGAATATCTTAATTTGCATGAGCGTGGAAAATTTTGACTTTTCTTGATTCAAATATTGAATTCCTCACTGGTAGAAAAAATTAGGTTCCATTAGTATTAAAAAAACAATATGTTTATGCAATTTTCTTGGCCCTGCATTTGGATCCTTGGATGACCATTTTGCTTACTCTATGCTTCTTTAAATATGCGAGGAACCTTTTTTGGTTTAACCTTTCTCCATAAGTTGGTGTCTTAACAGTATGGCTTCTGCTTTTCCCTAAAAATAGTTAAACTATTCCATAATTTGCTTTAATGTTAATCAATACATGCACCTTTTTTTGTAACTTTTTCATAATCACCTGCTATTTCTCTATGATCAACGATCTGACAAAGTGACATGTTTTGGGCTAATATAGGGGAGAGGGAGTACTATGAAAAACAGTTTGCCACATTGAGGTCCTTTGAGGAAGTTGACTCGCTAGAAGAATCAAGTGAAATCAATGAGGAAGATGAGCTTATGGAGCAAAACCAGAGTGAATTTGCCATGAAGATATCAAATTACGCAAACATTATTCTCTTAACGTTGAAGGTTAGTTTCTCTTCCTCTTTTTTAATCCCTATACATGAACTCCTCTAGGCTGATTAAACTTTAAAAAATTCTTCAGGTATACGCCACAATTAAAAGTGGATCAATTGCTATAGCTGCCTCAACACTGGATTCACTTCTTGATCTCATGGCTGGTGGTATCCTTTGGTTCACACATCTGTCAATGAAGAGCATCAATGTCTACAAGTACCCCATTGGCAAACTGAGGGTACAGCCTGTAGGCATTATCATCTTCGCTGCTGTCATGGCCACTTTAGGTATGCTTACCTTTTTCTCTTAACGGGAGATCCTTTCTTGATTACTTATCCTGTTTGACATATGTGTAGTTGTGTACTGCCATCTTAGAATTGTACTCTCAAGTGAGTGTGATCTTCCTGTCAAGATCCTATACATTAATTGGTGTTGTGTCTCCAGGCTTCCAAGTATTTATTCAAGCTGTTGAAAAGCTGATAGTGAATGAGGCTCCAAATAAACTGAACCAAGTACAACTCTTGTGGCTGTATTCAATCATGATCTTTGCAACAGTGGTGAAACTAGCTCTCTGGCTCTATTGCCGAACATCTGGTAACAAGATTGTCCGTGCTTATGCTAAGGTTAATACCTTGTTTCATTTGTCAAATTCGCATGAATATTTTTTACTTAACAGTTGAACCTAATTTATCAAAGATTTGTGATGGATTTGTTTCCACAGGATCACTATTTTGATGTTGTCACAAATGTTGTGGGTTTGGCTGCTGCAGTCCTTGGCGATAGATTCTACTGGTGGATCGACCCAATTGGTGCAATTGCCCTTGCAGTCTACACAATTACAAATTGGTCTGGGACAGTGTGGGAAAATGCAGGTTTGTGCAACTTGTTCTGTTTGAACATTTGCTTAGGCAACAACACCTGCACTCATTTACATCTACTCAATCATACTCATGATCCTTGAAAGACGAAATGAATTCCACATGAGTGCTTTAAGGTATCTATTTTCCCTAGCCTACTGGAAATGGATGATTTAAAACCGCAGTGGGTACCTGTTTAGTGTTTACCCATACATATTAAAGTTACTTGATTCAAAGGCTTGCTCTATGGTCACTTTGCACTGTCCTCCAGAGCAGTTGCCGCATACGGCACTAAGATTACTTGCATGTTAGTATGTTACAAATTAGCTAGGAATAACAGACAGTCTTACTACTACTATCTCTTGTTATCCTTCGTGCAGTATCACTGGTAGGTGAATCAGCCCCTCCAGAAATGCTTCAGAAGCTAACGTATCTGGCCATTAGACATCATCCTCAAATTAAGCGTGTTGATACGGTTCGGGCATACACCTTTGGGGTGCTTTACTTTGTTGAGGTTAGTGCTCTTTATTTTATTATCTTACTCCTCTGTTTGTCCTGTACTGAGGGCAATTAATTATCTTGTCAGCCAGCCTAACCAAGAGATCAGTATTATCTTTAATCTGTTTGGATCCCTAGATCCTGGAATGGGATAATATTGTTGTATCAACTCCTTGATTTGTCGTTTCAAAAGGATAATGTTGCTGTCTATAACTAGCAGGTTCCATCTGTCTCATTATGATACACTTTCAACGAAAGGTCATTATTTTATAATAAAGTAGCTTAAGTGCTTAACTTATTCTGATCTGCAGTTATACTATAGTGCTTAATCTAGAATGGTAAATAGGAGTATGATGCCAATGTTCTCTTGTGATCTCACTGCTTAATCTAGCAGGAGTATACCAGTTGGTATTTTACAGATGATTGGAATAGTTCATAAAAAACAGAGTAGGATAGTTCTTTCAACAATCAGGCCTTAATCTTAGATTGTAACCGCAGGTTGATATCGAGCTCCCTGAGGACTTGCCACTTGAGGAGGCACACGCCATCGGAGAATCACTCCAAATCAAGATCGAGGAGCTCCCTGAAGTGGAGCGAGCTTTCGTTCACCTCGATTTCGAGTGTGACCACAAGCCGGAGCACTCAATTCTCAGCAAGCTGCCCAGCAGCCAGCCTTGATCCGAATGGATCCCATGTGGTAGTTGGCTGCTGGATCTTCTACAGTGCTTGGTG
Organism: Echinochloa crus-galli; assembly: GCA_900205405.1. Taxonomy (NCBI): domain Eukaryota; kingdom Viridiplantae; phylum Streptophyta; class Magnoliopsida; order Poales; family Poaceae; genus Echinochloa; species Echinochloa crus-galli. The sequence continues at coordinate 51,691 of OAMR01000986.1, forward strand.
CCTTGTGCTGTATGACAAAAACTAAGAGTCTTAATCAGTTTTGTGGTCGCGAGATTTAGATCAGGCGCGTCTAAGACTACGAGGGATGCAGGTGCCTGTTGTTCTGTGTGAGGAACCCTCCATTTGCATGGTCGTGTTTTGATCGAGATTAGGAATTTTGCTGTTGACATGTGATCGGCAGTGTGCTGCGTGCTATATGATGCTGTTTTGGCAAGGGTAAGAGAGCAGATTCTCTGCTTTAAGCAAATTTCACTTCTCTTTGTCTGAAGAAGCTTCATTTTGTTTTTGAGGAAACTGAAAAGCTTCATTTCTGAAAGGGATACCACTATACTATGCTTCAAAATGGCCCAAAGCCCAAATTCAGTTTCTTTTTAGCCCACAATCCGGCCCAGCTAAGTTTGCTCTTTTGAGCCCACAAATGAGGCCCAGTGCTCTTTGGGGAAACATCAGGCCCATTACATCGAAGCAGATAATAATAATAAGAACGGAATTGAACAGAGAAACACGAAGAAAACAGACAGGAAGGTCAATGAAGTGCATCCAACAAATGTCCAACAAGCAAGGCACCTCCTCCTCCTCTTCTTCTTCTCTCTCTCTTGAGAAAGACCAAGGCACCTCTTCTGAAATACTCCGTACTACACTACGTAAATAGCTTTCTTGTGTGCTCCCGATTTCGTGTTACAGACTTTACGGTGTTGACGGTGAAATCCAGCAGATGCGGTAGCGCGCCATGCCGTGACAAGCACAGAGCCCGGCGGCGCATGTGCCATAAACTTCCTCCCCGGGATTTCCCTGTTCCAATAGCGACAACCACACCGTACGACATGTGCTGCTTCGTAGGCCACACCACACGCGCCGGGTCAGATCGTAGTCGTACCACCCACCCTACTACTGACCACTCGGGATCTGACGCCCGCCTGGTACGGTTCGAGCGGTGAGCCCCAGCCCCTGAGACACTGGTCGATCAGATCCGCCACTGCCACACCAATCGCGCCGCTAGCGAAACCATGTCGTCACCTCACCACCGCCCCCCTCCCTGGTCCCGGTCCTGGGCTTGGCGACAGCGCCTGGTATCCGCCTCCCGCCACGATGACGACACCATGGCTAGCTCTCGCGGAGTTCTTCCCCATTTCCACCCCTCGCGTCCGTCCATCCTCCTCGAGGCTCTCCAGCAGTTTCCGGCGTTGTTCAGCAGCCGTGGGCGTCGCCGTCCGCTGGAGCACGCGGAGCAAATCACGGACGGGGTTTCCCCTGGTTTCGGAACCGAACACAGCGAGATATATTCAGATAACCATTCGAGAAATACTTCTGGTGTTTTCTCCAAAAAAAAATGGTGCTTTCTTCCAACGAAGCGTGGAATCCCCTGATCTGATCTAGAGGAAGCTCGCGTTGTGTAAACGTGGAAGCTGAGCTCCCCGATCGAGCGGGCGCGCCGCGGGGGCCTCGGATCGTTCTAGAACGTGGCGCGGTCACGGGCATCACAGGCGCTGCCAGGTGGGCCCCGGGTGGCAGGGTGGTCCTCCCCGCAGCACGTATTCCAAGTAGTACACCGTACTAGTACGTAGAACCAGCAGCAGCAGCAGTGCAGTGCAGCACCGGTTCCAAAAAAAAGGTTGACCTTTCCTTTCCTTTGCCCCTTTGCCCCACCCCACCCGGCCAACGGCTTTCCTTTGCTGCTAGTTGCGGCGGTCTGGCTGTGGCCCGGCCTTTCCGTCCCTCTTTTTTCACTAGCTAGCTCGTCCTTATTAACCTTTTTTTTTCTTTTCTTTTTTCCGTAAGTGCCTCCGAAAACAGAAGAAAGCAGCGTCATCGTTTGGAATGGAGATCTCGCACGCCAAAGGCTGGATAGATCCGCTGAAGCATTCGCGTGTTTCCGATTTGCCATCTTGTGGTGTCACGGTGAAACAATAATAAAACCCATCTACTCGCAAAAAAAAATAATAAAACCCATCAAGTAATCAGCCGAGATAGTTCGAATTAGCATTAAATTTTCGGTATCTGTATTTTGCTGACATTGGCACCGCCATACGAGACGGACGTTTATTGCTTGTATGATATGCAGCTGGTTGTTATTAATGTGAAATGCATAGAACTCAACCAAATTTATAAAGCGAACCTATTCGGTTGGCTGGTAGCTGATGGCTGATGCTGATTTTTGCTGGGAGAAAAACACTGCTGACTGGTTGGTGGCTGGCAGTGGCGGATGCATGATGGGAGACAGGGGGGCTGAAACAAAGGAGATGTTGATTTTCATCAAGATTTAATGGTGATTTAAAGTTTTTGCTACAGTAATTAGTTAAGAAACCAAGGTCATTAGGGGGACTGGGGCTGGAGCCCCCTGGCTCCGCCACTGGTGGCTGGCGCTGGTTTTTTCTGAGAGAAAAACACTGCTGGCTGGTGGCTGATAATACAAACGAACAGGACGCCAAAAACATCTTGATTCGAATCAAACTATTGTATTATGTGGGTGTATAAATTGTGTTATAATATGTGGATACAAAATGTCATACAGAATGAGAATAATGCAACTCTTACAATGCAGAGTATTATGTGGTTGTTTTTAACAACCACAAGTCAATTAATTATCATATAAATTATGCCAATGACTATGAGCTCAAAACATGTGAGAGTTTCTTAAAATTTATTTTCATGTCCAACGTGTGTCTTCCTTAATTATTAGTTGTTCGACATGTCAGCAAAATATCATACATACCACATATTAGCCTTACAGGACACCATCGCCACTTTGTATCCAAATCTTTTATTGGTGCTCCACTATTAATGCTATGAAGCTCGCCATCATATTATGCCAATATACATCCTTTTCACATCTATTCCGAGTGAGGATTTTATTCCTCAAGATATTTTGCCCGTAAGTCTAGCTAGCATTTCATTCCTTATTTTGCAAATGAATTAGGTTTTTGTTAGGCTAAGCATAACAAATTGCCCTTCTTAAACATGTGAGTACGTGAATCTTCATTGCTGATTCATTAAGAAAACAGCTCATTTTAAAGGGCAGCATATCGTAACTAAGTAGACATTTCATTATCAAACTGTAATTTGTTAATCCAGAAAGTTTCATTATGCCACAGCTCACGTGCCATGCGCCCATTCCATTTCTTCATCAAAGGCGGCAACAGTTGACAAAGGCTACAGTTAGTAAAGCTGCAAGGCGCACTTTATTCCGGTACAAAGCTATCATGCGTAAATTTTTCCCGCTAAAGTTCGGCTGTCAAGACGCAGCTAGTCTGCCATTCTGCCTCAACTACGAAAACAAAAATCATCCTTATACAGGGTCCTAAACATAAAATGTCCTCAAGGTAAATTTTGACGCAGTGAACCGTGCGCCGCAGCTCAAAATTTACCTCGGAGCCCCCTGTTAAAATCCCGGCACCTCCCTCAGTAGACCGCCCGCCCGCCACCGTGCTGTTCCGAGCCCGCTAACCGCGACGGTTAAAAACGCGTACGGCGTCGTCGCGTTCCCTCCCCATTTCATCCTTGTCCCCCTCCTCGCCATCCTCCCCTCCCTTCTTCACCCCGCATCTCCTCGCCTCGCCTTGCGTCGCCGCCGCCTCCCGGTCTCGCTGAAACCCTCGGCTCTCGCCGCGCCACCGCCGCGGTCGATCCGACCCGGCAGGAGCTCGGGGGACCCCGCCGCCGCCGTATCCTCCGAGGGCCGTAGCGCGGAGTCGTCGTTGTCGTATTCGGCGGCGGGAATTGGATGCGCCACGGAGCGGGCACGAGGACCTGGCAAAGTTGATTACGGCGGCGAGGGGACGACGGGATGCCGGGAGTGCCGTCCGCATCGGGATCGGGGATCTGGTCGCGGCGGCGGGACGAGATCACGTTCGATCGCCTCCAGAAGGTATCGTCGCGTGCCCCCTGTTTCGGCCGTAGGCTGTGTTTCGATCCGGGTGATGGGAATTCGGGGTGGGTCGGTCCTGGTGCCCCCGCGTAGTTTACGGGACGGAGCTGGGTGCCCTGCCTCCGTCTGGATTGATTGGTTACTCTCGGCATGTGAGTCGCCAAAAGCTGCGTGGAGATGGTGTTCTGGGGATTCGATTATTGTTTGCTGGGTTTGGGAATTTCATTTTCGATGATCTCGAGGGTTCATTTTTGCGGTAATTTCTCGTGGTGGAGTTCAATCGGGTTACGACTATTGCTACTTCTGAGATAAGCATACGTGCTATTGACTTTTTTAGCAGTTCATTTGTACTGTCTTTGCATCAATGATGTAGTGCATTGCTCAGAGGTGGTGGGTACAGCGGCCTTTTGTTTTGGTACCTGAACGATGTGGAAATGCTAGGCTAGGGTTCTCATTCTGTTCTGCGCTGTTTGTGATTTTGCGACTGTGTTTGTTTCAAAAGTTTGAGGCACATGATTTGAGACTCAATGAGAAAGTTAGCTTACTGGTTTGAAGTCCCTTCTGATGTTTAATTTGAGTGGCCTGTAAAGCTCTTGCAATGATACCTAATATGTAAAATGCTGGTTTTAGATTAAAAAAAGAAACAAATGGGTGCTGAGAATTAGGAAAGCAAACTGTACCCTCAAAGAAGAATGCATAGTTCAAAAATTTTCATCAAGTTGCTATGCAGGGAACTCATCAGTTAGTGATGAGTTGTCATTTCAACAAAATCTTCAAGTCTTTGCTCTTTAAATCTTATCACATCCTATTCTTCAATTGTAGTAGGTATAGCTGCAAGTAAAATCAGATTGGACAGGACTGGTGTTTGTACTAAGATAATTAAACTTTCTTTTATTCCACTTTTTGCATTGCGACATGTTCTGCAGTCTTCTTCTAAGTCTGTGCGATGTTTATGATGAACTTGCATCTATCTTACAATTGCCTTGCTGCACCGTTACCTTGATTTGGGTCTGTAAATTTTACGTTGTATTATCTTGATTAGAATCGTGATTGGTCGTTATTCTTTTAAGTAAGCTGCGTGTCAAACTGTACCTGTCATTGACCGCGTTCTACCGGATGTTATTAAAAAAAAACTCGACCGTGGTGGGAGACTCCCAACAAGCTTTGTTCTAAGAAGGTGCCGTGCTTCGAACCCGGGTCCGTACGGGAGTTTCAACGACCCCCGGAGTTCAATGCTCTAACCGGTCCACCTTGGGAAGCTTGACCTACCGGATGTTATTATCTAACTTTAAAATCTGAACTGGGAAAAACCAGAATGCTTATTTAAGTAGTGTTATGCTTTATATTGGCAATTGAAGTTATGAAGATTTTTTTGATAGCTTTATTGCCCAAAAAGGAAACTGATTCCTTAGGCTGTGATTTGATTTTTTTCCCCAGTTCTGGAATGAGTTGCCTCCTCAAGCAAGGCAGGAGCTCCTCAAATTGGATAAGCAAACTCTCATTGAACAAGCACGCAAGAATTTCTACTGCTCAAGGTGCAACGGGCTGCTTCTGGAAAGTTTCTCACAAATAGTTATCTATGGGAAGTCACTGCAGCAAGAAGGTTCAGATATTGATCTACCTAGGACACCTGCTGAGTCAAGGATCACACAAAGGGAACAAGATGGGGCTCAGGACCCATCAGTTCATCCTTGGGGAGGTCTTTCAATCACAAAGGATGGTGTTCTTACACTTCTTGACTGCTTTATAAAAGCAAAATCACTACGGGTGCTTCAGAATGTAAGTGTGAACGATATTGCAGAAATTTGAGCTTATTTTCTACTTGTGTCTTTAGTGGTCGCTATATGATTGATACATATTTTTTTCTATTTTTTTCGTTTCACCCTCTAGTAGCCTAATGCATTTGGATTTGAATTTAATCAGGTATTTGACAATGCACGAGCAAGAGAAAGGGAACGGGAAATGCTTTATCCTGATGCCTGTGGTGCAGGTGGCAGAGGTTGGATTAGCCAAGGGGTGGCTAATTATAGGGGGCATGGAACAAGAGAAATGTGTGCTCTGCACACTGCACACCTGTCATGTGATACACTTGTGGATTTCTGGTCAGCACTAGGTGAAGAAACTAGATCATCGCTTCTGCGGATGAAGGAGGAAGATTTCATTGAAAAACTTATGTACAGGTGAGCATAGGCATTTGAATTATGCACAAAAATAACTAAGTTAATTAGTGAGCTGATAGCAAGCTGCAGACTTGTGCCCACCAAATGGAAGATTTCTATAGAAGGAAGTGTTTTCCTAGACGCTAAATGCTAGACAGTCGGTCACCTACCTTATGGTGTTTAGACAGTTTAGATGACCAACTAGATGGTTTAAATGTTTTGTAGTGTAGCAGTAAATAAACAAATAAACAATTTAATAACTATATTTTTTATAGTTATACAATATTTTTCAAGGAAATCTAAGGCTTACCTTCCAGAGGTAGAAATGTAACTTTAGTCTTCCATTCTAACCCAAATCAATTCACTAAACATTATTCATCAATAAATATTAAATAACTATCATATCACCTGCCTGTTGATCTGCCCTCATTTCACTTGCCATTGCCTAAACGGTTATTTTGATGTGCGCATAGACATCTATATGTGTTTAGGTCAAGGTTAATTGTGGTGTTTACACCCTTTGTTACCACCTTTGACCGTTCAAACACTATAGCGTTTAATTCATCGTTTAGGCCCTAAACTACACACCAACCTGCTTTTTAGCGTTAAACACGTCCCGTCATGTTTAGGCGAACAACTCGCAAGCTGCTCTGAGTCGCAGTGGAGATTGATTGCAAGTTGAAATATGAATTCTTTGAGAATAGTTCTAAAGCATGAATAAGAATAACTGTATCTGTTATTAAAAATGGCAAGAACCTGATGATTTTACTATATTACGAAATGGTTCTATCTAGTTCTGTTGGATGCTAGAGTAACTTTTTCCTAATAGTCTTTCGCTGAGATTTCTCTAGCAACAGCCTATAGATCAACTTAAGTTTCGCTTAACAGTTTGGAGGAAATCTGTGATCAGGTTTGATAGCAAGAGATTTTGCCGAGAGTGCCGAAGGAATGTTATGACTGGTGTTTGTACTAAGATAATTAAACTTTCTTTTTTTCCTCTTTTTGCATTGCAACAATCACCACTTTGAGTGGGCTGTTGGGACAGATGAAGGAGAATCCGATATTTTTGGGTTTGAAGATGTTGGAATGAACACACAAGTCCACAGAAATGGAATTAATCTTGATCAATTTGAAGACTACTTCATAACTCTACGAGCTTGGAGGCTTGATGGTCACTACACAGAGCTGTGTGTAAAAGCACATGCATTAAAGGGCCAATCATGTGTCCACCACAGGCTTCTGGTGGGTGATGACTTTGTGACAATGACAAAGGGTGAAAGTATTAGAAATTTCTTTGAGCATGCTGAAGAGGCTGAGGAAGAGGATGTACGTCACTTGCCATTTATGGTGTCTTATATCTTTAACTGACATAGACATAAATAGGGCATTCATTATTGTTGTTAAAAGATATTATTCTAACTGATGAAAAAAATGGGCAGGAAGATGATGCCATGGACAGGGATGGAAATGATTTTGATGGTGATGGCTCCCACCCACAGAAGCATGCTAAGAGCCCTGAACTGGCAAGAGAATTTCTTTTGGATGCTGCTGCTGTGATATTCAAAGAACAGGTATTGACCAAAAAAGTCACCAGAAAGGAAACAGCTTCTTTTTAAAAAAAAATCATGAACTTATCAATAATGAATGTATGAACTTATCAATAATCACAATTAAGATGGCTTAGCTGTATATTCAATCTCACATCCCTCCAGTTGAACCAGTCCATTAATATGTATGATCCTCTGAATGTGGCTACTAAAAAATATTTTAACTTATCAATCTGTATCCTTCCTGTGCGGAAACTTCTATCTGTGCATGCCATCTGATTTAATGATGTTTAAATACTTATCAATTGTTTTTTCTGTTAAATAACATATTCTTTCTGGCATCATTCCTTCTTTACCTAAGGTTCACCAATGGATGACTTCCTTTGTTATTATTACCTTAGAATTTTTCTGGATATTCTCCATCTAATCATCAGACAGTAGGATTGTTTGCCACTTTACTGCCTATCAAGGATTCAAAGCCCACAAAAAAAGGATTCAAAGTTAGCATAGTTTCTAATTTCTGCATTGTGTGGCTTTCACACGTTGGCCTTTTTTTTCGTGTAATGCTGTAGTCAACATCATCTAGTACGGATCTGGTCAGGTCTCTTAGAAAATTCAAGCATTCGTACTCCAAGTTCTCCAAGTATTAAGAATTATGGATTTTGTTGCAGGTTGAGAAGGCCTTCAGAGAAGGCACAGCGCAGCAGAATGCACATAGTGTTTTTGTGTCTCTTGCACTAAAACTTTTGGAAGAGCGAGTTCATATAGCATGCAAAGAAATTATTACTTTGGAGAAACAGGTACCTATTATACTTCTAGATAAAATATAGAAAAGGTTGACCAGCTCATATCTGTGAACATCAACTGTGGGTGTTCTTATTGCAGAACAAACTTCTAGAGGAAGAGGAGAAAGAGAAACGTGAAGAACAAGAGCGCAGAATGAAGAGGAGAACAAGAGAGAGAGAAAAGAAGCTCAGGAGAAAAGAAAGGCTGAAAGAAAAGGAAAATAAAGGGAAAAGACTAGTTGAACTGGAGTCACCAGATGATGTTTCATCTTCAGCTCTAAGCAACTCCTCAACATCTACCAATGATGATTTGACAAATACTCTTGGCTCAAGAGATTCTGCTACCGAAGAGGAAGATAGTGCTGAAGTTCTGTGCTCTCCTGGAAGCCAGATAGATCAATCTTCGTGTATGGAAATTAATGGACAAAACAGCATCCACTGCAATGCAGTGGCAGAATCTTCTCCAATGGACAGCAGTGACCTTTGCACATCAGAGCAATCCAAATCTTCGAAACGAAGTCCAAGGTTGAGAGAGGACTTTTCTGAAGATCAGACCTGTTGGTATGATGAGAGCCAAGATGAATCTGTAAGAATTGGTGATTTACAATGGCAGTCCAGGGAGAGAACAAGTAGTGATAGAAGTTGCAATGCGACATCCACTACAAATAACAGAACAAGAGATAGACATGCATACAATTCTTGCAGCTGTGGCCATCATGAAGACTATGGAGTTGTGGATGACTGTTTTTCGTCTACAGCTAGATCTGGCAGAGAGATGAAGATGGCAAGGAAATCAGGAGTTGAGAAACCTAGGGTGCAGTACCGCAGAAGCTATCCGTTGGATAGCTTTGTAGTTTCGAAAGGAACCCGTAGCATTACACAGAAAAATGCCATTCCAAAGCAAGTATGGGAGCCAATGGATGTTCGAAAGAAGACTAATTTAGACAACACGGATAATGTTGCAGATTCAATGAATGCCGATCCAGTAAAACCTGTGGGCTGTGATACCAGTGGATGTCAAAAGGTTGGTTCAGAATGTGAATCACAGTCTCCCCTGGCTTCTGAAAGTTCCAGGGATGTTTGTAAATCAGATCAGCCACATGCAATCACTGTGAGAAGTCAAGCTGCTGCATGTGAGGGTACTCTTACAGTGAATAAACAAAACTGTTACACTGGAATTGATGAAGATTCCAGACATGACGAAGAGCTGATGACGAACTCTGCTGGTTCTGATAGCTCCTCTTCATGTATGAGCGAGGGAGATAGAGAAAGCAGCTCCAGCAGCATGACCTCTTTGAGTGCTCAAAATCCAGAATCATCATCATCCGAGTCAGAGGAATCCCCAGATAGAACAAAGAGCACCGTAGGTAGTCCACCATCAAGAACTGCGCCACGGTCTTTGCTTGAGGCATGTGCAGGAAACGGTTTCAGAGAATACCAGCCAAAAGCCACACGCATGGCTCACAATGACAGATTTGGATTCAACATATCCCCTTTCCAGGATCAGCTACTGCACCACCAAAGCATGCATGTACCTCCACATTCGCCAGCAACAATGGGGCTTCACAACCGTTCTTGGGCTGCTCAAACAAATGGAAACTTCCATTATGCCCGGCCTACCCCCTTATATTCTGGTCCGCTTGTATTCGGAGCACCTGGTAACCATTTTGTTGATTATCCGGTCCAGTACAGCAGTGTAAATCCTTATTTGGCTCCTGCCTTAAGTCATATGCATCCAGAGCCTATCCACAAGACTGCAGCCAGCTTCAGAGCTATGCCTCCATTGCCTTTTCAAAATGGACCTCAGCAGATTGCTGGTCATGCTCATATAGACATGAATCTAGCAAGGCACCCTTCAAAGTCGACGGCACCAGATCTTCCAGCAGACCAGAACAAGTCGGGACTAAAGGATCTCCCAGAAGAGAAGAGCAAATCACAGGATGCGGATGCGTCCTTCTCGCTTTTCCAGTTCAATCTACCAATAGCTTCGCCTGTAACACCATCATCTAAAGACGGAGAGTTGGCTGCAAGGCCGCCACTGGTTCAGGTTCAAGCTCAGGTTTGCTCGAGGGAGCAGGCAGATGTGAAGGAATATAATCTGTTCTCCTCCAAAGATAATGGTATATTTTCATGCTCGGATGATAATGATATATTTTCGTTTATATGTAGATAAAAAAAACTGTGACAGACCTGCTCCTCCGTTTCTGCTACTCATGGCTCTCGTTGCACTTCGTGAATGATTTGTGTTCTCGTAATGAAATAAAGGATGTTCAGATTTTCTTGTTTGTGTCTGTTTGTTCGTCAACGTTTTGGTTTATTCCCCTCGTCAGTGGCGAATCCAGCGGTGGGGCGGCCGGGGCTAGAGCCCCCCCTACCGCCGGCTGCCTCCATTGCAGCCCCACCAAGCCCCCCCCCCCCAAAAAAAAAAAAATTGGAGGGGGAAGAAGAGAGAAGGGGGGGCTGGAGGAGGAAGAAGTAGTGGCAGCCCCTCCTTGGCTCAACCGCTGGATTCGCCACTGCCCCTCGTGTATGAAAAGCTAGCGAATGGCGCTGATCTATCTGCCTCCTGATGAGCAATATGGAATTGATTTACTGCTTGGTTCATGTTTTCCCCCGAGTCCTGATAACTGACTACGCATTAGCTGAGAACTGCTCATGTCCATTGTACGGTTTCATTCAGTTTTTTTTTTTGAGAAATGTACATTTTTGGAAAGAGGAATATGCTTTCCATTTATGTTTCAGATTTCAGAGACAGAATATTATCTAAACAACAGTGTATGATGTAAAAATCAGATTGCTAATGATCACAATGCTGAATGCGAACGTGAAATGTTGATAACAGTAGCGGTACAAGTACGATCCTTGAAACACGCATCTTGTTTATTATATTGTGCACAAGCTGACAAGCATGAGACATGAACCAGCTTCCATGATTACTACGAGCAATCCCTTTCCAGAACCTATGATCCATGAACAAGCTAACTGTCAGTAGGTTTCATTTCCATCCTTCAACACTGAATTTCTCGAGCAGAAAAAAAAGGGGTCAAAGATGGTGAGTATATTCCTAGCCGATGATTGACGAAGATAACACTAATATGGAACTTAAGAGAGCTGTACTGGCATAGTGCTTGTAAAGATAGAGTTATCTTGTGTATTTGATGATTGATGAAGACTCTATAAGACTATAACAGGTTTTTACTGAACCTATGACCAAATTTCAACTTTTTCATCACCGGAACTTGAAATAATAATTGCACGTTTTTTTTTTGAAAGAATAGGAGGGGTGAGTATATATTAAAATAAAGAAAGAAAACAGCAGAGTTTACAACAAAAATAAAAGGAAGGGGGTTGAGGCGGCCTCAGGCCAAGAGAGGGAGGGAAGAAATTTACAGGGCTTGAAGCTGTCTCGATTTTTCCAGTGTGTGAATAGTGACTCATGACTGAAAGAACAGTGTACATTGTAGAATACTTTTGGTTCATGATTTTCCGCCTGAGAAATAGCGTGGCAAGTGGAGCTTTTGGGCCTATTTTGTTGCCCTGAACAATATGGGCCAATGTTCCGGTCCGACCGTTTTCTTCGCCTGGCCTCCAGCCCAACCCACGGCGCAATCGGCGGTGTTCTGTCCGGGAGAACAACCCAGTCCTCCTCACTCTGGCGATCAACGCCACCAACGCACGCGGCACGCCTCGCCTGCCGCCTCCTACTCCGGCGAGGGCGGGCGAGTTGCTTGCTCCGGCCGCTTCTCGGTTAGTGTCCTCCTCTTACTATCTTTCCTCTACGTCCCCACAACTGCTTCTCCTAACCTAGGTTTCGCCGTCGCCGCCTCTCTTTCCTCTCGCCCCCAGCCCTTCGGTGCCGACGAGAGAAGAGTAGAAGCCCTAGCCGCCGCGTCTGGGGATTTGAGGCTTCGAAATGATCTCGACTTCGAAATCATCTCGGCTGCATTGGTGAAAAGTGAGGGATTTCCGGCCAAAAGTTCACGAACCTGGTAGCCAGGTGAGCTTTACGCCTTTACCTCTAAAAGTTCCTGCAACAGATTTCAGTCTTGGATTATTGCAAGATGTCTTTTCCCCCTCCAGCCTTGGATGGGATTTAAACATGTTTTAGATTTCCTGTTGATTTTGCACATCTACATTTAGAGCTTATCCTGTGAGAGGACTATAATAGAAAATGACCTGATGGAAGATTTACTGGATTGGAGATAATTCACGTTAACCCTGTTCCTTTTTAAGGCCCGTTAATCCTGTTCATCAGGGTACTATCTTTGTATTGATAATTATGCTATGGTTCTTGCAGCTCATCACGTCAACGAAACCAATTTGTCTCTCTCTCCCGGAAAGGTTGATGGTGCCACCCCGCAACATTGTGTACTACTTATCACGCCACATTGTTCGGAAGACCCTGGTAAACCTCCAAGGAAAGCCATGCCGGGACCCAGGTGAGCTTTATGCCTTTACCTCTAAAAGTTCCTGCAACAGATTTCAGTCTTGGATTATTGCAAGATGTCTTTACCCCCTCCAGCCTTGTATGGGATTTAAACATGTTTTAGATTTCCTGTTGATTTTGCACATCTACATTTAGAGCTTACCCTGTGAGAGGACTATTATAGAAAATGACCTGATGGAAGATTTACTGGATTGGAGATAATTCACGTTAATCCTGTTCTTTTTTCGAAAGACCCGTTAATCCTGTTCATCAGGGTACTATCTTTGTATTGATGTGCTATGGTTCTTGCAGCTCATCGCGTCAACGAAACCAATTTGTCTCTCTCTCCCGGAAAGGTCGATGGTGCCACCCCGCAAGATTGTGTACGACTTATCACGCCACATTGTTCGGAAGACCCTGGTAAACCTCCAAGGAAAGCCGTTCCGGGACCCTGTGTGCACAGTGGCAGAATACACTGCTCGCCAACCAGTGTTGGTGTCTGTACCAAGTGAAGGTGTCCGGCTGATTGGCGAGAAGCTCGGGAGGTGCTTCTCCACCACCAGTGAGCCAGGAATGGAGTTCATCTCGTCTCTCAACACAGCGCTACAAGAGTTCCACGATTCTGACATCTGTGTTTCCGGCTTCGACGAGTCCAACCTGGTGGTGGCCGAGGACACCGAAGAGTTGCTGTTTCTTCCTACCGAAACCGACAAGATTGAGATTGAGCAGCCGCAGAATCTTGACCCTGGTGTGTATAAGATGCCTGGGCGCTTGGTGTTCCCTGAACCTGGGAAGCTCAAGTTCAGAGACGTGAAGTTCCAGAAGAGCACCCCTGCTGGTATCCAAGCTAACTACCTGGATGCTCACACCTTCATCTCCAAGAACCTCCTCCAGCCAGAGATTCCTGTCCCTGATGACATCAAGCACCTGCTCAAGCTCATGAAATCTCCTGAGTCAGCAACCACGGGGCCCCTTATCTCCAGGCATGCGTCTGTGGTGCTATGGAGCCTTCGGCGAGGGCTTGTCATGAACTACATCCCTTACATCCGTCACGTGCTGCCACATGTTGACCCCACTGCTGAGGCTACAATTCTCGGTGAGATCCCGTACCTTGATGATTGGATTGAGAGGGCAAAGAAGAACAAGCTCCTAGAGCTCTTCTTCAACCACCGCCGAGACAAGTATCGTGCCAACGCAACTGGTTTCCTTGATTTCTACTACGACGTCTCAATCAATAAGATGGAGTGGTGCTGGTCTCGCTGTTTCAAGCCTGACGATGGTTACCCACCTGGTGAAGCTTGTTATTACAAACCTGATGAAACTGAGATTGTGACGGCGGTGACATATCCTGAGTTAATCCCCACTATCCAGGAGTCACTCTGGAAGACGAACCACCTGCAGAAGGCACATTGATCATGAGTGCTGCGTTGCTTATTGTCTTCTAGAGCAACTCCATATATATGAACTTTATGACATTTGAGTTAGCTTGGGATCTTTCTTTCGTTGGGGTTGTGGTGTGGGATTTTAAGGAATGCGGGTTATGAATCATTCACATTTAAACGCGAATTATGAATCTGGATTCAGATGCCCCATGTATGTTGCCTTTATGTTTTCGACCAACGTTGTACAATGTCAAACAAGATTGAGAATGTCCAAACCTCTGAAGTAGTCTTGCATGTGATAAATAGGATGAATATGAATGCAGCGTGTTCGGTGATAGTGATATTAGCACGGTACGATCATTGCAACGTGCATCTGTGATCTGTTTCGTTCTATTATATAGCATCAAAGTGTAAATGCAGAAGCATGACACATGAATCGAATTTTGTACTACCTCCGTTCCAGATTACTATTTGTTGTTGACTTTTTTCGTAACGTTTGACCATTCTTATTCAAAATTTTTTGCAAGTGTCATTTTTTTATTCGTGGCTCATCACATATACTTTAGGTATGACTTATTTTTCGCATATTTGGATAAAATTTTTGAATAATACGAATGATCAAACGTTACGAGAAAAAGTCAACAACGGATAGTAATTTAGAACGGAGGGAGTAACATAATTTCACGTGTTCAGGTTCAGGCCATCGCTTCCTGCAGAGCCAGCATTGTCTTCTTATTTTTACCAAGAGACAGATCCTGCCTGCCTTCGGTTACAAAAGCAAACTCACGAATTTTGCTAGCTCCCTCAGCAGATGAGGGGATGACTGCGAACCCAGAAAGAAAAAGGTGCTGATAGTGCTTGATATCTGTAATAAACACATCCAGATTTCAGAAAAGGGGGCGAAATTTACAGCTCACACACCCAGAAAGAAACGGGTTTTTATAGTGCTTGATACCTGAATATTGTTTTTACAATGACATGCGGGTTTCCCTGCAGGAAGATGTCGAACAGAGTGTTGCTTGTGATGCATGATGAAGAGATGATCAGGAGTCAGCGGGACGGGAGATAGGGATAGCGGCTCCAGTAGTATGACGTCTTCGAGCAGCTCATATTTCTCTGATTCAGAGGAATCTCCAGACAGAAGTACCAGCACCTAGTGCTCGATCAATGAGAACTGTTTCACGGTTCCAGGGTTCAACCAAGAGCTGCCTACTGCCTAGCAAGACGAATTCGACCGTTTCCTTGAGTTGTGAAAGAAAAAACAGAGCCCCAAGTCTTAACTCGAAACTAAAGCAATAGAAGAAAAACATTTTGACAAAGGATCCAAGGAATAACTAACAGACGGTAGCTAAACATCTGAATAAACTAGCCAAGGTCACAGCTCCTATTCCAGACCAAACTTGCTTTTGGTCGACAATTTGGCATGGAGGACAATTTGATGATCAATATGTTCTCCTGATCTGTTTGATGTTTGACGCGGTCGGGGACGGGACGGCGTGGCCATCGCCATCGCGTGGCTGCTGCCAAGACGCAGGCACGCAGCTGGGCTCCGGCGAGCCATGGCTTGCAGAGGAGACGGGGTGTCCGACCGTGTCAAGATGCACTTGGTCCCTCTCCATGCTCTCGAGATTCGAGATCGAGCAGGATGCAGCACCCAGCACCCAGAACCAGAGCTCAACAGCCAGCGAGCGCGCCGCCTGCGGCACTTTAGGAGATGTAGCATTTCCGGATGCGCGGTGGTCGTGGAGGCTAGAGCGCGCGGCGCAGGCGACGGCAGACGTGCCCCGGCAGGGCGCGAGCGCGTCGCGGCGCGCGCTGGCACTGGCAGGATCACCGCGCGCGGCGCGCCGCCGTTCGTGATCCATGGCTTGGTGTCATGGTCTCCTGTCTCGTCGGTTGAGAGAACTACGGCGACGGGGCGTTGATGACGAGAGATTCCGGGGGACCATCGGACCTGCGGCGTCGTCAAGCTCGGGATTTTGGGAGGTGGGGGATGATCAGATGATGCCTGGGGCTCTGACGGGCAGAGCGTGACGCGGAGGCGGCGCTCGCCCGCAATGGCCGCGCCGGCGCCGCTGCAAGCCCGAATGGAGGTGTCCAGGAGGAAGGAGGTGGCAAAGAGAAACCTTCGTGACGCGGCGGTGCTCCGGTGCGCCACGGAGAGGCCGACGGCGGCGTGCTTGCAGGGACCGGGGGTGGACGGTATTTCAAATACCGACCGGGCGGACGGTATCTGAAATACCGACCACCCCTGGGTACCTTCTGACCGCTGGATGCGGCACGAGCGGCTCAGATCATGCATGCACGGGTTGCGGGGTCAGGGAGCCGGTCGTCCTCGCCACCAGACAGGCGCGCGCGGAGAGCCTAGGCCCGGAGAGCTTCATGGCGAGCCCTGCCGGTGGAGGTCGCCGGGAAAGCGACACACGAGCACGTCCATGCCATGGACCTCCGCACGGGAGCCTGTTCTACATCCACGCCGAGGTCCTCGCCGCCAGCTGCGCCCCCGGCCGTAGTGTCGACGCCGTTGACGGGCATGCAGGCGGCCGTCTCCCAGCAGGTCGTGGAGGCTAGAGCGCGGCGCGAGTCCGTCGCGGCGCGCGCGGGCAGGATTGCCGCGCGCCGCCGCTCGTGAGCCATCGCTTGGTCTCATGGTTTTGTATGTCTCACTGCTCGCGAGAGCTGCGGCGGCGAGGCGTTGAAGAGATAATACGGCGGATCTTCGGAGCTGCGTCGTCGTCGTCTGGGGCTCAGCCGCCACCCCCCGAACCCCAAATTTCCTAAACCCCTCCGCCTCAGCCTTGCTCCGGCGGCCACGGTGCCCCGCCTAGCCGCCGTGCCCGACGTCGTGAAGAAGGATTGGTCCTTCCTGGATTCCACGGGCGCGGACCTCCAGCGCGCGCTCGCCGTCCCAAATTTGTCTAGCAGTCCAAATTTCAAGTGAACAATGTAATCATAAGAACAATATTGTAACCTTCAAAACTATATGAATGGATGGGGAGCATGTTTTATTGCTCCTCCCAGGGCAATATAATCAGGTGGGGATATCTCTTCCAGGATGATTTACGCTTGCAACATATATTATCATAAGACTGCAAGTTTTGTACATGATGAGTTCTAATAGTTGTCTGCAACTAGTGGCTGCCGCCTCGCTCGGGTGCTCCAATGGGCAAATGCTGCCAACGATATTGCCAATGGGCGAATGCTACAGCTACAGCAGGTCGTGTCCTTTGCTTGCCCGGGAACGTTCTATCTGCATATGCTTAATTTCCTCTTGCTGCAGAGTCATTGCAACTGCGGCCTCCAATTCGGCGTGCATATGGATGATAGCTGGCCCTGATAGACTCACTCAACGACCATCGGGGTGGCTGCAGAGACGATTTTCCAGTTAACCCGATTGATTAGATAGGGAGTGGATACAACATACAGAAAGCATAATCTATATGATGGCTCACCTGTTTCTGCTTGTTTAAGTTGCTAGGTCTCCATGAAAGGAGGACACTCTCCCTACCAATCTGAGCTCCACTTAATGCACTGATGGCCTGCTCAGCACACGATCTGAAGATTAAAAGAAAATACCATGAAAACAAACCCTACGAGAATCTAAACATAATACTTAGGATGAAATTAAGATAGTACAAACCTGCTGACAAATTTGACTAGGCCATATTGCCCATCTGCATGAATCTTCAGATAACTAAGTTCTCCGTAAGTTGCAACGATGCCCTTCAACTGGTTAACAGTAACGCAGGGATCTAACCCCTCCACAAGAACCTATCACAGAAATAAGGTGGAACTTAGGAGACAGCAGCATCTTACAGCTAGCAAACATTATGAAAGTCACCTACCATTGCATCGTCTGGATCATTCTTAGAGTCCTCCCTTTCTGGGATCCAGCGAGGAGCAGAAGCTGCAACAAACGTAGACAACTATAAGTTCACAATCGCCATGCTTATACACAAGGATGTACGTCATTATTCCAGCACAACTTGTGTAAATACACAAAACTATGAAGAAAAAAAACAAACATCTGCAAACTCCAAGGCCAAAGTGATTATTAGTAAGAGCGGCACTCATATAACAAAAACAAGTACCTCTGAAATTACCTGAAGCCGTGTTCAGATTTTTGGATAGGGCAAAATGTTGGTATTCTTTCCTGAAAACAACTTGTCTTTCGTCGGGAAATGAGGTCACACCATCCAATGTGCTCTTTCTAATGTTAAATGCAATTGCCCACGCATGTTTGTCCATAAAATGTGCCTTGGTCATCAAATAAACGACATCCTCACCATGCATGCTCCAGAGAGGGCCAGCCATGCACAGGTTTTCCGGTGCTGAACTTTCAGAGTGGCTCTGCCTCATGCAGGGCAAGAATGAGCTTGCGCTAACATAGGCCGTGCAGTCCTGCCTCCAATAATGGTCCGAGGTGAGCTTTCTGTTCCACGTGACAGTAGTCAAACCCATACTATTTTCTATCTCCAAGCCAGAGTCAGGCATCGCAGCTCTGTTCCAGCACGGGCTGTTTGATGCTCTTGCGACAGCAACTATGTGAACCTCAATCTCGATCAGCTTGATGAAGCCATCGCTGAAGGTGACATCCCGAACTGCCCGTGCAGGGGTGGGAAATAACTCATCTTGTAGGTACTGGCGGTAAAGGCACATGTTGCCATCCATTGGCTCGGGAAAACGGATGTAACGCACGACAGGATTGGTGTCAAGAACGCTGCACAGCAGAATACCACGCCAGAGATCGACCCAGCCGAGTATGCCTCCTTCAAGAGTGATCACTTTGTTACTATTGTGAACCAGGTAATCATCCTTGTACCCAGGCCATGGTGGCTCCAACAGCGCCAACCTCGTCGTCCATGCATTCGTCTGGGAGGAGAAAATGTGGAGATCGTACTGCAGGTGGACAAGTTTAGGACGAAGAACAGCCATCAAAAAGTCTTCACCATCGCCACAGAGAAAGAAACCAATCTCCGAGGGATGGAATACATGTGGTTTTGGATTTGGCAGCACATCGAGGGATGGAGGCTCGGTGTGGGCTCTGTAAACCAAGTAGTCTCGCAATCGGACATCGCCAGATCCTCCAAGGACTCTATTGGTCTGGCACAGAAGTTGTAGATGACGCGGATGATGGCGATGTCCTTGCCCAAGCAGACAACGAGGGGCTCGTCCATGAGGTCGGTCGGCTTGAGGCCCGAGAGGTGGAAGCACAGATGGGAAACGGCGGGCGGATCGGTGAGCCACAGGGAGACGCCGACGGCTGCACCCGTGCGCGTGATGGCCTGAGCGAATGTCCCGTTCTTCCGATCGCCGATGTACGCGACGCGACTGTGTCGAGCATGACCCAGGCGGGAGAACCGCCATGGCGCCGCCCGGAGGAGGTGGCGCCGGGGGCTTGTAGGACCGGGGGGTTGAAGGAGGCGGGGTCGATGAACGTTTCCCGGTTGGAGAACATTGCGGCGGACGCCGGCGAGGGTAGGGCTAGGCTGCTCCCGATTTGGGGGTTAGGGTTTCTGGATCTCTTCCGCAACGTATAGAATTATTAGAGGGATATAGCCGATCGGGGTCTTCGAGAAGACGAAGACGTAAGGGACGGGATTCTTCTTTGATGAACCCTGCCAGGCCGGTTACTTCAATTCGCAGGAGAGTTCCGGTTCCGGTCCTTCTGTTCTTCCGTTTATGATAGGAAAAGCCTGTTCCACACCCTCAATTATCATGCTGTCCTGTTTACAACCTTCAACAATAAATTTTTCAAACCGTCTAGTCACGCGATGGCGCTCTATCCTCCACGACCACGACCACCGGGCGTCGTACCGGCCGCAGCCACGCGATGGCGATGGGCGCCGCCCCGTCCCCGACCGCCTCGATCCTGCGCACCACGCGCGCGTGGACCACTGCAACGGGCGCCACGGCGTGCCCAGCGCCAACACTGGTCATCGTCGTCCACAGGCCGGTTGGTTTGGTTCATCAGACCACGGCGGAATCCTCACCACCACGGCCATCAGAATCCAACGAGCGCAGGCCGACGCCGCCGCGGCGGATCAGAGGGCGTCCTCGGCAACCTACACGGCGCGGAAGCCGACCCCGAGGTGCATGCCCGTCGACGGCGTCGACACTACGTCCGGCGGCGCAGCGGGCGGCGAGGACCTCGGCGTGGATGTAGAACAGGCCGCGGACGGGCTCATGTCGCTTGCCCGGCGGCCTCCGCCGGCAGAGCTGGCCACGGAGCTCTCCACGCCTGTCTGGTGGCGACCGCAGCCCGTGCACGATCCGAGCCGTGCGTGCCGCATCCAGCGGTCAGAAGGTACCCACGGGTGGTCGTATATGAAATACCGTCCGCCCGGTCGGTATTTCAAATACCGTCCACCCCCAGTCGTTGCAAGCGAGCCGCCGTCGTGCTCTCCGTTGCTCACCGGAGCACCGCTGAGTCACGAAGGTTTCTCCCCGTCACCCTCCTTCCTCCTGGACACCTACATGCCGGGTTGCAGCGGCGCCGGCGCGGCCATGGCCGGCGAGCGCCGCCGCCGCGTCACGCCCTGCCCGTCAGAGCCCCAGACAGCATAGCATCCTCCACCTCCCAAAGTCCCGAGCCTGACGACGCCGCAGGTCCGATGGTCCGCCGGAATCTCTTATCATCAACGCCCCGTCGCCGTAGTTCTCTCAACCGAAAAGACAGGAGACCAATTCAAGACACCAAGCCATGAATCACGAACGGCGGCGCGCGGCGATCCTGCCAGTGCCAGCGCGCGCCGCGACGCTCTCGCGCCCTGCTGACGGGGCACGTTCGCCGTCGCCTGCTCCGCGCTCTAGCCTCCACGACCACACCGCGTGTCCGGAAACGCTACATCCTCCGGCGCCACGGGCGGTGTTCTCGCCGGCCGTTGAGCTCTCTGCTGCATGACTGCATCCTGCTCTCGAGAGCCTGGCGAGGGACCAGTCCGTCCGCGTGGTCTAGGGGGTGCTTGCCTTCGCTGCACGCCGTGCTTCTCCCAAGAACGTTGTGTGAGAATATGCCTGTCTTGCAGTGCCAGGCAGTGCGAGTAAGTGCTGTAATTAACAGTCAGCCAGTCAGCTCGCCATGGGTAAAGTTTTTTTTTAGGAGACAAATTCAGGACATGTACAAACTACAAAGTTCAGCGCACATGTCCTCCCTAGTTAGCTAACATCTTGGTGCATATCTGCAATGAGTACAGAGCTTTTCTTCACGATCAAACTTAGAACAATGAGCTTTTCTTCGCATGGTTGTCGACAAACAAGCACAACACATGGGTAACCGCTGCTGAATTCGAAGTGTACGTTTTGCATCCGCTCTCTGTTTACAGAGAGAAGATTAGGGTGTGACTCATCAGAGAACAAACAAAAAACACCTTGTGATAATATCATCCCAATGCAGCTCGGCCTGATTCAGAGGGATGGATGCCGTTAATCTAGCTAATCCTCCTAAATTACTGTGAACTTGCTGTTCTAATCCGTCATCCGCTTCGATCTTCAGCTGCAAGCTTGCGTCAGGAGACAGTTGCCGACAGCGAAGCGGCGAGGGGGAGTAAGAGTTGTTCTTGATGGCCGCCCCGCGCAATTCAGAAGCAAGGCCGCTGGTCTGAACTCTGAAGCTTCGTTGTTTTTCATTGGTGCGAATGCGACGACGAGGCTGCCACTTGACCAGCGAGCTCCACCGTCAGGGCTCGACATCGAGCTCTACGGGCCTAGGCTCTCCGCCATGGCGTCGTCCCCGTCCAGCTCCCGCGCCTGTCTGGCGAGGAGGACGGGCTCCCTGAATCCTGAAAGCCTGACCACAGCCCGCGCACGATCCGAGCCGCACGTGCTGGATCCGACCGTCAGAAGGTATCTAGGGTGGACGGTATTTGAAATACCGTCCGCCCGGTCGGTACTCCAGATACCGTCCATCCCTGGTCGTTCCAAGCGCGCCGCCGTCGCTGCTCTCCGTGGCTCACCGGAGCACCGCCGCATCACGGAGCTTACTTTCTCCATGTCACCTCCTTCCCCCTGGTTCTGGAGACCTCCATTTGTGCTCACAGCGGCGTCACCATGACCGGTGAGAGCCACCTGCTGCGTCACGAACGCCATGCTCTGCCCAGAGATCCGCCGTATTATCTCACCGGCGCCCCATTGCCGTGGTTCTCGTAAGATCCTAAGAGGTAATACAGCCTGACGACGCCGCAGGTCCGATGGTCCGCCGGAATCTCTTATCATCAACGCCCCGTCGCCGTAGTTCTCTCAACCGAAAAGACAGGAGACCAATTCAAGACACCAAGCCATGAATCACGAACGGCGGCGCGCGGCGATCCTGCCAGTGCCAGCGCGCGCCGCGACGCTCTCGCGCCCTGCTGACGGGGCACGTTCGCCGTCGCCTGCTCCGCGCTCTAGCCTCCACGACCACACCGCGTGTCCGGAAACGCTACATCCTCCGGCGCCACGGGCGGTGTTCTCGCCGGCCGTTGAGCTCTCTGCTGCATGACTGCATCCTGCTCTCGAGAGCCTGGCGAGGGACCAGTCCGTCCGCGTGGTCTAGGGGGTGCTTGCCTTCGCTGCACGCCGTGCTTCTCCCAAGAACGTTGTGTGAGAATATGCCTGTCTTGCAGTGCCAGGCAGTGCGAGTAAGTGCTGTAATTAACAGTCAGCCAGTCAGCTCGCCATGGGTAAAGTTTTTTTTTAGGAGACAAATTCAGGACATGTACAAACTACAAAGTTCAGCGCACATGTCCTCCCTAGTTAGCTAACATCTTGGTGCATATCTGCAATGAGTACAGAGCTTTTCTTCACGATCAAACTTAGAACAATGAGCTTTTCTTCGCATGGTTGTCGACAAACAAGCACAACACATGGGTAACCGCTGCTGAATTCGAAGTGTACGTTTTGCATCCGCTCTCTGTTTACAGAGAGAAGATTAGGGTGTGACTCATCAGAGAACAAACAAAAAACACCTTGTGATAATATCATCCCAATGCAGCTCGGCCTGATTCAGAGGGATGGATGCCGTTAATCTAGCTAATCCTCCTAAATTACTGTGAACTTGCTGTTCTAATCCGTCATCCGCTTCGATCTTCAGCTGCAAGCTTGCGTCAGGAGACAGTTGCCGACAGCGAAGCGGCGAGGGGGAGTAAGAGTTGTTCTTGATGGCCGCCCCGCGCAATTCAGAAGCAAGGCCGCTGGTCTGAACTCTGAAGCTTCGTTGTTTTTCATTGGTGCGAATGCGACGACGAGGCTGCCACTTGACCAGCGAGCTCCACCGTCAGGGCTCGACATCGAGCTCTACGGGCCTAGGCTCTCCGCCATGGCGTCGTCCCCGTCCAGCTCCCGCGCCTGTCTGGCGAGGAGGACGGGCTCCCTGAATCCTGAAAGCCTGACCACAGCCCGCGCACGATCCGAGCCGCACGTGCTGGATCCGACCGTCAGAAGGTATCTAGGGTGGACGGTATTTGAAATACCGTCCGCCCGGTCGGTACTCCAGATACCGTCCATCCCTGGTCGTTCCAAGCGCGCCGCCGTCGCTGCTCTCCGTGGCTCACCGGAGCACCGCCGCATCACGGAGCTTACTTTCTCCATGTCACCTCCTTCCCCCTGGTTCTGGAGACCTCCATTTGTGCTCACAGCGGCGTCACCATGACCGGTGAGAGCCACCTGCTGCGTCACGAACGCCATGCTCTGCCCAGAGATCCGCCGTATTATCTCACCGGCGCCCCATTGCCGTGGTTCTCGTAAGATCCTAAGAGGTAATACAGGAGACCACGACACCAAGCCATGGCTCACGAACGGCGGCGCCGCGACGCGCTCGCGCCCTGCCGGGGCACGTCTGCCATCGCCTGCGCCGTGGCTCGCCGGAGCACCGCTGCGTGCCTGTGTCTTGGCAGTTTCCACGCGATGGCGATGGCCACGCCGCCCCGTCCCCGACCGCGTCAGGCCCGCGTGCCACGGTCAGGCGGCGTGGACCACTGCGACGGGCGCTGCGGCGTGCCCAGCGCCATGAGCGGCGAGACCACGCGCAGCGCGTCCGCGGAATAATGGGCGGCCGTGTGCCCGACTTGTGCGGCCGCGCCACCGCACGTGGCCGCGTCCTTGGTACGCGCCGATGCTGACACCAGCGCGGCGCTCCCCGTCCTGGTCCTGGGCTCCCGAATGAGTTTGTTGGGCTACGCCGCTGGGAGTGGGGTGCTCGGATTGATCGACGTCGTCCACGGCGCTTGCTGCCGATAGGGCCGTGGGCGCCGTCGCGGACCATGCTGTAGCGGTAGTGCAGGACAGCGCTGATGAGGAGGTCAGTGCTTCTGCTCCTTGTTGCTCCCCTGGCTGCAGGCGCATGGCTCCTCTGGTGCATTGTTTATGCGCATCACGCATCGGTTTGAATGCGTAGGCCGATCTTGCGCTCGATCTGCTCCGCGAAGCCTACGGCGTGATGAACAAGCGGTATGACGGACGAAGTCGAGAGGCTCATCAAGTTATCAATCAATCTGAAATGGGATTCGGCAGGCTGTGTCTGCAGAGAAATTGGACAGGAGTTCCTGAACCTGAAACGCTCCGTGCCCTTGATTTGTTCATCCAGAAGGCGCTAAAGGTATAGGCAGAGGGCCTGCGGGGTCAGCTCGTCAGGTCACGAAGTCTTGGCCGTCGACGGAAGGCAAGAAGCCGATCTCCCCGGGTTCAAAGAAAAGCGGCTTTTTTTACCATTGCAAATCAAAACAAAACGATGGCAAGAAAGAAAAACACAAATGGCTTTTCATACGTTTCAAAATTCCTATTAAGGCCAAAGAGATATACTACAAGATACTGGAACCACAATTTGCTTTACACTTTTACAGATACCCAAAAATCTCATCCTTGAAATTGCAAAACAGCCAGGTACAAGCTAGGCTCATCAACAAACTCTGTTATTTCATACTTGTTCCCAGATGCAGCCTTCTCCAGCGAGGATTTACTGGGTAAATCAGATGTCACAACATCAGGATGCTCTCTCCGGTTTTGTTCGAAATTCTGCCTGCCTTGATCCAAGAACATCACAACTCTTGCACCTAGAGGCAAAAAGGAAAAACAGTGGCTCAAGTTCTAAAACTGATGAACAATAAAAGCATGTAACTTGAAACAATGATGATGCACACACACAGGAAAACCTCAAGTATCATGATTATATGTGTCCGGAACCGGATACATGACTTGTATTTTCATGAACATAGGTGCAGCAAGGTTCAAGAGAGCTGACAGCCTTGATAGTTGTAAGGCAAGGTTTACAACCTTAAGTTCCTAGTGTCAAGCTGAATCGCTAGGAATTATGTGAGGCAAACTAATATGATATGAGAACTCAGGGATCACACACCTAATTGAATTATTAACAGTGGCTTTAACTGATAGCCTGAATGAGTTCAAAGATGCAGAAGAATGATTGCCACCTAAATACTACAATTCGCCTAAAACAGAAGTTCTAGTTGCATTGGAAAACCAAGACAGCCATAGCTGAGTTTCAAAACTAGCCTAGCAACACAAAAGGCGCAGACCATACATACTCAGAACACACTTGTCTAATATTATCAATTGCGGAATCGCTATGCACTGCAAGAGTTATACATCTACATCTGATACACGAATTGACTCACTCCCATTCCAATTAAACTAAATCACCACACGAAATTAACCATCCAGATCATTTGTGTAGTCTACGTATGGTGGAGAGAACGAAACGCACGGTCTCATGAGCCTTATCGTACTAACCACCGCAGGCTCAGCCCACAGAAACAACGCAGCTAAGCAAGGATAAGGTGCCATTTCAACAGGCCTTACCTTTGGAGCACCTCTTGGCCAACGACTTGAGCAGCGCGGCGGCGGAGACCCCCATCCCAGGGAAGTAGCACACGAACACGACGTCGAAGTCGTTGAACCTCTCCGGCACGGCCTCCACCACGCCGCCGCCCCTGCCCCCACCCCCACCCTCCAGGTGGAAGCACCTCACCTCATCGTGCGCCTCCTTGACCCCCGCCAGTACGTACAGCGACTCGTGCGCGGCCACCAGGAGCTCGCACGGCGAGGACGCGAGCAGCGCGTCCACGAAGGACGGCGTGGGCGTCACGGCCAGCACCCGCGACGCCGGCGAGAGCGCCCCCGCCGCGAGCGCGCGCTGGAGGTCCGCGCCCGTGGAATCCAGGAAGGACCAGTCCTTCTCCACGACGTCGGCGATGGCGACGCCGTCGGGCACGGCGGCGAGGCGGGGCGCCGTGGCCGCCGGAGCAAGGACGAGGCGGAGGGGTTTAGGAAATTTGGGGTTCGGGGGGTGGCGGCTGAGCCCCAGACGACGACGACGACGCAACTCCGAAGATCCGCCGTATTATCTCATCAACGCCTCGCCGCCGCAGCTCTCGCGAGCAGTGAGACACGCAAAACCATGAGACCAAGCGATGGCTCACGAGCGGCGATCCTGCCCGCGCGCGCCGCAACGGACTAGCGCCGCGCTCTAGCCTCCACGACCACGACCACCGGGCGTCGTACTGGCAGCAGCCACGCGATGGCGATGGGCGCCGCCCCGTCCCCAACCGCCTCGACCCTGCGCGCCACGGCGCACGCGAGCGCGGACCTCCACGGCGGGGAAGCCGACCCCGAGGGGGCGGAGGACATCGAACCCCCGCACGCCGATGCAGGGAGACGGACGCCTGCATGCCCGTCAACGGCGTCGACACTACGACCGGTGGGGCAGCTGGCGGAGAGGACCTCGGCGTGGATGTAGAACTGCCGCGCTGCGGTCCATGCCGTGAACTCCCGGCGACCTCCACAGGCAGGGCTCGCCATGCAGGCATGGAGCTCTCCGGGCCTAAGCTCTCCGCGCGCGCCTGTCTGGTGGCGACGACGACCGGCTCCCTGACCCCGCAACCCGTGCATGCATGATCCGAGCCGCTCGTGCCGCATCCAACGGTGAGGAGGTTACCCCCTGGGTGGTCGGTATTTCAAATACCGTCCGCCCGGTCGGTATTTGAAATACCGTCCACCCCCTTGTTGCAAACGCGCCGCCGTCGGTCTCTCCGTGGCTCGCCGGAGCACCGCCGCGTCACGAAGGTTTCTATTTGTCACCTCCTTCCTCCTGGACACCTCCATTCGGGCTTTCAGCGGCGCCGGCGCGGCCATTGCCGGCGAGCGCCGCCTCCGCGTCACGCTCTGCCCGTGAGAGCCCCAGATATCATCCTCCACCTCCCAAAATCCCGAGCTTGACGACGCCGCAGGTCCGACGGTCCCCCGGAATCCCTCGTTATCAACGCCCCGTTGCCGTAGTTCTCTCAACCGACAAGATAGTTAGACAGGAGACCATGACACCAAGCCATGGATCACGAACGGCGGCGCGCCGCGCGCGGTGATCCTGCCAGTGCCAGCGCGCGCCGCGACGCGCTCGCGCCCTGCCGGGGCACGTCTGCCGTCGCCTGCGCCGCGCGCGCTCTAGCCTCTACGACAACCGCGCATCTGGAAATGCTACATCCCCTAAAGCGCCGCAGGCGGCGCGCTCGCTGGCTGTTGAGCTCTGGTTCTGGGTGCTGGGTGCTGCATCCTGCTCGATCTCGAATCTCGAGAGCATGGAGAGGGACCAAGTGCATCTTGACACGGTCGGACACCCCGTCTCCTCTGCAAGCCATGGCTCGCCGGAGCCCAGCTGCGTGCCTGCGTCTTGGCAGCAGCCACGCGATGGCGATGGCCACGCCGTCCCGTCCCCGACCGCGTCAAACATCAAACAGAGGAGCACTAGGAAACGGTCGAATTCGTCTTGCTAGGCAGTAGGCAGCTCTTGGTTGAACCCTGGAACCGTGAAAGTTCTCATTGATCGAGCACTATGTGCTGGTACTTCTGTCTGGAGATTCCTCTGAATCAGAGAAATATGAGCTGCTCGAAGACGTCATACTACCTTTTTTTTTCTTTTTATTTAAGGGAAGCTTTATTAATCTTAGACAATTACATCGAGATGATACAATTATATAAGATCCAACCCGGCCTCTGCATAACTAAGATGCACACAGCCAATAAAAAAGAAACAAAAAAGAGAGCACCATGACCTAGCAAACTACCACAAGCGCCTCCATCTTCATCCGCGTCACAAACCAAAGCAA